>JACEVL010000535.1:52500-120000 GCA_020284085.1 Aporrectodea caliginosa | reverse complement strand
CTGAATTGCTAATTAACTGAGCTAAGAGATCAAACACAGCTTTTATAAAAGGCAATGATCATAGTCCTGTTTCAATTACGTCGTTGACTGACCTCAGTAATTATAGTTCTTGTTGGACATTCATAAAACTCCTCTTCAGAGAAACAAATTCAGAGGCTCTCTCTACCCTACCCGAAATGATGTCATTAAGGTCAAAATATTCAACTGTTAGCTAGCAATGCTCAGGTAACTGAACATGTCACTACTAGGACGCTGTTGCAAGCACAGTGAGCCCAACCAACGGGTTTCCATCTGCAGGGGTTGATAGAAGACACCGTATAGCCAGAGTTCCTGTGGATCAACTCAGCGTCGAAGACCCAGATCGACGACGGGAGAAGTGGTTTATCGGCGGAGCACATACAGCACCACCACCCAACGCAGTCCCTCGTCAATGGCAGAAGACAATCACGTCGATCTAATATGTAGAAGTGCGGCTCTCACTGAGTGTGATCTGTTATGGGACAGTGTCTGCAATTTGAGTAATTCGGCAAAAATATCATGTGTGCATGTAAATAGAAAATTAAGTGCCACTGTGTTTGAATTTGAAACCTTTAAGAACTAATAGGGGGCCTGCAGCTGACCATTAGTGAATTCCGCATATATTTAGTATTCTTTAACATTATTTTACAGAATCCAAAAAGTCGATAAACCTGTGGCAAATGCCTATCGAATTAGTTAAGTTTCTTGCTGAAAGGCTTAGGTTGATAGGTGTTGCAGTTCTCATCACTATAGGTCCAGGAGAAGTACGTGCTTCTGAATCGTTGCTTCGAGTCATCGACTGCTTACGAACTACAGCACTCAAATCTCTATTATTATTATTATTAGTTGCAGACACGCAGAGAAAGAGCAGTCAGAAGTATGCACATACAATTTTGTTGGAGACTTTTGGGACGTTTTCACGGGAAAAGATATACAGTAGGCCAATGTAGAAAGATGAGTAGCCTTCTTGAGTTGTTTAGAGCTAGACCCTGGAGTTGGTCGCTAAGAAATTATCTACTGACTTACTGAGTTAGCGACTGACTTAACAAATTACTCGACTGAGCCTAAAGCCACATGCTCATCAAATGACTTGTTACACAAAAACTAAGTCCGAGGCTGCACTGCGGTGCTTGTTCAATGCGCAATCTATTCAGTATTGATTATACCATTTAGCAATCAGCAGCAGCAGTTGATCAGTCTAACCGTTTACCACAAATAACTGGATAAAATCATAAAAGTAGTGAAACAAGTTTAAGAGGATCTAGAGAGTTTAACGCACTGCTATCACATGGTTCGTGTTAGATTAAATTAAAGTTCATAATTGATACGAACTGAATAAGATTCAATTGGCTCTGTGAGAAGCGAGGTTTGACCTCTTTCCGTTCAATATCGAAACATGAAGACGACTGCGTGACGTCGTGCAACGTACTGACACCACTCAGACAGGAGAGGCAGAATGGCAGATGGTAAGTAAAACTCGTTATCTGACATCGACTGATGTTAGGCTGTTAATCTATTGTATTGTGATTTGTGAATCGTATATTATAGTGTGGCTCCCATCCTGCTACTGATGTCTTAGTCATCAAATCTAAACTCGGAGACCGCGATTAAAACAATAAGCAAAGAATTAAGTGAACGAAGTCATTAGCAGTCGATAGCTTAGCGACTGGTTCCGACTCGAGGCATAGCGGCGGCGGATGGCGGCGGATACTGGGACAGTGGGACTATGTAAAGCCATGCCAACTCAAAAGTATTCGCTCTGGTATTAAAACCATTGCAGCGACCAAGACACGTTGCTTATACTTAGCTGCTTCTTAGTTTCGCATCCCGTCGCTTCCTGTGAAATTGACCAATCGTTTTCTAAGTTCCATATAATCGTAATCGTAATCTCCAAACTTCTAAAGCGCCACTCGAAAGCCAAGCGCAGGACACCAGCTATTCACGAGCGCCTTCAGCATCGCCGTTAATTCTGCTGAATTTGCGTTCGTATCTCTGATAGCTGTGTCTCTTACTGCTGCTGTAGATTTTTCTTAAAATTTAGAGCCTGCTAGCTTTCATGATTGTCGAAACCTCAATTAGTTAATTAAATGGGCAGTATATTATAGAAAATAAAGAAGCTACCTTGCGATTAGCAATTGGTTAATAAAGAATATACTTACTTACTTACTTACTTACTTACTTACTTCGAGCAAAATAGGTTTATCTTGTACAAGCCAATAAGATCAAAGAAACTTGAGTTAGGACAGTTGCAGTTGAAACACACATGGGCCGTCCATAAATGACGTCACGCACCTAGGGGGAGGGGTCGGAAATTTGTGACGAAGTGTAACATGGGGGAGGGGGTCTGAGAAGTGTGACGTCACAAAAGGTCTAGGTAATTAAATTTAACAATTAACAGCAATTTAATTTTAAAGTAACAGCACTAATTTTGAATATTAAATTTTCATTATTTTTATTGATTATTTTACTGTATACGGGCACCATTATTAATATTTTTCTAATTATTTTAATATTTGTCACCGTCAGATTTTTAATATTCATGATCTCCCTATTTGTTCCATGAACGAAGGAGCATTTTGTTTCCCATGGGAAAATGGAGAAGCATAAATTCTGTATATTTGTTAATAAATTGTTTATATTAAGCATTTCATTTTAATGATTCTTTCAGAACTTTTCATTCTGTGGAATGAATATGTTATTGTGCTAATTCTACTCATTCCATTCTGCTTTGTTCTACTACAAAATATTCTGACCAACTCTAGTAATTGGTTAGACGATGAATATTCAGGTTAATTTCCAACGACTCTTTTTTAATACCTGACTTTCTAATACAACATCAGAGTGCTTTGCCACATTAACTACTTATTACAATGACAATAAATGTGATTTGAAACATGTTTTATTATCAAATGGAAATTTGGTTTTAGGGGGAGGGTCAGAGCTTTGTGACGTCATTTTTTAGGGGGTGTTACTTTTTGTGACGAAGTGTGACGAGGGGGGTCAAAAATCGGCCAAAATAGCGTGACGTCATTTATGGACGGCCCCTATACGACCGTGAGGCTCATTTAATGAGCCTCATTAGATGACTCGGCTGGAGGAAATAGTTGAAATTCGATATATATAATCATCAACTCTAATATTAGACGTTGAATCTACAAAATGAGCTACAAAAAGGAATTGTAAACCTATCGAGAGTTATCTCTGTCCTGACGTACATTAAACGATGAAAGTGGTTCGTTATATTTACATGTGTATACCTGTTGTACGACGATGATTCTCAAAATGGCGGAACTTGACTTCGCTTTCGTCTGTCACTGATTGACGATTCCTTAGGTCAGCGTTGACTTCTATTCTATAATTGTCCTTTGTTTAGCTCTGCTTCTTCTTCTTCTTTAGCTCTGCTTCGTCCTCTTCCCTATTCTTTAATGTTCTCTCTTAGTTTCCTAATTGCTTATCGTTGTGTACATCAATCTTTTCATTGGCTTATCTCTTGCTTTTCAGCTGCCTATTTATCGTGATTGTATTTACCCGTGCATCCGAGCAGCCAATCACCTTCTCACGAAGCAGTTGCAGCAACTGAGTGCACTCGCAGCAGCCAAAGACGTCCTCACCTGCAGAAACTCCCATTTGTAACGGGCCTCTGTCTTCGTCATCCAATCGTAGCATCATTGGCCAGCCCCGTTATCAATGAAACTACACCGACATCTGCAACCTAAGCGAGGGCGACATTTTCTCCCCAGCCTTTGATGCGCACTGCAGTCAATTACGTCAATCGACCATGGGCGGAGCTCACGATTTCCTCATTCACACAAACGTCCGCTAATTATTCTGATCATTCAAACCTTTTCTTAATCATCAGCAGCAGCAGCAGTTTTTGATGCCAACCAATTGGCGGCGATGGGTGTGAATGAATGATCATCATCCTTTTCGGTCATATCTCAAGTTCACAGCTATTCTCGTGCGGATAGTAAAAGTCTTGCTATTTCTTCGTTTATACTTTCAATCTAGCGTAGTCAATCTTTTCCTTCATTTTGGTTCCTACCCTAACTTTTGCAAGCAACGCTTTGCGTTGGATTCGTATGTACTCTTCTTCTCCGAAGTTGCCATTTCTTTAATTCGATACCTCTTTGTCTAATATTCAGCTCTCAAAGGGAAAGAAAAGCGAAACTTTCTGGAGAAAACAGTATTGCCAGAAATTCAGAATGCAGAAGCTGTCTTGATAAACCAACCCAGAAGCACAGAGATCACACCTGCACACATACTGACGGGATCTAAATTTTAAGACAAATCTACAGCAGCAGTAATCGTCCCGACTACACGTACCATAGATACAAATGCATAGGCAGCAGAGCTAGAGGCGAAACTGAGAGCGCTCGTATGGGTCTTCGAGAATAATTCTCTAGCAAGATATAGGTCTACGATCCTCACGGACTCCGTCGTCAGTGCTGAGGAGTCTGTGAAGCCACGAAACTCAGCATCTATAATAAAATCTCTTGAAAACAAGCAACACACTTTGACCGAGCAGTGTCATGGAAGTTTTGATTCCTGGTCATTTGGGGATTGATAGAAATTAATAAGCGGCAAAAGAGAGGCTCCATGTTAGCATCACATGTAGGATGGAAAGAAATGCACTCGAAAGTTGAACGATAGATCGCAGGCTATTGGCAGAAAGAGTACGGTACTATGAAAACCTGAAAGGTAACCTACTACAAAGCAATCTATCCAACGGCTTTACCAAAGTCAAATTCATGGATGTCCAAAGAAAACGGGAGCACTATATAACTAACTGCAACTGGACAAAGTAGAACTACTATGAAACCAGTAGGTTCATATGATGTCAATTTTGTCATCAGAGCTTACAGATCTGTCTGCAGCTGGAGGGAGCGAGATAAACCGGAGATATCCGAAAATGAAGTATGCTATCTAGGGAGGAAGATCCCTCAGACGTAACTCAATGGAGTTGTGTGGTTTTACGTATGGGTCCACAAATGTGGCTTGTTTTAGGATATTTATATTTTCTTTCGATGGAGTTGAGAGTGGTTCTGTTTTGTTGGTGTTTGCATGCGCGATTGGTAGAAATTAAAGACTTCAGAAACGCATGATTGACAATGCGCCATCTATCGACTGAAAAATACTAAAATCCAGACCTGCAGACGAACATTCGCATATACATAAAGGCGCTAAAGTTGGACACTTTGGATTTGTAAGCTCTGAGGACAAAATGACAAATTGATATCATAATTATGCTTGTAACCATATACAGTATAATTGCAATAAAACAGAATTTATGTTGACTTCTAAGAGGACTTCATTTCTCGTGGCGTCTGATCGATCGAAGGAAAGCGATACTTTCTGAACACGTTGACGTGGGACTTTGCGATGTCTTCAGGCCACCAGCGATAAAGTTGGCAAAAAACGTATGAATAGAAACGTCTAAAGAACATATTTCTCTAGATGAACGACGATCGCGGCGCTCCCAAAGTTTGGACCTCTTTATGTGACTCCATCTATACATTCTACAAAACGTTGGTTGAAAATGGCAAAACAAAGTAAAAGAGGTTATCAACGATCTACTTGTATGTTGCCATACGAAGTCGTTAAACCACTAGTCATTTCAGTTCGTTCCGAATGTAGGCCTACACGCAATTTGGGTCTAAGTTTTGACTCCAACATGTCCTTCTCTGACCATGTTGAAACCTCATGCGAATCAGCTCAGTTTCAAATTCGGAATATTTATAGAATCAGATCTTACGTGCTTTAGTCAAGCTGTATAAGTCTCACAACACTGTTCTCGTTTCTTGCCGTTATGGTTGCTCTAACTTCTCATTGAGATTCCTAAAATTAAGTGCAAACGCTACAAGTAGTTTGAAATTCTCTTGGCAAACAGCCCTAACAAAAACCCATATAAGCTATCAATATAGACTGCACCAATATTGCACTCATTACACTCATCGCAGCTGACTCCGCTCCTTGCTCACCTTACATGCAAGCAAGAATTGCACTCGATGAACTCTTGATGTGCCTCGCACCAAAACCCTGTTGGGATTTCAGGTATTATCAGTGGTTGGTCGCAAAGCTTTGGAATTGGCTGCAATGCAGTTTTGTGCGTTGTCTAATGTCAATCTGCAGAATAAACCTTAAATCCGATCAGTCAGAGAAACTAGAAGTGAAGCCATCGATGGCAAGCAAGCTGGAACAGATGGGTTCCAGCTTGAATACCATCCGTGACTTGACTTCTGGCTAGATCTCTGACTTATCAGATTTCGGCTTAGCTTTTGTAATGGATAACAAATAGCGTTGACTAGACTTTAACTTAAAGTGACCATCAAATTGATGCCTTGAACGTTACAATAATTCGTCCTACTATCTGTTTGTTCGCTAGGTGGCGTATCATCAATGTACTTCGTCGTCTCAGATGTGATAACAGACGTTGAGACAGATAAACGCTTCATAATTATTAGAACTCGTGTTTTTCAGCAGATGTCGCCAAAACGATCCTGATAATCAGTTTTCGGTCTATTAGAACCTTCTCCTCCTCCGAGATAGACAGTCCTTCGATCTGCAAGTTATTCATGCGCAGTCTGTTTCCTTCAGTGTAAATAATAAACACATATGTAATGAATATATTATTTTTTTTCTGTAATATTACTTGGGAAATCTGTATAGTTACGCTGGTAAGAACATTGAAAGAATGACATGTGCTTTCGCAAACGAAAAATAGAACTGGATATCTGCCGGGCCTAGGAATTCTTCTAGCTTTAGATTATGACAAATATTATGCATTGATCGGGAACGTCGTTGTCAGTTTAAGAGGTGTTCCGAGAGGGGTTAATTGAGGTT
This sequence comes from Aporrectodea caliginosa, assembly GCA_020284085.1. NCBI lineage: Eukaryota > Metazoa > Annelida > Clitellata > Crassiclitellata > Lumbricidae > Aporrectodea > Aporrectodea caliginosa. Next base: position 113,142 of record JACEVL010000535.1, on the reverse strand, counting down.
TCGGACGAAGGCCTATGTGGGGTCCACAGACAAAGCCACAGTCATTGGTACATTGATAGGAGTACGTGTTCAGAGATAGCCTTCGGACGAAGCCCGCTCTGTGGGTCCCACAAGCAAAATCCAAGTCAGGGAATTAGAGGAGCGAAACCTCTTAAAAGCTGGATCAATTTATATAGCTGCAAGCGACAAATTTTAGTGTTTCGTGAATCCATAATTGTATAGATATTTTAGAATAAGATTTAAAGTTCTTCACATATTTACTATGTAAATGTTCATATGTATGCGTATTGTAGTTTTTACAGGGAATTTAAAAGTGAATTCACGCAGTCTTGTCATCTTTCAACACGATTAGGCTTAATTATTATACAGCTTCTACTAGACAATGAAAATCTTAAAAGATCCGTAAAACAATGAAACCGCAAATAGGCCTACTCGTCGTAATGTAGTGTGCCAGAAAACTTCTACATTCACTTTTGATACACTTTTGATACACTTCCAGAATCAGACATCATATTTAAAGCGACTATGGACTCTGACAGTCTGACAGATATTCCGTGGACTAACTTTTTAACATAGGCTTAATATGCTTTTATGGTCAACATTCAGGATTGCTTTAATTGTTAAGTCAATCAAAGTCTGTCCCTCCTATCATCCTGTGGTACAGGTGATTGTGGCGAGTACAGCGGCTACATAATTAGTGTTTGAGGTGTATCTGTTCATATCGAGATTCAGAGGTCCTTAAAAGCGCTATGCAAGACTTAATAGTGTTCAGATCGGCCTACATCGTTAAATGGCGCATTCCGGTGAAGGCATAATTATGATGATCAGCACCGTTAGAGATCTTTCCAACCAATCAACTGAAGCACCTGATACGTTTCCATGCAGTATTTTTTAATCTCAAGAACATCTTGGAATTTTCCACGTCGAGTGACCATTGCATGCGGTGCAGTCATGCATGCACTCAGCAAGACTTACACGACTTAAAATCTGCACTGCAGCTGAAGCGTCGAATAAACGCTTGGCTGAGCACTCGATGGAGGGCACCACTGTCTCAACGATGACGACAGCAATTTGTGCCAAACGAAGACGAGGTGAGAAAATCGGCTTCATTAAGGATCAGATCGAAACGCATTTGCTCTGCTTCCACCTCCACATCCTCTTTCACCAACTCATCATCCATATTCCGCATCCAACGACGATCAGCGCATCCAGAGAGAAACTGCTAAGCAAAAGACGAAGATAAACTACGGATACACAGATAGAAAGAGATGGACATTTCAATCATACAGTCTGATAACTTGTTCTTCCCTCTGGCTCCTCTATTTATAACAGATGTACGTCTGCATATCATTTTAATTGCTTCCATTTTCGTGCACTGGATGAAAGGGTGTCATTTGTTCATCATAACAGTTTTTTTAGACCGATTTGACGAATTTTGAGGCGAAAACAATTATAGAAGTGGACCAATCGAGTGGAGCCTGGATTCGTCGTTTAGCTGTGTTGTTCAACTGATAACTCATCTGTTCCATAGCTTCGCCTTTCCGCTTCAGTCTGCCGCATTTAAGGCATAGAAGCCGGTTGGTTAGAACGCTTGGCTTGTATGCGGAGGGTACGGGTTCGAGCCTTTCGTGAAACGATCATTGTGTAGGAACCTGGAGCAAGTTCTTCACCACGCTTGCGATCTAAAGTTACTGACCTTGCGGGTGCAATAAATGCAATAATGATGATGATGATGATGATGATGATGATGATGATGATGATGATGATGATGATGATGATGATGATGATGATGATGATGATGATGATGATGATGATGATGATGATGATGATGATGATGATGATGATGATGATGATGATGATGATGATGATGATGATGATGATGATGATGATGATGATGATCATGTTCTTCTCTGCCCGAAGGCAGGTCCATTGGCTTTTTACGCCACCCGGGGATGAGATGAATAAGGTGGTTTCCCGTTGCCTTCCTTACAGACAATTATGGGTGAGCAACCTCCGGTTACATGGCACAGAACATACCACTGCTCCACCGCGTCCCACAATAACCTTAATTCATTCATTCATTCATTCATAAATTCATAATAATAATAATAATAATAATAATAATAATAATAATAATAATAATAATAATAATAATAATAATAATAATAATAATAATAATAATAATAATAATAATAATAAGAGCTGGCATCCCGGCAGTCAAAGAGCCGTCCGGCCTGACTAGATCGGATGGCAAAAGACCGGACGGGCAGACCTTGATACCGTGGAGTGGTGGACGGACCTTACTATGGGATGCGACGGTGGTGGACACGGTGGCCGCCTCATACATTTCGGAGACAGCGGCCGCGGCTGGTGGGGCGGCAGAGATGGCCGCCGCAAGGAAGCACGTCAGGTACTCGGAGCTGGAAAGGAGATACACGTTCGTACCTGTCGCCATAGAAACCTTCGGTCCCTTCAACAGAGAGGGCCTCGACTTCTTATCGGAGACCGGAAGCCGACTGTCGAAGACTACCGGTGACACTCGCGAAACAAGCTTCCTCTTCCAAGGCCTATCGGTCATTATCCAACGCTTCAACGCGGTGGCTTTCCAGGGCACCATGTCAAGGCTGCCGGGAGCCGACGAGCGGCGAACTCTGGACAGATCCAACAGAGGATATCGATAATAGAGCTACTTTTAGCCAACACTCCTAATAATAATAATAATAATAATAATAATAATAATAATAATAATAATAATAATAATAATAATAATAATAATAATAATAATAATAATAATAATAATAATAATAATAATAATAATAATAATAATAATAATAATAATAATAATTTAATAACTAGGTACTCCTACAGATAAGTTTAAATACATTGGTTTGCTTCAACACCTTTTTAACGCGGTAATCAGAATGAATATTTTAAACTCTTACGCTGAATTGAGCACTAAGTCTCTCCTCTTATTCCTTTTTTCGACACTTTCTGACGCATTTTAAACGCCATGATCATACCCAATAATATTGAACAAATAATAATAATGTCAGCCTCTTACCAGGTCATCCCTCTTGCCTATGAGACAGTTAGCCCAATCAAATGAGAGTGCATGACCAGTCTGCAATGTGATTATGTGACCAGGGTTTCTGGAGACCAAAGAAAGACTTCGAAGATCTTTCCTCTTCCAGCGTGTTCCGTTAACAGTCCAGCGTTTTAACGCGATCGCTTTCCGGGGTAGCGTACAGTTGAGGAAAATCGATGGCGTTAGAACGCTGGATTGTTGACGCCTTAATAGACTGGCTTAATAAGCGAGCTTTCTCGTCCTCAACAAAGCCCTCCTTAGATGCTGCTCTGCCTCCTCTCTTTGACATTCGGACTCGAATCTCCATTACGCATAACTCATAGATTAAACTCTACATAGAATGAATTCAACTTAAGGCGAGCAATTAAAAACTAATAACGCTGAAAAGAACTAAATTTGCAATTAATTCGTTTAAAGATTGCACAGTGGCTAATAGTTGTCGTCACGACAGTGGCGTAGCAATGGGTTGTGCAGGTTGTGCAAAGCACAAGGGCCTTCGGCGGCACAAGGGCCCCCGGCGGTCAGACCGTCAGAGAGGCTATCCTTTCAGAATGTAATAAAATAAACTTAACCAAGCCAATTTAACTGCATCGATAAGAGCGTAGGCTGCATCTCATGCTCTTCTGTGCAAGAAAGCGTGCGGATTGCGGTTCGCATCCCCAAGGTGGCTCATTTGAGATATCTAAAATCTCGGACTCTATATAGTACGGTCCGTGCACGGGGGACCTTAACTGCCGTAGACTTGACACTTGTGACTTGTCCAATTTGGTTATCTGACCTTATTTATGTTGTATGCTACAGCGCTTTTTGCACAGCGCTCTTTGTTTGAAATCGAAGGAGGGTCAAGGTGGGTCAAGAAGGGTCAAGGAGGGGCCCACCACCGAAGCTCTGCACAAGGGCCCCAAAAACCTTGCTACGCCACTGCGTCACGATACCCTGCACAGGGACCGGATACATCCGGAGACTTGTTCGCTTTGGTGCTATATAGCGAGGGCCGTGCAGTTGTTAGATCTATAGCAATGCAACTACTACTGCAAAATTCAAACTAGCCTAAAGCCTTATACACAATTTCGTTGCAGAATAGAATTTGTTCAATGCATCGTCTATCGCTTAGATATACTTAAATAGAAACCACGTGCCTTCATCCGCTTCTAATACCTGGATCATCTAATGGAATTCTGCACTGGTGTCCGATGATATACTTACCAATAGCACTGGAGCTGCTACGACCCAAGGTCCAATCTTTCATCTTTGTCCACGACCTCTCTCTCTTTCCCTTCAGTGGGAATCCCTCCCCGGAATTCACTTACAGATAATCACATAGACATTCGATCTCCTAGACGATCAACATCTTTCCTCCCTTCCATTTTCCTCCCTCCCTCCCTCCCTCCTTCCCGATCTCTCTCTTCCTTTCCATTTCGGAACAGAAGCATCTCCTGGAATTGCTTGCCCGTCGGTGGTAGACGAGGGCTCTAATATCGTCATGAGCGATAGATTATGGGTCCCTAAATTGCTCATTGTCTGGCGCCCTAACCTGCGTCCTCTATGTAGACCGTATACAATCTCCCGGTAAAGAGCTCATTGCCGTCTCTTACGTAACTCGATAGATGGCGTGCCACGAGGCCGTTACGAACATCGTCGTCACTCTCTAAACTAACCATTTGAAAGCGATGCCCGTAATTTCTCATTCGCCGCAAAGCCAATTACCAGGGGCGACAAGAGACCAACCGTCTTCACCTAGAGCGGAGGAACCTAACCAACAGTTTCTGTCGTTGTTGCAATGGGAATGATCCGTTGCGTCATCAGCCTGTTAGTCTGTTCAGTCAGTTGAAAGAGAGACATGTGGGCAAAAGGCCCCATTGTCAGGATAAACTGTATACGAAGAGGCTGTCCCTCTGTGATATTCTGCCTTTGTCTCTGATCTTCTTATCTCATTTTCTCTGAGTCGCTGCGTTCTATTGTCCCGACCGGTGTCTTTCGGTCCAAAGGGTTATTAGGGACACCTGTCATCCAGACGACCTCACCCCTCCGCCGATCATCCTCCGAGGAATTAAATCTCCTGCCAACAACCACCGACTGATGCTGCTGCTGTTTGGTCTCCATCGTCGTCATAATTATGGTTTCGCTTTGCACCTGCTGCAGCAGCATCCTCATTCTCTCCGATTACCTCATCCATTCCTCCATCTCTCCGTCCGCAGTCGACGATGATCTTTTTCACTAATCAACGAAGACCCTCGACCACACCCTCCGTAATATGCAACACCCCCATTGTCTCTGCCTCTACATTCCTCCCTCAGTTTCTTCTCATATGCCATTGCCTACTTCCGTCTGTGCATAATGCTTCCTTTGGCCAGGCATATTAAAACTATATCGCATTTATATATAGACTCTACGTCGGTGCCTAAAGTTCTCAGAAATATCAACTACACATTTCCTCTAACTTTCAAACTGTACTTGAACTGGTAAGTACAATCTTAGGCATTAGACAAAATTGTGTTTAGTTGACTTCAGCTCATCTCTCAAATAATTGACACCACACACTGCACACATTCCAGACGAGTCAACTGCACAATCGACTACGTCAACGAAACACTGTGTATAAGAAAACACACTATGTTAGATCCTGATATACGTGTGCATTTGTCTATACACATGTACTGTAATTGTAACTGAACATTTGTATAGCGCCATTCAGAGGTTTCAGAGGCACTCCCGACCCAGTTCAGTCTCTGTCTCTGACAAATAACAGATCGTCTTCAGGCGTTTCCGAAACAGAGGAAGAGAAAGGCTGAGCAGCTCAATACGCTGGTATTGGTACTTCATCTAAATAATCTTAGGCTCGTGCATTAGATCATTAAGACAGATGTTCATAGAAATGAACGGGAGTAACATAGATGACTGTGCACAGTTACTGTAGGCTACTATTCACATCAAATTTAATCAGAACTAAATACTGCCATATACGTCAATCACGTTCTACGACAAAATCGGTCGGCCATTGACAGTGCCTCCTTCCCTGCCTGCACCTAAGCTGATGAACTAAATAAAATGATCTCTGGACACTTCTGCCATCTGCAGGGGGAAGTGAACGTAACTATGTGCTGCTGCTGCTGCGGACTCAATCGGTTGTCGTCGTTCCTAATCCTCAAATCGGTTCCATGTAAAGATCCAAAGGGTCAGGCAGGCAGGCAGGAAGGCAGGCAGGAAGGTAGGCAGGCAGGCAGGTGGCTACGGTGGATGTTGTTTAGAATTGAAGCGACGAGGGAGGGTAAGGGAAAGATGAGGAATTAGGATAGGATTTGTGAAAGAAGAGTGTTTTCAGTTTAGAGTGAAAGACCTGTCGAGTGAGAACAAAAGGTGAGGGTTTGGTGAGTTCTTTTGATGGATCAGAGATTTGTAGTAATTTTGACGGGAGTTCATTCCAGAGAGGCAGAACAGGGTTACTTGGATGAAGAAAATTGTGCCAGCTGTCAAGCATGGATGGAACTCCGTTTGGATATCTATTTTGTGTCTGAATGCCACCAGTAGTGACTCTCTCAGTTATTTGAGCATTTTCCTTACACACGAATTGCACTGAAAAGGGCGTAGGGCTATGTCTAGATATATATACGTGCATACAGACATAGCAGTGGCGGCACCAGCTACACACAATTTCAGCAGGTCGTGTGAAAGTCATGGGAGTTATTCAGCAGGTCGAAATTGCTGACGTTACGGCGGCAAAGAATACTTAAGCAGTTCAATTTTAAAGTTTACAACATGGACTTCTATTGACATAGTCTACTAGATTAAACATAAAAAGTCGTTTAAAGCTAAATAATTGCGCTAATGATCGTAAGGGACAGATGTTGATGTTTTAAAAGTAAACAAGTTATTAAAAATTCCAAAGAATTTTACACAGCAGTAGGTAGTAAGTAGGCAGGTCATAAGACAGGTTAAGAGTAAAATAAGCAGGTCAAATGACCAACCGCGACCCATGGTAGCGCCGCCACTGAGACATAGGCCTACATCCATAAATAGTAGGACTATGTGTGTATTTCTTAAATACACACATAGTGCCTACGTGCGTGCATAGGCCTATACAAACGTTGAGTATATTGGCCACCAATAGAGCACCACCTTAAACACAGTGGACAACAGCTGCACAGAAAAATCGCAAGAGTTGAACTATCAACAGCACATACATTTTCCTACGTCGTATTACGAAGTAATTAAGGCGGCCAACAAACCGTCACGTCTCTATTCGACTGCGTACATGCATGCAATCATGACACGCATATTATACACATCACATGTACATTCTTTTTCGTCTCCACTCCATGATCTCCATCTTCCTCTCCTTCTCAATCTTCTACTATTTCTCTGCCTCTTCCATCTTCCGCCTTCTTGTTCTTTGTTCTTCCTTGAGATCGAGCTACTGTTCGATTTATAGGATTGCTCTTGGATTCTAGAATATGCACTCCCAAAGCACTCTACCAGTAACATTAGTAAACTGAAAAGAAACCGAACCCATTTTGTGCAGCTAATGTACACGCAAGATATCACGCGAGGTATGTACATGCTCTTCCGGGCTTTATCGTCATCTGCTCGAAGATGGTGGATAATGGCGGAAGAGAACTTCATGACTAATTAGCTGAGAGACAGCCACACACTGATAGACAGAAATGAATATTAGATGCATTGGCCTACTATTGCATATTGCTGTCTAAAGGTTGCGACCAGAACAGACTGGCTCTACTTTTGTACAGTCTCCCTCCAACAGAGTTCTAAGCGCGCCGCATAAGTGTCTCTGGCTATTCAAGCATTTGAAACGCCTTGAAACTCAGAGTAACAATACGATCATAGATACAAGGGTTAAGGCAGTGCATTTGTTTACACATTTCTGCATAAAAATTCTTCAGAGGCTGGTTTGGAAACTGCAAGGCAAAACACGAAGAACAATCCAAAAAGAGGATAGTTTAAAACTGCATGTCGCTGATCGACCCCTGAGGGATGAGGAATGCCATAGACAACGGACGATGAATGGTCACCTATTCATGCGGAGCCTCATAGGCGAAACCACTGTGGAACTAATGAAGCTGAAGCTTCAGGACCCCATGCAGCCCCTGAGGTTCTTCAGCTTATATTGTGAGCCTTATTGAAGTTTTCCCCAATTTTACTACTGCGCTTAAGCTGTTCTTGACAATGAGTATCACAGACCTGTGAAGCAGAAGGGAATTTTTCAAAGCCGAGCCTATCATTTATAAAGAACAATTTCGGACTACCATGACTGAAGAGCGCTTAAATTCTTTATGCATATTATAGAAAATGATACTGCAAGGAAGCTCTAATTTGACGAAACTGTACGTGAATGTGTTGTTACAAAAACAGGGAAAAAGTATTTTGTAAAATGTGTTTCGTGTATGATGTAATATGTATTGGCATAAGTGTCTTCCGTGTCTAGATGAAAACGGGCCCCATAACAGTTCAAGCTTCATGGTCCAAAAAATGCAGGTCCGCCTCTGCATATCACTGAATACCGGACTCAGTTGTGTGCTAGCCTACATGTATACCTGAAAGCGACACATCATCCACGTTCTGTATAGTTGTTCATACATGTACAGTACAGAGCATATTTTACATACTTTAGAATCGTTCAGGATTGTATATCGGCTACAAGCCTACAACATTAGATTTCTAAAAAAAACTAGAATCACGTCTTTGAGACTCCTTTCAAAAGTAGGATAGAATAATTAGGCCAATTGCAGGAATTGACGAGTTCTGTCCAAATGATTGAAGACATACAGATTCATCTTCAGTCTAAAGCAGATAAACTGATTTTGGCTAAATGTTCTCAGAAACTGTACGAATTTTAAGGAAGAGTACTTCGTCGAAAGTAGGTTACTATTCTCGAAATTCTAATCACTTTTACGTGGTAGCGACAAACGATGAAGAGAATGAAAACAAACTATGCCTCTATTCAGGCATTTTGTATATATATATATATATATATATATATATATATATATATATATATATATATATATATATATATACATACATATAGGCCTATGCATCGTTTATATACAATATTTAAAGACAATTTCCATGGATGAGTGTGGCCTGGTTAGTTTGATATCTTCTTGGACGTGATGAGAGTTCTAATTTGAATCTCGCCAAGTGATCCATCTGTCCGTCTCTCTCGTTTCTTCGGTGCAGAGGTCAGTGCGCAGGCGCCAAGGTCAGCAAAGGTCAGCCTCTATCTGATTAATTTTCCATGCGCAGCCGTAGAACGGAATTTCCCCCGTTAAGACCGAGGTGCAGATTTTAAGGGTGCATTAATGTTACAATAATTCTTGTCTTCCACGTGCTTTTCTGTACGAAGAGAATAATCTGAGGAGATTTTAAGTAGGTCTGCACAGCATGCACGATTCATGACGACATGACCGTGACATCCAACATCTGGTCTATACGTTCTTATCAAATGGATTTTCTGCTGTGTCTCTGTTGTCCTTCCACTTCACCTTCACCGATGCACCAGTCGTCTCCTTGTCCGATATATCGCCCTCCTCCACACAGGCATCTAATTGGCCATCCTTATAAGCCTTCCCAATTCCCATCTCCTAAATACTGAAAGGAGCAGCAACCCATGTCGCTGCCAGATCCACTTTCAGACACCAGCCGGCGCTCACAGCGAAGTCACCGTTAGCTGTATTATTGCATACATGCATACATCTTTTATATAATATGTATAGTTTACAGACATACACACGTGTATACATACATATGTAGCGGCGGGCTGGATGTTGAATAGCTGCTGGATATAAATCCACAGATAGAGAGACAGAGACAGACAGAGACAGACAGACAGACAGACAGAGCGAGTACTTTTTTGTTGTCGATGTTTATTCAGACGATGATGATACACGCCATGATACCGTCTCCCGGTTGACAAACGGGACAGAGGTCCGGCCTAAGCTGGTATCCGTGTGACCAACGAACTGAATCCCGATCTCTGTCTGTCTGTCTGTCTTTGCTTCTTCTGCGTCAAGGGCTAACATTTGTACTATTTATATCAGAGGTGTCAAAAGTCCGGCCCGCGGGCGATTTTTGGCCCGCCGACGAGGTTTTTTGTCCCGCGGAGCTTTGCCTAAAGACTACATAATTGAGAATAAAAGTAAAAATTTGTCCTTGTTGACTACGTATGAAGCGAAATCGAATTGCTATTCTAGCAACAGGCCAATGCCGCCAATCAGTAGGCCTATCAACTCCTCATTCTGCTATAGACGTTTTTCATTAATGACATCACTTTGTTCACACGCACATCTCTGTGTCTGGTTTCTGGTTGGTTGTCTGTTAACAAATGTTTAAAGTTACGAAACACTTTTAATATTAAAAATGTCATGAAAGTTTAATAAGAAGCGAGAAGTGGACAGTGATTCACGATCATTTAACCACATGTGGACTTATATATTTGTTTAATCAGTAGTCTTTTTCCTGTCGTTTCACTGGAGAGACATTTGATTTAAAGTTATTTCATTAATTTTGTTACTGCATGCTTACTGTGCGTTTGACACATACTTGTTTTAAATATCAGAATAAGATAAATTGAGTTCTTTATGTACAATACTTAGAACTTGTGCGATTGTGAGTCCGTATGGCGCAAGGAGGCATTTGCCCTTCTGCATTTTGCACATATTTAAAAACATTACTTATCATCTTAGTTTTTAACAATGAACGGCTATGATTTTTTCAAAGTTTTTTCTTTTACCAAAACTAGTAAAGATAGCCAGAAAAATTTAAATATATATTAAAACATTTAAACTTTTAGCAGTTTTGTTTTTGAAATAAACGTTCAGATATAGCTGAAAATGGAACCCAGACGCTAGAAACAGATTCCATATCATGTCAAATGCTTCAAAAAGCGCTGGCGGCTGTTGGGATCCGCGCCAGATCCCCTAATCGCGGGAACGAGAGCTCAGGGTGGCGCAATAGGTTGCTTTCGGAACCCTTGTTACTCCCCCGTGCAAACAATTCAAAACTTTGCCCCTTTAAAGTGTTTTGCCCCCTAAAAGAATTCCTGCGGACGCCCATGACTTACAAACTAGAATACATTGCGTAAGGGTTAATGAGATTTATGTGAGGTTCATGACTGATGATGAAGATCTAAATTAAAGATTTTATAAGTCTAATTTGACTGTTTGTATGCTAAAAAAGGCACACCGAGTCTCTCCCAGACCTTTACTCCCATTTTGCTCAGGCGCCTTCCGCACTCTGGCCCGCCACTGTCTTGCTGGAAAATATTGCCACTGGCCCACCATTAAAAAAGTGTTGACATCACTGATTTATATAGACCTACGTAAACCATCTTGCACGGCGGCGTATACATTTGCACAGCGCCAGTCAGTCTGTCTGCATCTGCCATCCCCCATGCTCCCTCAGATTGTACATTCCTCTGATAATAAGCCATTCACGGGCAAGGTGATTGTTATGACCAGTCAAGACGGGCTCTCAGTGCAGCTCATAGACCTAGTCCCCACATTCTGAACATGCAGGCATACGTACATATAATAAAGTACTTCTTGTCTACCAATCATGCCTTTCTTTACCACTTACGACTCCGTTCTCAACCATCTAAGAGGATACACTCAGTCGCATCCACTCTTACCAACAGACTCGTCTGATCGGATTGATGGCCTCCCACCCAAACACACCGTTTGTTTGATCTGCACCGAAATACAACCTAAACGTTTTCAGTCATTTCTTCCATTGTAAAGCTACGTCTGCATTTCTCTTTCAGACTTCTTCTGAAGTACGCTATGCTATTCACCCTGCGTCGAAAGTCTGAAGATCTGTTCTGGATTGTTATTGGATATTGGTGCAGACTTGCTTCTAAATGTATGCATGAATGTAACAAGATAGGCCTACTTAATATAGCTCCTTTAAGTACCTCACAAAAGCACTGCACTCATGGCTATCTATCAGGTCAAAACAAGTGCATCTTAAGACAGTTTGAGAATGTTTGCTGCACAGGGTCGCGAGTGCAACATTGCGTAAATGCACTGGAACATGCTGTTCTAGGAGGATGGTCCAAAACATGACAAGACATGATGGGCTCGAGTTGAATTGCGAATCGCGGGACCTGCATATCTCCACGGCTAGAAGGGAGCGCAGCGATCACCGTCCAGGCTTACCTGATACTGGAACACAGAGTTCCGTGATGTATGCTGGGGCAGAGCAGGTTCCACCAAAAAGATCTTAAAAGAAATTCGTCTGGTGGCAGGAGACCTGTGTAGAGTTTCTCGCAAATATTGCGATATATGCGAATATTTTTGGCTCATTGACTGCAACTCGGGCTGCACGATTATTTAGAACGGACTGAAACTTGCGCAAACGGAACTTTGAGAGACCCGCAAGGACTGAATTGCAATAATCCAGGCGCCTTAAGATGAACGAGTGCATGAGAATCGTGCAAATGTGATCCAATGTTAGCAAAATATATTTCGCAAAAAGAAGTCAAGATTGGTGTAGTGTAGTGTTCACAAAGCTCGAAGATTCACTGATAAATTCAGATAGAACCAAATTTAATGTAATTGGATTATGAGAATCCTTTAATAAGTCAGTGAAAGGATCGTATTTTTCCTTCTGTGAATATATCCTGCCATAAATTATGCGCTTCTAAAGGCTTTCCAGTGTTTAGGGCTTCAGCTGCTTCTGTCAGGGTTAGCATTTATGGTCTATGGCTCGTGAAGTAGGTCCGCCGCAAGAGAAGAACCTCTCGTCGGTCCTTTTCAGTTTTTGCATTCCATTTCGAACACTGCTGCAACGCTTGATCGTCTTCGCTCGTTATAGACGACAATGACGCTGAGATGAGAAGCATTCCATGTCTTTGCAGACGTCAGCCATTGAAAACATCATCATCCCTCTAGATCAGTATAATTATGCGTATCGACGCAAGTTGGAAAGTGATTAGGCGTCCTATCGCTGTTCGAGAACTGAAATATCGCAAGAACAAAGTTTATGAAGAGTTTCTATAGAGAAGCATAGAATCGCTTTAAGTTTACTTTTAGCCTCAACTTGAAGAAGGAAAGTTTATAAATATATTTAACATGAAGCTGTTATTTTATAATTGAAAAAGCAATATGCGCTTCTTTTTTAGTTTATTGAATCATTTGCATTCATAATCGCAAGTACATAATTCCATCTAACTAACTGATGTCGATCTCGAACTCCAGTAATTCCTAAATGCTAACCCTGACCGAAGCAGACATTCACAGCAGGACATTGGCCTGTCCTGTGTCCACTTTGGTCTCTGGACATTGGCCTGTCCTGTGTCCACTTTGGTCTCTGGACATTGGCCTGTCCTGTGTCCACTTTGGTCTCTGGACATTGGCCTGTCCTGTGTCCACTTTGGTCTCTGGACATTGGCCTGTCCTGTGTCCACTTTGGTCGCTGGACATTGGCCTGTCCTGTGTCCACTTTGGTCTCTGGACATTGGCCTGTCCTGTGTCCACTTTGGTCTCTGGACATTGGCCTGTCCTGTGTCCACTTTGGTCTCTGGACATTGGCCTGTCCTGTGTCCACTTTGGTCTCTGGACATTGGCCTGTCCTGTGTCCACTTTGGTCGCTGGACATTGGCCTGTCCTGTGTCCACTTTGGTCTCTGGACATTGGCCTGTCCTGTGTCCACTTTGGTCGCTGGACATTGGCCTGTCCTGTGTCCACTTTGGTCTCTGGACATTGGCCTGTCCTGTGTCCACTTTGGTCTCTGGACATTGGCCTGTCCTGTGTCCACTTTGGTCTCTGGACATTGGCCTGTCCTGTGTCCACTTTGGTCGCTGGACATTGGCCTGTCCTGTGTCCACTTTGGTCTCTGGACATTGGCCTGTCCTGTGTCCACTTTGGTCGCTGGACATTGGCCTGTCCTGTGTCCACTTTGGTCGCTGGACATTGGCCTGTCCTGTGTCCACTTTGGTCGCTGGACATTGGCCTGTCCTGTGTCCACTTTGGTCTCTGGACATTGGCCTGTCCTGTGTCCACTTTGGTCGCTGGACATTGGCCTGTCCTGTGTCCACTTTGGTCGCTGGACATTGGCCTGTCCTGTGTCCACTTTGGTCTCTGGACATTGGCCTGTCCTGTGTCCACTTTGGTCTCTGGACATTGGCCTGTCCTGTGTCCACTTTGGTCTCTGGACATTGGCCTGTCCTGTGTCCACTTTGGTCTCTGGACATTGGCCTGTCCTGTGTCCACTTTGGTCGATGGACATTGGCCTGTCCTGTGTCCACTTTGGTCTCTGGACATTGGCCTGTCCTGTGTCCACTTTGGTCTCTGGACATTGGCCTGTCCTGTGTCCACTTTGGTCTCTGGACATTGGCCTGTCCTGTGTCCACTTTGGTCTCTGGACATTGGCCTGTCCTGTGTCCACTTTGGTCTCTGGACATTGGCCTGTCCTGTGTCCACTTTGGTCTCTGGACATTGGCCTGTCCTGTGTCCACTTTGGTCTCTGGACATTGGCCTGTCCTGTGTCCACTTTGGTCTCTGGACATTGGCCTGTCCTGTGTCCACTTTGGTCGCTGGACATTGGCCTGTCCTGTGTCCACTTTGGTCTCTGGACATTGGCCTGTCCTGTGTCCACTTTGGTCTCTGGACATTGGCCTGTCCTGTGTCCACTTTGGTCTCTGGACATTGGCCTGTCCTGTGTCCACTTTGGTCGATGGACATTGGCCTGTCCTGTGTCCACTTTGGTCGATGGACATTGGCCTGTCCTGTGTCCACTTTGGTCGCTGGACATTGGCCTGTCCTGTGTCCACTTTGGTCTCTGGACATTGGCCTGTCCTGTGTCCACTTTGGTCTCTGGACATTGGCCTGTCCTGTGTCCACTTTGGTCTCTGGACATTGGCCTGTCCTGTGTCCACTTTGGTCTCTGGACATTGGCCTGTCCTGTGTCCACTTTGGTCGCTGGACATTGGCCTGTCCTGTGTCCACTTTGGTCTCTGGACATTGGCCTGTCCTGTGTCCACTTTGGTCGCTGGACATTGGCCTGTCCTGTGTCCACTTTGGTCTCTGGACATTGGCCTGTCCTGTGTCCACTTTGGTCTCTGGACATTGGCCTGTCCTGTGTCCACTTTGGTCTCTGGACATTGGCCTGTCCTGTGTCCACTTTGGTCGCTGGACATTGGCCTGTCCTGTGTCCACTTTGGTCTCTGGACATTGGCCTGTCCTGTGTCCACTTTGGTCGCTGGACATTGGCCTGTCCTGTGTCCACTTTGGTCTCTGGACATTGGCCTGTCCTGTGTCCACTTTGGTCTCTGGACATTGGCCTGTCCTGTGTCCACTTTGGTCGCTGGACATTGGCCTGTCCTGTGTCCACTTTGGTCTCTGGACATTGGCCTGTCCTGTGTCCACTTTGGTCGCTGGACATTGGCCTGTCCTGTGTCCACTTTGGTCGCTGGACATTGGCCTGTCCTGTGTCCACTTTGGTCGCTGGACATTGGCCTGTCCTGTGTCCACTTTGGTCTCTGGACATTGGCCTGTCCTGTGTCCACTTTGGTCGCTGGACATTGGCCTGTCCTGTGTCCACTTTGGTCGCTGGACATTGGCCTGTCCTGTGTCCACTTTGGTCTCTGGACATTGGCCTGTCCTGTGTCCACTTTGGTCGCTGGACATTGGCCTGTCCTGTGTCCACTTTGGTCTCTGGACATTGGCCTGTCCTGTGTCCACTTTGGTCGCTGGACACAGAACACGTAATCGAAGCGAATAGGGAGCATACCCTCAGTGTGTGTGATACTGCAGACAGCTGTGAGTTCACTCTTAACAATGCCTGGAGCAGCGTATACACACATGTAACCGGAATTATTTATAGACATTAAGCTTACATGTCTAGTAATAGAACAGTCACTGTATACTTTGAAGTCCTAAAAACATTTCTGAGGTGACATAATTATGAATGTGGTTGGAGCTATTAAGCCACAAAAGTTTAGTTGACATTAAAGAGTAAAGAGTCAATGTGGATATAGATTAGCAGACAGATTAAAATGTTCAATAGAATATTCTGACATTCTAAAGTGTCAGATTATATCGACCACAATACTTTTCTTCTATCTAATCTAATCTAATCTAATCTAATCTAATCTAATCTAATCTAATCTAATCTAATCTGAACATTTGTAAAGCGCTTCTCACAGCAGAGCTATTCAGAAGCACTCTCAGCGTGACAGGCCCGAGAAAAGAGAAAGGTCTTTAAGCAGCGAAGAGATGCCAGTGAAATCCCCTCCAGAATCCTGCTACGAATTGCAGGGGGAAGGTCATTCGATATTGATGGACCCACTGACTATATCTATGGATGTGAGAGAGCGTCCGGATCACAGAGGATCACGATGATCACCTGACCAACATCCTAAGCAGTTTTTTGTTTACTGTACTTTTGCGGTTTCAACTAAGCTTAATAACAGCACGTATGCACACTTTGCATATGATTCGTAAAATAGATGCTTTGCACCCGAGGCGCTTCTGGTGTCTGCTGCCGATATATATATATAAAAAATCTTTTATTATATTAGATGCATGTAGATATATGGCATACATTAACGTAGTCACCCAAATGCAAATACAGGCCGATCTATATTTATGCATACATTGGCCTGTGCATATAATTCGTGACGTCGGAGCGTGTAGACAGAGGCGAAGTTGCGGTGACTGTGGGGAGACATTATGGCTTTCGCTCAGCTGGGTTATTGTTGATAGGATTCCGGTTTCTGGCTGACAGGAAGAAGTCTCCTGAAAAATCGCCCCATCGAAAAACGAATTTGTTATACTGTAGACTGAGTGGGGTGGGGCGAGATGTCCAACGCCCTCTGTCGACGCGAAAAACCGACTCGACAACAACGACTAGTAACAGAAGCATGAGAAGAACGTCTGTGTATCGGCTGACAAACACAAAACACACATTTATAAAACATCGCATTGCTATAATATCTATAAACGTACCGTAAAAATATACGTTAGGCCTATATGTAATAGGTGTAGATCAGCACTTTTTGCAGCAATAGTACGCGACAGTTAACATACGCCATGTTCATGTGGAGAAGAGTTTGGACTCGTCTGATATTCTGCATTCCCAGTTGCATTACAATCTATATAAGCGAATGACCTCTTGAGTGGATCGTTAAGTTAATATGCGCATTGAACTGTGCATGACTGGAAATGGAGAAGTAAGGAATTTGAAGAAAAATGAACCTACGGCTGACTTCTAATATACGTTCAAGAAGTCAAGAAATTAAATGCAAAAATTCGAGATTGGCCGATAGTTTGACATGATGTCAGCGTTCAAAGATGGTTTCTTCATTAAAGAATAGACTATTTAATTGGAGAACCATGTTGGAAGGATCTTTCAGCAGTTGGCCGATTGATTTGTGCCAAGATGGTGGTACAAAGCACATCAAAGTTGCCTTTAGAAGGTGAGTTGGATTTGAACTGGAATAGTTAGAACAGCCTAAATGTTATCGACACTTCAACGACTACTATCATGCATCATGATGCTTATTCTCTGTTTGCCACCATTTCCATTATAGCTCTGACCCCGTGAGGTCAACTTCGTCCTCTTCCGCTCTGCATGCAGCCTCCGCCGAACAGCGACCATAGGGCCTACAGAGTCGACCTGACCGTCTTTTCCTGGGCTCATCCTGCCAATAGCTGCAGCTGCAGTCGTCCATCTGCGTTCGTCGGTCGCTGCCTCCGCTCGGTCGGTCGGTCGGCAAGAGACACTCGTCGCCGAGCGAGCGACCGGGCGAGTGAGTGAGTGAGCGGCGCTTTATAACGGTGTTAGTTGGACGATTAGGGAGCAGCGGGGTTCCGTTGACAAGCAGGGACAACTCGAGCAACGCCAAGTCGCAACATACTAAGACGCAGAGCTACATGTGGACATACGGTTAGAGGAACTTAAAGAAACAGGGAGTGGCCTTGTCGTCTTCGTCATCTGTGAAAATTGTCGTTTGTGATCGATACATCGTCTTCGTCTTCGAATGTTCTTCTGTTCGACTGATGCACTGCAGCCACAAGAGAGACAGACAGACAGATAGACAGACAGACAGATAGACAGACAGACAGACAGATAGACAGACAGACAGACAGACGGACGGACAGACAGAGAAAGGCTGACCAGTGGACATCATAGCGCATCATAACTCTTCGTCGACGGATTTATGCCGAACAATTCAATAAGGCGGAGGACTTAAGCGATCTGCATCAGCAACAGAGCCGACCAAATACACATCTCGTAGACTGTGGATAACTCGTTGCACCGACCGACGGATGATCAGCATGTCATCACTCCACCCCTCGTCTTAACCCCTCTTCTCAGCCTCTTCCTTCGTACTCCTCCCTCTCCTATCCTCCTCTTCTGTATGTCATCCTCCTCTGTTGGCTCAGTCTCTGTACTGAATCAGGGCGACTTCGAATAACAGAAAGGTAAATGTATTTAGGTCTACATCCTTGCTATGTTCAGATGCAGTTTGCATGGACTATACTATAGACAGAAAATATGGAATCATGTAAGGCCTATACATTTTATGCATGTGTTTAGAAATAGGTTCTGGCAAATTGTACGTTAATATAATTGCGTTATTTTATGTGGTTGTGGACATTTCAAAATAATTCATTACGTAGGCCTACAGTCTATTATTCATTGTGTACAGTTATGTGCTTGCATGTAGCGGGTCAACAGTGCTCTATTTTGAATTGCTTGCTGGAGATCGGACTGTGTGTTGTGATAGCTATAGCAGTTTTCCAGATGACGCATAGCTATTTTTCTCCCTCGATCAGACGTGCAGTCCTGCTCAATCAATCAATCCATGATTTATTGTTCACCGTTATAAACGTGTAGACATGGAAGCAATGAGTAAGTTTTACAAGCAGTGAAATTGGAAGAAGCAAAAGGAACGAACCGGTCCGGTCGCCCAATTACAATCAATCATTACAACCAGTGGAATAGTCCACGAGCAACACGTCCGTTGATAATTATAGCATCAACAATCCAGTATAGCATCCTAAGATATCAGACATTAGTAAGCATAGGCACATCGCACAAGACTAGCATTTTATATGGAATTCAATAATCACTACAACGTGTGGAATAGTTCATGAGTAATATATCCGTAAACAGTTATAGCCTCAACAGACCTAATTGTAAACCATAGGCTTTAAACATTGGTTGCACA
Source organism: Aporrectodea caliginosa (assembly GCA_020284085.1). Taxonomy (NCBI): domain Eukaryota; kingdom Metazoa; phylum Annelida; class Clitellata; order Crassiclitellata; family Lumbricidae; genus Aporrectodea; species Aporrectodea caliginosa. The sequence continues at coordinate 93,868 of JACEVL010000535.1, read as the reverse complement.
ACACATGACTGGCCCCTATGGAAGGGCAATTGGTCTTACAGATATAGTGCATTCAATGGATAAGACAGCAGATAACTATCACTTAAGCATTTCGTCTAGTAATAATTAATTAATAAATAGATATGACAGCACATAATCAGTACCTGACTGTGAACAAGTGTTTTGCATATATAATGAGCACAGGTGTTCTTTAGGTTGATATATATATATATAATGTGTATCGATTGTTAAGCGTTTTAGTCTTAGGCCTTAGTTGCGCTGTCGGCTCGTGGGCGCTTGGCCTAAAGTAGCCTAAACATTGGCTGACGGTAGATTCTTTTTACACGTGCAGTTAGCGCGCCAAACTTAGAAACTGCTGATGACAGTGAATTTGAACTATACAGTGTAGTACGGTTGTTTTAAGGCAAGAGTTGAGTTTGTTGTTATTAAACTGTGTTTGAAGAAAGAAAGAAAACATTCAAAGAACTGTGTCAATTTAATTCTTAAACAGTTAGAAGACGTTGAGCAATTTATATGTAGAGATAAGGAAAGTTCTTGAGGTAGGTCACAACTAAGAAAGAAAAGAGTTGGTGACACTGACATTTTGTATAGAAATAATTAGCAAATTAGAGCAGCAGTTGATCTTTACAGTTATAGTGCATTCCATAGATGTGATTTTAATTTATTTTTAAATTGGTACAATGATGGAAGACATGCTAACTCCAACGGTGGAGTGTTCCATAGCTTCGACCCATAAGTTCTGATACTATTCTGTCAAATCGTAGCTTAATTAACGCCTTGATTGCTTTATTTTCTGCAGGTGAGAAGAAGGAACCAAGTTTCAACAGTTGTTCAAGTGTCGAGGTGTTACAATTGGCAGAAGGAAGACAAGACTAATCATTCCAAGATAATTGAAGACAAAGGAAACCGAAGACAAAAGAAACGCACTGCGAGTGCTGAGCATCTCTGCCGCAAACGCCTTAACTCTCTTGTCTGCCTCTATCTAACAACCTTTGTGTGTGTGTCTTTCTCTGTCTATCAGCCTCTGCTTTTGTCTGTTCTCTTATCTGTCTGTACCTGCTTCTGTGTAGCCATTTTAAACGAAGGTATTGCCCTACGGAGGATCAACCGTGATGGACCAAGGGACGACTGATTGGCCGACGTCTACTGATGACGACGACGAGCATTGGTCCCTCCGTTCTCTGGTCGAGGCAGCGGCGGGAGAGGCAGGTGTCCTCGGTGACCCAGCGGCGGCGGCAGAGGGGGTCTTCTGGGAGACGTCTTCCAATCAGAACGTCTCTGACTGCGGCAGCTGGATAGGACTGGACAATGGATCGGTGGCGTGTCTGTTGGGAGGACACGACGATGCCAACCAGAGCCACCTGTTCGACGACGATGATGGTGTCTCTGTCTCTGCAGCTGATCGCCAGTATTGGGCGATGGTGTTGGTCGTCTTTCCGTTGTTCACCGTCTTTGGAAATGTGTTGGTCGTGCTAAGCGTCTGGAGGGAGAAGTCCCTACAGAGTGTCACTAACTACTTCATCGTCTCATTGGCCATCTCAGACATCATGGTCGCTCTGCTCGTCATGCCTCTGTCCATCTACGTCGAGGTCAGTAACAGCTCAACACTACTACTCGCATTCCAATCAACCCAACTCAAATTCTTAACAATTCTGTTCGTAAATTCAAATGAATATAAATTGCTGTTGAAACTCATAAATTGAGTCATAATTGAAGATCTTTTATTGTTAATCATATTTCTCATTTCTGACGAATGTTGTTAAGTTTTTGACAGTTCGTGTCGTTCAGCACTAAAGATTGTTTGTAAACTTTCAACTTAAACGTTCCCTAATATAATGCTTCTACCTAATTCTCTGAGATTACCAGATTCTAAGACTTAGTAAGTGTGCATTCTCACTGTTGTTAATTTACACTTAGTTAAGGTCTAACTAAGGTATTTGTTACTCTGTCTTCAAATTTGGTTTTCATTGGCCACACTACTTTATGTGCTACTATTACCCATGTGGCCCTGGTTAGCGGGACCCTTCGGCCCTTTAAGGGTCTCCTAGGTAACCTCAACATGTTTTGCCAATGTAATTCTGTTATCGTTAACCTTCTTTTGAATGTTTTTGGTTACCAAATAAATTCAATTCAATTCAATTCAATAGTCACAGCTCTGACGTTATTAGTGATTGCTTATAACTGAGGCGACGTTCATTTTCGTCCATCCTTGTCCAGTACGTGAAATTATTTGTAAGTTTTGCCGTGCGTTATATATTATCTAAGACATTGTAGCAGACGTTATGCGGACGGATGTCAGTGTGGCGTGGTTGCTGATTAGTTGTAGCGCTCGGTCTATGATGCTGATTGCACGGGTTCAAAGCCTCACCCAAGGCAGTGACCTTGAGCAAGTCCTTTGCGCAAAATAATTATTGCTCTGTGCCATCGGGGGGGGGGGGCGATAGCGCATTGGATAACACACTGGCATAGAGAGCGAGAGGTACCAAGATCGAGCCAAAGCATGTCCGCCTATGGATCTCGAGCTCGGTACCTCTCGAGTTCCGTAGGGCGGACATGCTTTGTAGGCTGCTATTAGCGCCGTGTATTGCAGGCTGTCTGTTCTGTTAGTAGTTAAGATTTATGTCTTCTGTCATTTGTGTTCTTGTGAATTGTTTCAATTGCATAACTGTACGCTGTAACCGGTTGTGGTTTGTCAACCGGATTGTTGCAATAAAGAATATAATAATAATAATAATAATAATAATAATAATAATAATAATAATAATAATAATAATAATAATAATAATAATAATAATTATTATTATTATTATTATTTTTAATGATAAAAGTCTGGAACAGTTTAGAACTCCTCGGGCTCGGGCAAAAGGCTGGCAAAATTATTATTATTATTATTATTATTATTATTTTTTTTTTTTTTGCCCCGAGGTATACAGGATCCCTCAGGGACTAGAATATTAACTATTTAGAATGTAAAATATCCGGAATGGCCCTATTCGTCTGTTTCCTGGCTGGTGAAAGTGCCTCTGAACGCCACCGCGTTAAACCGTTGTATTGTTAGCGAGAGGCGTTGAAATAAAAAAGATGTTTCCCGCTGGTCCCCCGTGGCGGTGCAGAGCTTTTGTCCCAGGTTATTATTATTATTATTATTATTATTATTATTATTATTATTATTATTATTATCAAGTTCTGTCGTATGGTCGTTTAGTAAGTAAGTAAGTATATTCTTTAATGAGAAGCACTAGCAAACGAACAGCACTGTACATGGAAAGCTTAATACATTGAAACAACAAACAAAATATATATATATATACATATATAGATATATATATATACAAGCCAGGAATTGAATGAGAGACGTCATTGTAGATCACGAGGAACGTGGGGAGGAAGAGTCATGATTAGTCATGGGGGTAAAATGAAGAGCTTAAATAGCCAGATCTAGGGAAACCTTGTTTATTTGTATAGCATTCTGTATAGTGCACTTCTGAGCTTTGGAAGGAGGGCAATATCAATTACAGTCGTATTGTATTGCACTATATTGTATTGTTAAACCGAAGATATATCTCTGTCAAAACCCACAGCATTGCAGTCAACCCGTCTTAGATATATACAGCGCCCTTGAGCCAAGTATGGGTTAGATCATACGCATACGCATACATGCATACATACACCTACGTACACACATGGACAGACAGACAATACACACGCACACGCACATACATATAGACATACATAGACCTACGTGCAAACGTAGTGAACCGTCTTAGCTATACAGCACCCTTGAGCCAAGTATAGTTCAGACTCAGATTGCTGTCACTGTCTCTCTGTTTCTTTTTCTCTTTCTGTCTCTCTCCCATGGTACATTCAATCCGCAGATTAATGTATTAAACAAATCTCATTAATGCAATTAATTCATGCAACAGCGTATGCAGGGCCTAGGACAGGGGGGCCACCGGGCCATTTGGCCCCAGGCCTCACTTGACATAGGGCCTCGGAATTTCGGAATTACGGAGTTATTTATTGAAATGGGTTATAAATATTTCGTGACGATATCGTTGACGTTAAATAATTGCAAACGGTAAAGACATTTTTCGTAAATCTGTTATTAGGCTAGTTGTAAAATTGAAAAGTTGTCAACACTCAACAGTCTAAACTCTATCGTAACTAATAATAGTAATAATAATAATCTTTTCTTTTTGAAGCGCCTGACAAACGCACTGCGCTGTACATTTACAAGTTATGCAATTGAAACAATTCAAAAGAACACCATTAAATGACAGAAGACATAAATCTTAACTACTAACAGGACAGACAGCCTGCAATACACGGCGCTAATAGCAGCCTACAAAGCCACGTGTCCACCCTACGGGAGTCGAACTCGGTACCTCTCGCTCTCCATGCCAGTGTGTTATCCAATGCGCTATCGACTCTTTACTCGTAAGTTGTAAGTCAAACACTCAAACCTAAATAATGTTTTAATATGAATATATTGTTCTTATCATCCGATTCGCTGTGGATAGTGTAGCCTATACAGTACACTATGCTACAAGGATCCTGAGTGGCCGAGTGGGTTGGTGCCCGCTCGTCGCGCCGGCGCCCCGGGTTCGCTTCCCGGTCGGGTCGGTTTATCAGAGATTAATTTCTCGGATCTTTACTGCGGGTGGCTCGGTCGCATTATAAACGTGGAGTACAATACAACACACAACACAACACAATATACTGGGGCGCGGTGGTTTGGGGGTATGTTCGGTGCCTTGCAGCTGGAGGGTTGCGGGTTCGAATCCACCTCAAAGCCGTCGCGTAGGGACCCTGGGCAAGTCCTTCATTCGCAATTGCTCATGCGCTTCGGCGTGAAACTCCGACTACAGCAGTAGTCGGGAGCGCCTCTGAATAGGAAAATCTGGTAGAGGCGCTATAACAAGTGTTCAAATACAATACAATACAATACAATATATTATAGCCTATATTCTTACTTTCTTAGTCTCTTAGAGCAGTGGTGTAGCCAGGATTTGGAGTTTGGGGGCAGTGTAGAAAATGAATGGGGTGGTGGACGAATTCGAATGGAACGAGGCCGATGAGTGCGCGATTAGGGGGTTTGTTTTTAACTTATGAAATTGATATTTAATCTACATTAAAATAGTTTTAACATACAATATCAGTCAATTTAACAAATTGACCACATTGTCAATTTTATTGAAAAAGTAGCAAATATCCCCCTAACTATTAGTCTATCAGCAGCGTCTTAATGGATTGGCTATGTTAAGCATTAATTCTGATATCGCTAGAACTTTAAATTATCAAAGCATTATCGATAAATTCATGCTTTAAAGATGCGAAGGATGATTTGAACCTTTTTGTTGATTTTTTGAAAGATATTTGAAAAAGGCCTTGAAAATTAGTTGTGGCCCTGGGCCTCCAAATCCTGTCCTAGGCCCTGAGCGTATGCATGCATGCGTGTATTGTAATCAACTGTAATTGCAATTGGATATTTACACAGTCACTTCAGGTATGTATTAACACACAGTATATATACATACATGGTTGTGTGGATGGGTGTGTGTGGGGGTGCCGGGTGTGTGTATGAGTGCATTGTTACAGATTATCTATAGGTGCAGAATTTTACGCCAGTTTTGGGGGAACTATTTGCCTAAGCTATCTGCATGTGTATCATTACTCACATATGCGAACACGAAGATGTCGACCTCGATTAAGCGGCGACAAAAGCACTGGAAAACGAAGGAAGAGAAAGAGAACACGTACACGAACAGCAAGTGACAGAAAACGGTTGAAAACGAACTAAAATGTCATTCATATACAGAGACAAAACGATTAGTCATATAGTTTAGTGTCGGTACCTGCATAGTTTGTCACTTTGTCATTTCTAGTTAAGTAGTAGATTACTTTAGTTACAGTCATAGTCAGTGCAAGGAACCAGTATATTGGAACTAGTATAACATAAATAATAAATTATAAATTATAACGATGGGGTCCAAGGGGACCTCAGGTGCCAGACAACGTTATCCATGTGCCAGCTTCAGGGGTTCAGCATTAGTGCAGTGTGTGTATTTCATGCTAAGAACATAAGCCTGCTTTCTAAGCGAAGGACTTCTTGACTTTGAGGATATCTTGAGAGCAGAACTTATGCAGCATTCCCAATATCCGGATGAACGATGATCCGTGGACACGTGCTTCTTTGATTGTGAGAAACTATAATAATAAGGTCTGGACATGCGCTGCTATAAGCTTACTGACAATTTCTGCTATTTTGGCATCAGCTGAAAGTAAACTAAACCTCGACAATTACCTGACACACGATGACTTTAAATATCACATAATATACAGAAATCTTGAGTGACAGCTGTTAAATAGTCTAAAAGTTAACGCATCGTTCATCTTCCATGCTCTCATTCTCTCGTTCCTCCGTCAGTCCATCCCTACATTGGCATCTGTCTGCTCTAACGACTCTATGCCTTATCCAGAACGCAAGCATAAATGAAGGTCATACCGGTACTACATAATATATTCTTTGGAAGTCAGTCAACGCCCGCTATGGTGTAGAGATGACCGCACCTGTGTGTCAATCAAGGAACGGATTCATCTGATTCATAGGCTGTCCTATATAAGTATAGCTCTGGATGAGCAGCTGAACCGGACACATTGCTCTACTTAGGCGAAATCTCTCCTCCACTTTCAATGATGCCTTAATTCCTGAGTCATATTCACGCCCTCAAAATGCTACGTTCCAAAGAGAGAAGCGACATCGTGCACTGACCGGCGATCGTCACAGCTTAAACGATGATGACGACCTGCATGGCACCGGACAGAAGAAGGTCGACTTATGGCTCCCCCCTCCCCTCTGCTTTCTGTGGGTTTCATACGAGTAGCACGTGATTTCTTTGGCCATTTATGAAGTCATCATCGCTGAGATTGCTCGACCATCTTCTTCCATCCACCGTCGATGATTATGGCGTTCATGCACTGCAGGAAACACCTGCTTCTTCTTCTTCTTCTTCTTCTTCTTCTTCTTCTTCTTCTTCTTCTTCTTCTTCTTCTTCTTTCTTCTTCTTCTTCTTCTTCTTCTTCTTCTTCTTCTTCTTCTTCTTCTTCTTCTTCTTCTTCTTCTTCTTCTTCTTCTTCTTCTTCTTCTTCTTCTTCTTCTTCTTCTTCTTCTTCTTCTTCTTCTTCTTCTTCTTCTTCTTCTTCTTCTTCTTCTTCTTCTTCTTCTTCTTCTTTCTTCTTCTTCTTCTTCCTTCTTCTTCTTCTTCTTCTTCTTCTTCTTCTTCTTCTTCTTCTTCTTCTTCCTTCTTCTTCTTCTTCTTCTTCCTTCTTCTTCTTCTTCCTCCTCTTTCTTCTCTTCTCCTTCTTCTTCTTCTTCTTCTTCTTCTTCCTTCTTCTTCTTCTTCTTCTTCTCTCTCTTCTTCCTCTCTTCTTCTCCTTCTTCTTCCTCTTCTTCTTCTTCTTCTTCTTCTTCCCTTCCTCTCTTCTCCTTTCTTCTTCTTCTTCTTCTTCTTCTTCTTCTTCTTCTTCTTCTTCTTCTTCTCTCTTCTTCTTCTTCTTCTTCTTCTTCTTCTTCTTCTTCTTCTTCTTTCTTCTTCTTCTTCTTCTTTCTGACAATGATGAGAGTAGTTTTACGAAGTATCATCATCAAAAAGATGACAGTCTCTTATTAGCATTTAGTTTATGAGAATAATTAGCAGCCTTCTGCAATTGTCGGCGGCTGCATGAGCCGCAAGGAAAGCAGCGAGAGATAAGTCAAAGGTTAATTTACTGACGTTATAGTTTATACAGGTGATCCGTTGCCGCACTTCTCATCAGTTGCCACTCCGTTCTAGTAGGGGAACCGGGGCAAGTTGGCCGGTGGGGCAAGTTGGTTGTGCGGTCCTGTGAGTTCACGGGAGGTAGTGAAAAAGATTACAGTACTTCTTAAGGTCGAGGCCATATGTGTTGACTTTTATGCGTATATGAATTTTCGCTGCGAATTTTTGTGAATTTAATTTTATGTCTCAAGCAAACTTATTTCGTGAAATGTTCAATTCTCTATATATCGCAAACTATAGGGACTTAAATTGTGAAATTTGTACAATGTTTAGCGCCATTTTTGTGGCATTGAACGGTATGTTGCTCATGGTTGAAATTATTCACGTTGTCTCGCGATATGTGATTTTAGAAAAATTATCTACTGGGGCAAGACGGTTGGGGCAAGTTGGTTGCTTCAACCAACTTGCCCCTTGAAGCAACCAACTTGCCCCTCACTGTTATTTTGTGTTATGTTATCATTAAGCCTATAATAACAATCTTACAGGGCCTAACTATTATGTATTACATCTTGAGACCAAAGTCTAAAGAAATGCTCCGCTGAACAGGAATCCAATGTAATGTCTTTTAACAAGGGCTATTATGTTCATATCTTGATGTATTTGCTACGACTCTAACCAAAGAGTACTCTCCTGAGCTTCTGTAGATTGGACTTTATGTTGCCAATAAGAATCAAGTTATAGTCATCCTCAGATATAATTATGACACCCAACTCTGCGCAAGTCACTGATATGCATGTGACAAATTAAAATACGAGTAACATAGTTGGTAAAGGACTTAGTAGATTTAAAATGACACCCAGGTTATTCTTGAGCAGAATCACCAACTCAGTTAGTGAGCCTATAGCGAGTCTCCTAGTTTGAAACATTTAAACTGTTCAAACTTTTTCAGCTCCAGTGGAGTGACCAGCAGCAGAAATTCAATTTTTAATTGTATTGAGGTGGAGCTTAGTGGTCACAATATAAGACTTCCCTCCTGAAAGGCAATGGACAACAGCTGTACGGAAGCAATTACAAGATAAACTGTCAAATGAATTTAAGTATCATCGCTTAATTAAAAATGATACCCTAGTGAATGAATGCCAAGTTATGTACCTAGTGGTGTGGTATACATTGTGAGCAAGCGAGCAAAACGCTGAACCCTTAGTGACACCATGCATTAGAAAAGCCTTGGAAGGAAATGCCGTACTGACTAAGTGCAGGGACATAATATGTTAGAAACCAATTCAGTGTAGGCCTAATGTTCAGAAACCCAAAACAATGTTGCTGTCAATGCAAAAAGTGGATGGACACCCATCAAAAGCTAGGATAAGTCAAGAGGAACAAGTGCTGTCACCTTACTCTTATCCATTGTGCAATCTGTTAGGCTACTTTGATGATGATGTGCCTCGTGTTTTAATTAAATAAACCTTCTAAAGGTGAACGGAATCGACACTTTACAATTTTAAGTTTATGACTTGACTTACGACTCTCATTTATGTAGGGCCTGTATTCGTTGTTGTTGGTGAGTATTGTTTAGTGAGTTTGGCATGATCAGTGCTATAATATCGTATGATTAGGCCTATAATTAATTAATAGGCCTATGTATTACAATAAACCAGCTTGTGTCAACAGCAAGCCACTTGAACGATGGGTAGCCTATATCCAACTTGCCCCATTGGTGCATCCAACTTGCCCCATGGACGGGGCAAGTTGGTTGTTCTGACTCATTATTTTCTTCAGTGATTATTACTTTTTTCTTAATTATGTAAGATAAATCTTTTATGCATAGTATGAATAAAAATTGATATTGCAATGTTTTGGTATAAAAATTATGCTGATAACAAGCCATCATGTTTAAATTAGGGAAAATGTAAACACCAACCATCTTGCCCCGCTTTCCCCTAGGTCAATTAGTCAGTCAGTCAATTAGTGAGTCAGTCAATCAGTCATTCAGTCAGTCTCCAGCCAACCCCAGAGCCGCCGTGACTCCCTGACTCACATCCGTTTGGCTCTGCGTCGTATCCTTCGACGAAATCTCTTCAATCAGGTTTCTAATCCCCGACTCGAAAGCAATCTCAAGACGGAGGCTTTTTGTCGTTTGGCCAAGTCCAGCATAATCCAGGTCGTAGAACAAAGCCAGACCTGCCACACTCGACTCATGCACATGTGATTAGCAAGTTCACCAACAGCTGTCGGCTACATCGCATCTCATAATACATGCATATATACCTACACTTAATATACACATCTAAGCAGTAAATAAGATAGACACACAGGCCAATAGAAACACATAAACCAGAAGCATGAATGATGCTGCAATATCTTTGCAGATTCAACCTGATTCCATATCACACAAAAACCTCATTTTTGCAGTCGTTAAAACAAACAAATTTCCGGTTCAAAGGATGTTAAACAGCAACACAGCAGAGATGGTGCTAACAGTGCGACTGTTACAACGTATAAAAGTGGTAATGTCTCCCAGACAAATGTCCCAGTAGTTTTAGGATATGTCCCAGCAGTTTTAGGATATGTCCCAGTAGTTTTGGTGATTTGTCCTAGGTAATACTCTAATTTCATAACATTGGAATTACAGTAGGAGACTTTGTCCCACTAGTCAGTTTGAGGAGGAGGGGAAAATTTTTGGTGGAAAACAGTCGTTACTACCCCCCCCTCGAAAAATTCTTCAAGCAAGAAGTGTAATTACTAGCTGCCTGGAAAAATGTATTGAAAAAGTATATAGATATATAGATACGAGGCGGCTACCCCCCCGGTCGTCACCCGGTCGTCAACTTTTCGAGGATGTTGGACCGCTACGCCCCCCCGGTCGTCAGCTTTTCGAGGATGTTGGGCACTTGCCTGGTGTGCGGCATGAACCCTACTACTTACGCCACCCACTGGTCCCAGCAGTCAAAATCCGTTAAAATATGCACTGCTCAGAATGCATGTTTCTGGTGCAGTCTTCATCTAACAGACGAGGTTAATCGCAGTCCATAAGCTGGCGAAGGTGGATGCTGAGCGAGTGATTGGGAATGTCCTATAGAAGTCAATTGACTGGACAGCCTGCAACTTCGTTCACTTTCTGTCGACGAATTCCAAGAACGCCATCATCATCATCATCGCCGTCGTCGTTTTGGACATATTAATGGTCCTTTGAGGCGGCGCCTGTTGCCAACCATCTGCTATTCAATCTAATGAAGCATCAACCGATCCCTGCGAATGATCTGCACGCGTGAAGGGCAGACATTATTTCTAGAAGGCAGCAGCCAAACAAACGTCCTACGACTGTTATGGGGCATTTGCGGTTCCTTGATCAATATATCATCTGTTAGTGGTGCACGCACGATGGTTCTTGCCTTCACTTCGCAAACTCTTCACCATCCAGAAAACCCGTTCTACCCGATCATCCTCCGTTCTCACTCTTTCTGGACCCCCGATCACTACTCATCTCAAGCTCTCCAACCGAGCCATATCCAACACTGCACCACGTCTCTGGAACGATCTGCCTCCTGAATTCCGCACTTTTCGGTTCTTCCGCAATTAATGCCAATCACCCAACATCATCTGGTTCATGCTTCTCTGTCCATCTCCCCTCAGGATTTTGCACTCGAAACTAAAGTCTCATCTCTTTAGAAACTCTTACCCCGACTCAGCTGATCCTCTGCCTTCCAATTCTCGACCTAAACGACACCCACCTTAACATCTACTCTGCCCTCTGACTTTCTGGGACCTCCTTCGGACTACCCTTTGGACAACCCCTCTGACTCGACGCAGTGCTCGTGAATAAGCTGGTGCCCTGCGCTTGGCTTTCCATTGGCGCTTTAGAAGTTTGGAGATTACAGTTACGAACAGAAACAGGAAGGCTTAGCCTACTATCGCAAACTACATGAAATATCATTGGGAATCTGGTGGTTAAAAACTGATAGATAGATTGCATGATATCATAGATAACCTCGATGTTGTAGGCCTAACTAATAATTTACACAGCGTCGTAATTAGTGGCGAACTAGGTAGGCTCAAATACTAAGAGTTAGGTATTAGAGATACCGCAACGCCGAACCTCACTGGCACTGTGAGGATTTAATTGAGACATCTCTGTCGAGAGAAAGGCGTAGAAATTAAACCTTGACAGCGTCTGCACTAATCACGAAAGAAATCTTGCCTGAGGTCGAAACATGCATGGACCTTCTGACCTTCTGTCTTTGAGGAATTGAGCTGCAGTCGATTGCACCTCATACAGATTATTGTTCCAAAGTAACTGACAAGACTGAAGCTCTATTAACGAGGAAATTGCTGGGGGTTAAGAAACAGTTATCTCTGACACAGTGGCAGTGTTAAAAATAATTTATTATTTGTAATAAGCGAATCTTCGTTGATGACTTTGTCCCACAACATGTAACGTTACGCGTGCATAGGCCTAAGTTTGACCGGAAACACGCAATGAAAGAAGGAATCGAGACACACGTTAGAGACCAGACATGAGCAATCTGCTGATGAATCCAATTAAGTGCAAATGAGTTTTCAAAATAGAACTGAAAATTGAAGGCACATTTGAAAGCTATTAAGTCCTTTTGGAAGGTGATAGATGTTCAAAGACATCGCCGAGGATTGTCTATGAAGAAGCAGATTCGACTTTAGCACGTCATGCTTTCATCCATCTCTCGATGACTGTTGCTAAAAAATATGACCTGTACGTTGATATAGACCTAATAATGTCAAAGTAGATCTAATGATATGTCTCAAGATGGATATCTCGAGACTAGCATTATTGAAAACACATCTGCATAGAGATCGAACTGAACAGTAGTTACATATATATATATTATATATTATATATGCATGTGTGTATGTTTGTATGTATGTATGTATGTATGTATGTATGTATGTATGTATGTATGTATGTATGTATGTATGTATGTATGTATGTATGTATGTATGTATGTATGTATGTATGTATGTATGTATGTATGTATGTATGTATGTATGTATGTATGTATGTATGTATGTATGTATGTATGTATGTATGTATGTATGTATGTATGTATGTATGTATGTATGTATGTATGTATGTATGTATGTATGTATGTATGTATGTATGTATGTATGTATGTATGTATGCGCGTACGTATCAAGACATTTCATATAACGCCTTTTAAATACCCCACAAAAGTGTTACACGCATGTCTATTTAAAATAACTGATCTGGCCAAGTGCATTGTTAAGACGGTTAAAAATGTTGGCTGCACTGTGCCTGCACAGTACCAAATGCAATAGAAGACGATTGTCCGATACACGAGAAGACACGGGATTTAGTTACGGAAGCGCGGCTCCTGTATATCTCCACCGCTAGAATGCGCTACGTTTGCAGACCCAGTTGATTTGAGACTAGAACAAAGAGTTTCCTTATGTATGCCAGGGCAGTATCAACAATTAGTGCACGTTCCAGCATGATGATCTTAAAGGAAACTCGCTCGTCAGCAAGAAGCCAGTGCAGCGTCCCTCGCATATCGTATCGTATCTAATAATTTATAAAGCACCTCTCTTAACTATTCAGATGAGCTCTCAGCACGGAAGTCCCGTGGGAAATAATCGCCTTTAAAGAACGAGAGACCGATGAGGAAAAACTAGTCATTAGTTTAGCCCTTAGTGAGAGGAAGGTCTTGCAAAATTTTCATCAGCGATATATATAGCGATATGTATGCGAATATTTAAGGTTGTTGGCTAAGAGTCAGGCAACACACAGTCTAGGGCGAATTGGATTTGGTGCAAACGGAACCATGGGAGGCCTACAAGGCCTGAACAACAGTAAACGAGGCCGTTAAGATAAACGAGTGAATGAGAGTCACAGCAGCGTTGAATGACAGACTGCGACGTACGTATGATTAGTATATGGCGCAAAGGTAGATCACGTGATTCGCCATCGACAAGTCTCCGTAGAGAATCACACCCATGTTACGGACGACGAGCTGTTGATTCCAATCAGAGAATTGATTGGAATGGATTGAATTTAATTGCAACTCCATCGTACTTTCATCATTGTTTTACCCGTGATCACTCTGCCACATGTGCCTCCTCTTTGTCAGATTCAGTGGCTGCAGCTAATTAGACGACATCCATTTCACTACTTTCGTTACTGTGGTCCGCGTGGAAGACACACAAGCGAGTGCATCAGATGGGTGGGTGGCAGGTGGTGTAATTCATCTTCATCGTTATCATGATCAGTATTGTCATAATTGTCACAGATCATCGCCACCACAACCACCATAATCGTCATCTACATCATCAACATCAGCAGCATCCCTGCTGACCAGGGTTTGCTCCTCCATAAGAGTACAGTTCAAGGAGGTGCGTCGGGTGCTTGGCCAATTTGTAGTTAGACAGATGGAACTGTCCAACTATCCGCAGAAGCCGATTCCAGTAATCAATCACGCACCTGCAAACAACCACACATATGCACACAGACACGCGAACACCAGTCCATTCAAGTCCATCCAAGTCATTGTCCTCTCAGTTCTTCTGCGTCATCAGTGTTTACTTAATCAACGCTTGCAATCTCCTGACCAGGCACACCCATCTACTTCACGTGTGCAGGTCTATATATACACAATGTGCCTACGTGTATATAATTATAATATTTCCAGTCATGGGTAATTTATTTAGTAAGAAAAATCTATTTCTGAGCAAGGCTGGTGTGGTGTGATGTTGCAGATTAATATTAATTGTAGACAAAGAGGAATATCGTATAGATGAATATGCGCACTCTGATAGGCATAGGCATACGCTTCTCAGCTTCTCATTAAGAGCATGAACAATCAGACAAGACTCAGCATGTGCACACAAGATGGGTTACACAGTATAGCGTCACATGTGTTAAGTTAACTTAACTTAAACAATGGCACGTATCTTCAGGCTTACTCAGCCTCAACTTCTGAAGGACTAAACTCCGAAGTCCAGGGCATTGAAGAATTCTGCGGCATCGATGCGTGAAATGGAAAAAATTGCAGAATTTAGCAGAAGGCCATGCTGATTTCATCTAAACTTAACATTTTAACGTTAAAAGGTTTTAAAATAAAAACATTCTGGAGTGAGAGTTTAAAATGGTAATCGCAATTCCGTGATTCGCTGTTCTTAATTAACATCCTTGACTAATGGCGACTTAAAAGACTCCGCATCTGCTGCATAAGCGACAACTATCGACTAACTTCTGCATTGTAGGCCTACAATAAAATTGAACCTCAATAGCTTACTTTTCAAGCCTTGCTGCAACGAGAGCTAGCGCAGTGTAGTAAGAATTGGTATCAATTGGTATCGTTCTGGATTGCTATTTTTACTGTTTCAGCGCAGGTTATTTTGATTTACCATACAATGAAAACATTTTGTCTTACATAATTACTATGTTCCTATTTTTGACATAAACTGCAATATTTGTTGTAGAGGTACATTTTAATCTTTAAATGGCCGTATTTTAGTTTACATGATATTCTGTCGTTTCTATGTCGTCATCGTTTGCACTAATTTACAGCTTTAAAGGAATCTCAGAAAGTGGACACTGATCCGTGGTCCATCCACCATTCTCTCTCTCTGCTGCTTCTGTGCAGCTGCTATATATGTCACTTCTACTTCGGTTGTTGGTATAAAATTATAAATTCCGTAAACCTTACAACAGGCACAACAGCGTGTTGGCTTTGGAGTTAAGGTCAAACTTCTATTTGACAGCTCTCTCTCTCTCTCTCTCTCTCTCTCTCTCTCTCTCTCTCTCTCTCTCTCTCTCTCTCTCTCTCTCTCTCTCTCTCTCTCTCTCTCTCTCTCTGTCTCTCTCTCTCTCTGTCTCTCTCTCTCTCTCTCTCTCTCTCTCTCTCTCTCTCTCTCTCTCTCTCTCTCTCTCTCTCTCTCTCTCTCTCTCTCTCTCTCTCTGTCTGTCTCTCTCTCTCCACTGGAAAACGAACCCAAACACATTTCAGGTCCAGTTGTTCGATCACGATGTTGCCGTTGGTCCTCAGATAATCTCAGCTTGCGCATGCAACATTCATTGCCAAGCAATGCCGCATCTTGACCGCCGTTCGAACTCGGTGACTTATTCCTAATCCGACTCTGACATGACATCTTGACCTTTCATCTGTTCAGCCAGCCTAGTGCACCATTTCCGCACTTGATGTGCCGTAGTTTGAGTGATCAATGAGACTAAAACCTGACGTAACATTCCTAGTTAGCTTATAGAAAAGCATAAAGGTTTGTAGCAGAAAATTGAAAACGCTGATGATGCATTATGTGCGCAGTTGCATAGATATATTGCGACAGTTGTTTCGTGAAATATATCGACGTCGGAATGATCTCAGACATCGTAGTTTACGGTTATCAGACCTGGATTTGCTGCAGTTCTGTTCAAATGTATCTCTTTGTTCAAAGCATCAATCATTGGCTGCATCAATCATTACTGTATCCATCTTACACGCTTCTGTTCACGTTATATCTCTCTCTAGTCTATATATACGTACATTTATAGACTGATTGGTTGTGTATATACGTGCATAATAGAATATCAAATATATGCCTATATAATGAGAAGTTACTTACCTGAAAATTTTATGGCATCCTTCGCCACCTCTCGTGAAAATACATCGACGTCGGAATGCCTGTCTATTATTGATGATGATGAGTTCTCTGCCCGAAGGCAGGGTCATTGGCTTTTATGCCACCCGAGGGTGAGATGAGTGAGATGGTTTCCCGTTGCCTTCCTCACAGATAATTGTGGGTGAGCATCTTTCCCAGGGTCTCTACGCAGTGGCTTGAGGTAGATTCGAACCTGCGACCCGCGGTTACAAAACACAGAATATACCGCTACACCACCGCGTCCCACTAATAATAGGTCTATTATTAATTACTAATAATTTATTATAACTAATAATATGACTATTATTGTTGGTTAGTAGCCTAATTGGTCTCATCTTTCGCGTCGGCGTCTTGTGTACAAGGAATCTACCGATGGCAGTACTAAAACGAAACCGAATCCAGAGAATCAGTCAACTAAGACAGAAAGGCAGATGACAATTTGAAACGGTTGAGTCCTAATTTGAGAATGGAACGACATAAGCGACTGAGCAAGGAGAACTGGAGAAAGTTTGAAAATTTTGTATTTTACCAATATCCAAACTCTGCAATAAATTATAATTGGTCCAGAATTTACTTCAATAGGCCTATCACTTCAGTCAAAAGAGTCAACAGAACATCCTATGACTGGTAGTCAACAATGTTCTACAGGAATTTACATTCAAAGCAAGACAGAAACTAACACCGCTGCTACCACATGGGAGCAAAGCATACGGCTGAATTGAAAAAACAGAACCAGAATCCAGGTAAAATGAATGCACCGGAGCCAAGTTAAAAGAAACAGATTGGACTGCAGTGATGCTTGTGCAAGACAATTAATAAACATGTCTCCATCAGATGTGACCAGGAGCAGGAAAATGAACAATATACAATATAGAAGCAAACAAAGTAATGAGGAAGCCAATCGGTGTAACAGAAGTTTAAAAGACGAGGAAAACAGACACAGCAAGTAACAAGAACTGATGTAAATAAGAAAAAACTGTTCTTCAGTTCGTGTGCAATCATGAATACAGATTATTAAAACAGCGCCAACCTGGACTTGGACTTGAAAGTTGAAACCCATAAAATGAAGAACTCTGTGTTCCTCCAGGTCATTAATCACATAAAGCAAGGGGTAGCCGACATACGTGTACAACGGTATAGAATCGATAAATAAGAAAAATACTTTCCTTAACAGCGAAAGAAGAGAATTACTAGCCAGATGATAAACTTTTAATAACATAAAAGGTAACATATTAAGACAACAAAATTTATGTCAAATGGCATAAACAATGCTAAACCAACACAATAGATACCGGGTATGCACTTCCTCTCTGCCTTCGTAGCTTACAACTGGTGTCAAAGTTGATTGGGAGCAGCAAGTTCACCTACAGCTATAAGTACATTGAGTTCAAATAACTGAAAAAGTCACCAGAAGCTGAGCATCGTGCATAGTTAGAGTCAAAACAACGGAATTCAATCCAGTTTCTATATCTAGAATGGTCTTCCGCTAGACTTGCGAGTGATGCTTCTGTTAAACTCGCCTATCATCTTGGTGTCAGCCACATGTTACAGAACTTCGTTTTCAAATTTCTTGATCATATAATGAAGTGTGTCTATAAAATGCCGTTTCATCTTTGCTCACTCCGAAGTATTAATTAACTGAAATGAGTGAAAGAAGGCTATGTTATTTATTTCGTTGCATTAATTGGTTGCAGGTCAATCGGTCAATCTGGGAGTTGGGAGACGCGACGTGTGACATGTGGGTCGCCTTTGATGTCATGTGCTGTACAGCTTCCATCCTTAACCTCACGGCCATCAGCGTCGACAGGTAATATTATGCTAATATGTTGGGGGGGGGCTTTTTACGCTAGAAGTCAGTTTCCACCAACACACAGGAAACAACTCACAGACACCACGTAATTGTTTAATAAGTAAGTATGTATATATGTATGCATGTACGTTGTGTATGTAAGTATGTATGAAGCGATTTAATAAATAGCGTTTAAGTACCTTTCAAAGTAGCTACGCGCAAGACTCGATAACTGGTCTAAACAACAAGTGCCATTTGAGATAGTTTTCAAATGTTTGCAGCGGAAGACTGTTCTAAAAGGAAGGTCCGAGACATGGACTTTAGTTGATGGACGGAAACGCGGCAATTGCTTATCAACTACATCTCCCCAATTGTCCTCATTCTCACCTATTTCGTCACTGACATTCTGGTTCCTATCCAGTACAATCCGAATAGAGTAAGCTGCTGAGCGCTACCTACATGTAAGTGGTTGCTTCGGGAATTATGCTGATACGATTACCTCCAAGTCTGCTTCATCACAAACAGCGAGCCTTCAAAGTCAACATCCACGCGTCTGTCCCCAAATATCACGTGGGGTGTTAGAGAAACCCGGTCTATGCAACAACACAGGTGCTAATAAATACAGTTTCAAAACTGTCAAAGCTGATGGACATTGCAGTGGTCCAGCAACTTCTTAATAGCCTCAACATCAACAGGTTATTCCACTTGCAGACGGTCGTCCTACGAAGCTCATCCCTCTTATTGTAAGACGGTCCTTGCAGATGTTCTGGTCTACTCTTCGCGACAGACCCTGTCGACTTCTCTCATTCTCTTCTGTGTTCTATGCTGTACGTCACATCACTCTCTTTATTCGACTCCAACTGCCTTGTTATAGAACGAAACAGACTGAAGTATACGCGGCTTCTCCTTCACTGCAGCGACTATCCTTACCTGTAGCGTTCTTCAAGGGGTCAGTCAAGAGTCTTGGCTCCCTATGCTACCGACATGTCGGCCATATTATCTAGGCATGGTCTGCATTGTCACCTTCAACCGATGACTCACATATTCATGGCTACTGTCGTCCTTATATATCACCGCACTGACGTCCATCATCTGCGGTCTATCTCAGTGAGTTGAATTAATAAGACGCAGACTGGATGAGATGTAATCGACTGCGGCTCAGTTCCTCAAAGACAGAATTTCTCTGGTGTTCCTCGACCTCGTGTACAGGGTGGACACATTAGACCGCAGCCCTTTCGTCAAGGGTGTTGGCGCTGTTGAGCCTAAGAACATGGTTTGTTATCTCGGCCTTTTCCTTGACATATACCACACAACGAAAGCAGGCATCACATGACTAACGAGGAACAACCTGCGATCTGGTTGTCGAACCAGACAGTCGAAGTCTGTTCCCAATTCTCTCAGAAAGGATGTTACCAGCAAACTCCTGCAAAGTTTGATTCTGAGCCGAACTGATTACTGCAAGGCCTCATTTTTTTGGACTGCCACAGCACAATGTCATTCGCCTTCAGTCGTCAAGTACGCTGCTCATCTGGTCGTTCGAAGAAACTGTTGACAACATCACACTTATGCTGTTAGACTAGTTTCAATGACTTTGTATCGACTACCGCTTCGAAATTTAAACGTTTTAGTCTTGTGTATAAACGTGTGCACAACTAGTAATTATACATACTAGGATGACCCGAATTTAGGGCTCGGAATTTGAAGGACTCAAGCTGGACTTAGTGATCATGAATTGAATTGAGGCATAAGAATGCAGGTCAATCCATTGCAAAATCTGTCTTGCAGGTCAGAAAGTACAACATTTTAATCAACCGACCTATCTCTTTTCTCTTGTCCATGTTAGTCTATCAAATTAATAATAATAGATATTGAGCGAGACGTGTGTTGGGTTCTCGGTCTTCTCGGTCGCTGGTCTGAAGCACTTGAATTCGCTTCCCAATGCAGCTCGTTTTGCCAATTTTTTTTTATGTCACTCAGGTCTGAACTTAAGACACACCCCATTAAATTAGTAGACCCACCGTAGCGCTCTTCTGGTTTCTCTGATCTGTAAGATTTTTTCCTGGTTTCTCCAATGGATCATT
This sequence comes from Aporrectodea caliginosa, assembly GCA_020284085.1. Classification (NCBI taxonomy): domain Eukaryota; kingdom Metazoa; phylum Annelida; class Clitellata; order Crassiclitellata; family Lumbricidae; genus Aporrectodea; species Aporrectodea caliginosa. The sequence continues at coordinate 73,595 of JACEVL010000535.1, read as the reverse complement.
ATTATTTTTGAACCGTGTTGGGTTCTCGGGCGTTTCCGGTTTCACTCTAAGCGACGATTGGCTGATGTCTTGGGCATTATGATAACGGCGCTATAGAAATTATTGGGTTAGATTAGATTAGATTAGGCTTTGGTGGTCATAAGTCCATCTGGAACGCACTGATGCATGACTCAACCTCGGCTTGCGACTTAGTGCAACCTGGACTTATAAGTTACAGCTGTTGTGACTGAGATGACACTCAATTGACAGCTTAGAGTTCACACAATAACATCAACAACTGACTGATTCATCACACGTCTTAATTTACGCGAGATCCCACTTGGTGATGGCGTTCGTAGAATCTGAGATTAGCTCAGGCAGTGGATTGACTGTACTCTACGCGATCTGCTTCTGTGATCGATTCATAGCACTCATTGATCTGTTTTTCTTTACGCCATAGGTTCATCGCTGTCACTCAGCCGATTAAGTATGCAAGGCATAAGAACTCGAAGCGCATCTACATAACCCTTGCGTTGACCTGGGTCATATCGCTGGCCATTTCCTCTCCCATTGCGCTCGGAATGAATTACACGGAGCGGCGCCTTCAGACTCCGACCCTCTGCACCTTCTACAACTCAGACTTCCTCATCTATTCGTCGATGGGATCCTTCTACATTCCGTGCATCGTAATGGTCCTTCTCTACTCAAAGATCTTCCTCGCCATTCGACGCAGGGCTAAGAATGCCGCCAAACAGAAGAAGTACCTGACCACCACCGCCACCGCCACCTCCGCCACAGCTGGAACCACTTCCGCCCGGAACAGGAAAACGGAAACAACGGTCGGTCAGAGAACGGAAGTCGTCGAGACAGAGAAGCGACATCTCTCGGATATCAGACGAAGGAAGGAGGAAGAGAAGGAAAAGGAGGATGCGAAGACAGGCGCTGGAAAAGACAGCCATGTAAATACGGTGCTTGCAGTAAAATCTGGTGACTTTGAAATAACGCAGATGCCGACCTTGGCTCCCGTAGAAACGACGAAGAGTACACCGTCCAATGTGGATACAACTTCCGGTCAAAGAGACTTTGACGTCATCACGACGCATGCCAATCAGGAATCGCTTCCGGTCTACGGAAATCAGACAGGAGGAGGGTCGACGACCGACTGGTACCTGAGCCCAGCCCCTGAAGACGAGGACGGCGGGGGCATCAGCACAGTGGGGTATCGACCCCCGCTGACGGTAGAGGTCGTTGGAATGGAGACTCAGAAGAAGGGTTTGGGAAGGACTGAGGCAGAGATCACGTGTCACCAGGGTCAGCAGAGGTCAGGCGGTGGCAGCAGCGGCAGCATCCACTCTGCCAAACGACGTCGAAGCAATAACGGAGGAATGAAGAAGACGACGACTACGACGACGACGGTCACTAAGTTCAACTTCCACTTCCGGCAGAAACCCGAAAAACAGCAGAAACCGAAAAGAAGAGACAAAGGAGCCAGTCGAAGAGAGAGAAAAGCCACGAAGACACTCGCTATTGTTCTCGGTTGGAACCTTTGTCTCTCATAATTATTGTTACAAGATAATCGTCTGATTTCACGTCATTCGCCTCTTCTAAGCTCTTCGTTCTAAGCTGTTCCACGGTATTCTGTTAAAAGATATTGTAATAGTTTCTATTCTGATATGTTCCATTGTATTACAAGCTAGCTTAAGAGCAATCTTTTAACCTAGGCTCGAGAGACAACCATAAGTATGAGGTGTTAGCAATATCAGTTTTCTTATTATTGGCCCTATATTAAGGCGGGTGGTCAGTCATCTACCTCGTTATCTGATATTTCCACTCGCAGGGTACGGTCAGTGTAGCTCACTCATTACAGCTGAGTTAACTATGGTTCGCAGGTGGAGCCGAAACCTCGAAGCAAATATTTGCCTTGGCGAGGATTTGAAACACAGTCCAACAGGCTAACCACTACAGTAACTAGACTTTATTGTGCACGCACACTGTATTATATTCTGGAAAAACCTTGTACAGTCTCAAATCCAGTAAGTCTATCGTTTGAAGGGAAATTGATAGTGTAGAAAAGAAACAATGTATCTCGGAAGCAGTTTAATCCAAATCAGAAGAAAAAGACTTAGACCGTTGATAATGATTTTCTCGTCGTAGTCCGACTGTGCTAAAAATGCTAAATATGTTGTAATCGTGTTAAGCTGAGTTGGGTTTCTGCCCACATTGCGCCGTCACACTTGAGAGCAGAAGACCTAGAAAGACCACACCCGCTGAAAAACTGTCTTGTCTATTGGGACTTACGCAGCAGTGTCCTTCAATCTATGTTGGCTAGTTGCTGTGAAAGGTCGCTTTCAGAAAGTAAGGAGATTACATATACATGTAAGGCTGTAACGAAGGTAAAGTAATACTGGTCTAAATACAAGCCTTCGTTATTATTTATTGCAAATGTTCTTATCGTCGAAGAGGATAAACTCAGCTGAGCTTATAGTGTTGCTTCATCATTATGTTTTAAGACACTTAATATAGCTCCTCTTAACTAGACCACGCTTCTGAGAAGTTTCTGTAGAAACTTGGACTATATTTATTATCTACGACCTTTGTCATTTGCAACTGAAAAGCATGGGCTGCGTTCATATTCTTCACCTGATCAATCTGTGTTATTTTTTTCGTCGTAGGAGTGTTTCTGTTCTGTTGGGTTCCGTTCTTTACGATCAACATAATCAACGCCATCTGCATTCGTTACGATTTGTTCGAGAACCATTCCGTCTGTCAGATCGATCCGATCCTCTTCTCTTTCCTCGTCTGGCTCGGATATATGAACAGCTTCCTCAATCCGGTCATCTACACCATCTTCAACGCCGAATTCAGACGAGTCTTCCAGAAGCTTCTTCTCTCTCGATGCAGTCGATGAATTGGTACAGACACAGACACCGCGTAGCTCCAAATTGCCTCCACTCCCTCCAACCAAACGCAGTATTCCTAACTCAGATGAGATCTCAGATAATGCAGATGCTATCATTGATGCGGCTGATGATGACAAAGATTATAGAAATTATAATGCTATGTTTAATATGAAAGTTGACAATCAACCAAGAGAAGATTAGGGTCTACACGCGAAAGAACGACACTGACAAGGACCACAAGCGAACAAATTGGACTTAATGCACCGTTTCAAGATTTTTCTGGACGGCCACTCCTAAGGGACGCTCAACAAAGTCCTTATTGCACAGAATTAGGAAAAACCGAATATATCTAAATAAGAACAACTTATTATTAACTTACTACTGAGGGGCAATGTGTTGTCGACCACAAGTCAGCTATAATTAAGTCACATGGGCGATCATCGCCGGGGACAAATACGGTGGAATGTGTTACTACCAAAGGCCATCAGGTACTTCTTCTTATCAGCTCAGGTGTTCACAGTTCTCGTGCTTTGCCATCTTGCCAGATTAGCTTTTATCAACACAACATCCGATCAAGGAAGTGCAGGACTTATATGTTAAATGCTACAGGTTAGCGACTGCTGAGGAGACAGATGGAAGAATCGAAACAAGATCAGTTTCATTTCTAGTTATTGGAATAGTCCACAAATCGGAAATATTGTTGTTGAAAACTCAGGCATGACCATGCATAAATCTGATTTCTATTGTGTATCTATTCCGTCGAACAAAACAATTGTAGGCTAAAGATACAATACAATGGCATCTATTCATGTGTGCAAATTTAATCATCTATACGCAGGTTACTCGCAACAAAGAAACAATGGTGTGCGTTTAAACTCAGTAAACATGAAACGGTGCTAGTTTTTATGACAAAAATTAGCCAAGACAATCAATCAATCAATCATAAAATTTATATAGCGCCTCTTCAAGGGCTCTACTCAGAGGCGCTCCCAAGCCAGGCCTGATCATACAGAAAAGTCTTCAATTGGGCGTAGAAGGATTTCAAAGACAGTATACATAATACAATAGTAAAATGGTGAGGCGTGAGATTCAAAATTGAAAGTTTCACTTTAGTGGTTTGGTTGTCTAAGTCTGCGCGTTTATGCGTTTTCGTATAAGCTAAGACGCTATCGACCCCAGTCACCATTGCAGCTGAAGTTGGTCTGGAAATGTTTATAGCCATCTCCCGTATTTTAATGTAGCCCACCAGATTTAGAGATTGATAGCCTGTATTAGAAACAATTTGCAAGTTAATAGGCTTAGTTATACAGTGTACCCTTAATTAATATGAACGTTATATAGAGCTTGCCAGTCGAACGTAATTGGGATCAGTATTGGAATGGAACATTATCCACCGATGAGAAACTTCGAAGGATGAAAAGACTACATGTATGACCATCCACCTATAATTATATACTTACATAGGCCGACATAATATCACTCATGACATCGTTTTTTCTCTTTAGTATGCGAGGTCTTGAGCGTCATATATATAGGCTACGAGTGTGTGATCATGCCAATATTTAGCTACTTTTGCCTATTAAAGGTCAACGATCCACAGTATCTTCCCACTTCTACCAGCCCTGATTATCGCAACTGCAGTCAATTTCTCTAGCAACACAGCAACTCCCTAGGGCGCGTACTCGCAGAGTTAGACCCATCTTGCTTGCTGTCGTAATGCGTAACTGACTTAATCATGGGAACCACACGAACCAGCATCACTAGTTCATCATTAAGCGTCTAAATTATTGTTATTAAATCCTTACTCGCCTGCTCTCGCCGTAACCGACAAACCGAAATAGTCGTATTTAATCGAATATATGCGAGAAACGTTATATTGGCGTTCTGTTGAATGGACAATAATTGCTGAATGAGTGCGTAGATGCTCAGTACGGAATAGCTATACATATATAGGCCCAGAAGTAAGTAACTGTTTATTTGTTGAAAAGGCTGAAATGGCCGATGATGATTCGCCTTCCATGCATTTAAGCCGAGCAGCCTCCATATTAGTGTTGTTTTCGTTAACTAAAACTAAAACGAAAACCTTCGTTAACGAAAACTCAGGGTTATAGTTAACTAAAACTAAAACTAAAACTAAAACTTGGTGAAATAACTAAAACTAATAATAACTAAAACTCGCGGAGCCGGCCAAAAACGATAACTGAAACTAAAACGGTCAAAACTAATAATAACTAAAACATCTAACGAAAACCTAATGAAAACACACAACGAAAACCTAGCGTCCTTAAATATTCAATGTTTTTGTACATACGGGCGAAAATCGGGGAATCACATAAAGCTCAACAAGAAATTTTTACCACACTAATCATTAAAGGGACATTATATCATGTATGATATATGGCTTGTTGTCATACTGTAAGAATAATGGTTGCTATTGCCTATTGGCAGTAATTTGATATACATTGTTGTCGGCTAACTATCAGTGAACAAATAACTGAAACTAAAACTAAAACTAAAACTGAAGAAACTAAAACTGAAACGAGGAGGTGTCAGTTTCTATTAACTAAAACTATAACTAAAACTAAAACTTGGCGAAATAACTAAAACTAATAATAACTAAAACACCTAGCATGTAAAACTAATAATAACTAAAACTAAAACTCAAGGCAAAACTAAAACAACACTACTCCATATTGATAGTGCTCCATTTAAGGACTCGAGTTGTTGTTAATCTATACGGATTACCGAGCCACGCAAACCCCGCAAACTGCAATGTAAAGTGAGGTAATGATGATGGTGACGAAGAAGAAGGGAAAGTTAGATGTGTTAATTCGATGCTATCTTATTGTGATCCTGCAATTGAATTGTGTAATTGTATTGACTGAACAATCGAACAACTTTTCACCATGAGACGATTAACCTACACTTAAACATCCTATAAACCTTGTTCGATATAAAATTTTAAATTATTTCTTACGAATCATATCGGTCGGTGACGGTCGGTCTATGTCGCTGCTACTTCGGAATCTTTTGGAAAACCTACCTCGGTGTTCATGAAGAAAGACCTCGTGAAATGAGTCTTTAGAAATGGTTCTTCTTCGTCAATCGACAGAATCAACAATAATGAAAAGGTAATGTACAGGCCTACGTCATATGACTTCATGCGATGAGATGTGATTAAGTCACTTTAATTTGAAAGAAGATAATTTGATTTCAATCAGTAATATAATTTAATTTTTTCACCAAAATGTTATTCAATATGCTTTAATTACATTAATTAATGTAATATGATTTAAAAGAACTTAATTTGATTTATCATTGCTGTGATCCGTAAACATGATTTTAGTAATAGTAATTCAATGGGATTCAACGTGATTCACTGAAGTGTACTCTGATGTTAATTGGCAGAGAGGACACCAGAGAGCTCCCTTTCTTCTTTCGATGTAGATCAGGCGACGCAAACAGCCAGTCCTCCTGAAAGAGTCGGTTGGTGGCTGGTGTAGGCGTAGGACAAAGCGTCGAATAGCCATGGGTCCTTCGTCGCCAGCCAATCTCTCGCCTCGGCTTCGCTCGCACAAAACTGGCCAGGAGGACGTCCACAACTAATAGACAGTCAACCACACGATAATCAGTACGTAATTTCTACTGCTGCAGCTGCTGCAGCAGCAGCAAAAACAGCAGCAACAATTATTTAAGGAGGATGGTAAAAGGCGTAAGTCTAACCAGTAATAATTCATGGACGCCATGCAACGCATCCTCCTTTCTCACTGCATCCTGGGATAAAAATCGCCGCCAAGCGTGTTTCGTGTCCTGTAGGAGAACCTTTTATTCGGTGCCAATACCCTTTAACCAGCCCAACCTCAGTTGGGCTAACCAGCCCAACCTCAGTTGGGCTGGGAGCGCTTCTGAGTAGGCATCTTTGAAGAGGTTCAATATAAATTTGCTGTAAGAATAGTAGTAGTAGTAGTAGTAGTAGTAGTAGTGGTGGTGGTGGTGGTGGTGGTGGTGGTGGTGGTGGTGGTGGTGGTGGTGGTGGTGGTGGTGGTGGTGGTGGTGGTGGTGGTGGTGGTGGTGGTGGTGGTGGTGGTGGTGGTGGTGGTGGTGGTGGTGGTGGTGGTGGTGGTGGTGGTGGTGGTGGTGGTGGTGGTGGTGGTGGTGGTGGTGGTAGTAGTAGTAGTAGTAGTAATAATAATAATAATAATAGTAGTAGTAGTAGTAGTAGTAGTAGTAGTAGTAGTAGTAGTAGTAGTAGTAGTAGTAGTAGTAGTAGCAGTAGCAGTAGCAGTAGCAGTAGCAGTAGCAGTAGCAGTAGCAGTAGTAGTAGGGGAAGGGAGAATACCGCGTGGGGTCGGTCGAGACTGGCGCAGTCAGCGAGTAGTGACCGTTAGAGGTCGCTCGAGTAAGAACGACATCGAAAGGGGTCGGTTGAGACTGGCGCTTTGGGGTTCTGGATTACTTCCTATTCTTTAAACACGGCTGAGACTTGATGAGACTTCTCTGTAACTTCTCAGTTCACAACTTATAAGGTTGGTCACCCGGGTCTACCCGTGTTATCTCAAACTCTGTGCAGGCACTCCCACAGAGCATCGGTGGCGCTGAACAATTGTGGGTTAAGGATTTGCTCAAGGTCCCTACACACAGTCAAAGGGATCGAACCCGTACTCTTCGCGTAACCAAACGGCAGTCGTGCATCTTGAAGCAAAGATATAGCATGGGTTTCTGTCTGTCTCTAAGTTTATACACAGGTCAGTATTTGTGCTGTGGTGATGCCTGGGTGGCTGTGTGTGTGTGTCTAGTTCCCATGTGTATTTCTGTCTTTCCATCTCTCTCTACTCTTTAGTGTGTGAACGTGTGTGTGCGCGCGCGCGTGTGTGTGTGTGTGTGTGTGTGTGTGTGTGTGTGTGTGTGTGTGTGTGTGTGTGTGTGTGTGTGTGTGTGTGTGTGTGTGTGTGAGTGTGTACTGTGTAACCTGTTCATTCCTCCGGAGCTGTCCGGATGTCTGTTGGTGTTGAAGAAGACTCCGGTTCCCTCTGCGAAGTATTCAAACTCATTCGACATGGCGTAGGAGTTTGTGTCCCAGATCTGAGTGGCACGTGCGTAATCATAGCATTCACGGATCTGCAGGTAATTCACAGACATTTAATGTAAAAGTCTTCGCAAAAATCTATTACTGTAGATCTATTAGCAGAAGCCTACTAATGCAATGTAGGCATTCCAATGTGGCCTATAGCCATTGTAGGTCGTCTATAAATCTGATGCTTTGACTTTCATGTGTGTCACTAAGTGCGAGTGAAAGGTAAGTGACGGAAGGTTATATAATTGCCTCTTAAAACGCTAACTTATCGATTTGAATTCAGTCGCCTGGGTCCGCTCTATACAATGATTCAAATCCTATGCGCATTCATGATATTATGTTCGTTAATGACAGCGGATTGAGCGGAATAGGTATGTCGCAGCTTACATAGTCATAATAGCCAGAAGATGCTGGTATGCCATACATATGAATGGTATGACCGAACTCGTGGACCAAGACACTGTACGTATTGCCGTATGGATCCGCAGCAGTGCACATGTAATTGTCATCGAGACAAGTGGCACGGATTCCTCCCAGACCCGCCAGACTGTCGTACTTGCGACCGTCTCCAGTGCACGTATCCGAACACGCACCAGCGCACGTCCCTAAGAGAAAAGAAATTGCAGCCATATTCAATTCAAGCGACTCATTTGCCTATATATTGCCACGTCTATGACGCTTCAGATCACTTTCATTTCAGTTTCACTCTCATGAGACACCGCTCGTATTAATGCAAAGTGGAACCTCTAAAGAAACTTAGACGCCTGAAATGTGTCTTAAAGACTTCTAAAATTACAATACTTCCGACTCCTATAAGTAACACGCTTCATCGAAATAACGCAGACTGTGTCTGTGATTCTCCAGATCGGCTTCTGTTTACCTCCATTGTGTTCTGCGTTTCATGAGGTGAAGAAAAGTGCATTCATAAAGATGGTCTTCAGTTTAGCCATGTGAAAAATGAGGTGAAGTTGTGTCATCACGACCTCTGCACAAGAAATTACGTGACGACCCCCCCCCCCCCCCCGGTGACCGACCGACCCACTGACCGGCGCATTCTGGGCGATCCTTGAGGTGAGCATACTCTGGAAAGATGGTCGTTTTGTCGGCGAAGGTGAATAGACCAACTGATGCCTGACTGGCCAGTTGATTAAAGACCTCGGTTGGCATGTGCTGCGTCATCTGCTTCACGATAAACGTTCCCTATAATGGAGAGACAACATAGGACGACACAGTGGTCAGATATAAAATATATTAGGTCATTTATTTGCACTAACTCAGACAACGACGGGGACTCATTTACAGCGTGTCACGTATATAGTGGCACGCCAAGAGATTTAACGTGACAGGATGAGCGGTGCCAGCAATTTTGTGATCAGGAGGAAGAGTGGAAGAAAAATAAGTATCATAACATCATACTTAAAAATAGAGTCGATGCCGTTTGTCTTTATAGATGCTGTCTTTTTACATGACTGGCTATACGCATTCTAAAGTAAATCGCAGTTTACATTGGTATGCGCTGGCATCGAAACTGTCTTTATCTATGCCTGGCAAACCCTGCGCACCTAACATTCCAACGATGCCATTGTAAATTGAAAATGCGTGAAAAATAATTATAGCGTGTTTACATTATAATAGTTTTTTAAAACATCGAAACTGTGTCTTTATGTATGCCTGGCTAAAATATATATATTGCGTTATAGAATATAAGAACGTGAAAATAAAATTACAGAGTGATTTACAGTGAAATGATTTTATAGATCTTAGTGATCGTTTAATATAAAAAAAACAATTAGAGAAATATATGAGTATATAAAAAACCAATAAGTGAAATACATTATTTGGGAGCACAATGAAGGATAAAAATGTTTGTGGGTGGCTCATAATTGGCACGAAAGACATCTGTGGAAAGAGCTGCATCAAGGGTTATTTCAGAGTGCATCTGGCACGACTGCGCAAAGGCCAAGGAACGAGAACTTGTACGGGCTGTGAAATGGCGGTGAAAACTGCAATAGCTCTCTGCCTGAAGTGCGGCTATCAGGCCGCCAAAACGAGAAAATTGAGTGATGAACACCACAGTTCTCAAGACGAGTGAATGAGATTGGCCGCGATTAACCCTTGAGTATATACATAAAACTAATTAGAGAAATAGTTTCCTTGAGTATGTATAGAAAAACCAATTAGAGAAATAGTTTGCTAGATTATATATATATAATTATATACGTATATAACCAAATTAGAGATAGTTTCCTTTAGAATAAATAAAAACTAATTAGAGAAATAGTTGCATTGAGTATATAAAAAACAACTAGGCTAATTAGAGACATAGTTTCCTTGAGGGTATATAAAACCAATTAGAGAAAGTTTCATTGAGTATATATAAGACAAATCATTGAAGAAATATACCATATAGGAATATCAAACGTCAATCAATGGCATTAAGGGGCAAGAATTGAATTCACAAGTAACCGAACTGGAGATCGGGGTTCGTTCTCTTATCGTATGATCGCGGTAAGAGATCGTTAAGCCACCATTATTATATATATATTATATATAATATATATGTGTATGATATGTATATCGGTATATCCGTGGTGTTGACACAAACGCAAAGACTTGATAATTTGTGTCCTGTAAGAAGATGTTTAGTGGATTGTCGACCCCTAGACTGTCCATAAGGTTGGCCAACCCTCACCGTAATAAGAAATCTGCTCTTCATGGTGGATCGAATTAACACACGGAATCAATGGAGGCTGATGGGAGACTGCTAGAGTTGTTTCTTAGTCAAAACTCAGTCATGAATGCCAGTCTTGATCGAAAATATCATTTACAAAACGCCCTTTGGTATACAAATTTTAATAGAACATTGTGGTGAAATTCAATCAAGATATGACGAGGATATTGGCTTAATAGTATACATACATGTAGGCTATTGTGTAGACTTCATTATTTGGCTTGCGGAAACTACATGTTCGATTGTTAAGTTGTTGGAGCTGCATTATTAAAATGTTAGGCCAATTTTTGATTAATACTGACATAATTAATTTGCTCACGCCTGTCATACAAACTACAGTAAGACTCAAGGGAGAAGGGAGACCTATTGGATAGCAGAGGTCACGAAAGTATACTAGGGGCCGTCCATAAATGACGTCACGCAATTTTGGCCGATTTTTAACCAACCCCCCTCCCCCTCGTCACACTTCGTCACAAAAAGTAACACCCCCTCTGAAAATGACGTCACAAAGCTCTGAACCCCCTAAAACCAAATTTCTATGGCGAAGCAAAATGCTCCTTCATGAAACAAATAGGGAAAGCATGAATATTTTAAAATCTAACGGTGACCAAATATTGAAATAATTAGAAAATTATTAATAATGGTGCCCGTATACATTAAAATAATTTAAAAAATAATGAAAATTAAATCCTCAAAATTAGTGTTGTTATTAATAAAATTAAATTGTTTTTAATTGTTAAATTTTATAACATAGACCTGGTGTGACGTCACACTTCTCAGACCCCCACCCCCATGTCACGCATCGTCACAAATTTCCGACCCCCTCCCCCTAGGTGCGTGACATCATTTATGGACGGCCCCTGGAGAGGATCTAGAATGGAAAAGTTGCCTACTCAACAGAGAGCGATTGGGGAAGATAGGCCTCCTATGGCTGATTGACAGGTGACGAGATGGGAAGAAAGAAGTTAAAAGAGGAAGTATGAGAGCGAGAGAGAGAGAGAGAGAGAGAGAGAGAGAGAGAGAGAGAGAGAGAGAGAGAGAGAGAGAGAGAGAGATCATTAAGCTGAAGGTCAAGGGAGCATAATCTGGAGACCTGAAAGGAAAATTCACACATAGGGGCCAACATCTCAATAATTCAGCCGAAAATAAACTGATCCGACACCCGACTTTTTCCAATAAACTTTCACTTATTCGTGTTCAAATTTTAACTCAATGCTTTTATGCTAAGTTTATTTTCGATTATTTCTCCTGCGCACATTCGTTGTGCTAAGTTTGAAGTAGGCTAAACTATAGACGACTAAATTCGTGTAATTTTATTTAAATTAGCTTAAGCTAGATTACAGTTGACAGCATTAGACAAAACTCGAATAAAAAAATGGAAGTCCTTTAAGCTGTTCCAAAGAGGCGGACATTGGTTTATCGATTAGAATTAGATTATTAGATTATTATTATTATCATTAGATTATTAGGCCTATAGTGCCAGCCCCCTTAAAGTCCGACTCACACCTCAACGTGGTGAGGGGGTGGCAACAGTCAGTAGGGGAGTGCCTGCTGAGGCTATGCCATCAGGAACCCTGAAAAAGCTGGCAAACGTGAGCGGCATCGCTGCCTTTGATACCACATGTGGATATCAGAGCCAGTCCTAAGCCTGGAACTCTCTTTAAGGGAGAAGCGCGAAGGTCGAACGGATGGGTGCAGATACTCCGTTCGTAAAGAAAAAATACGAATGAAATCCAATGCAAGCATTGGACTCCAAAAGGGCTTCGGCCCATGGATCCGATGCAAGCGTTGGACACCTACGGGCCTTCGGCCCATGGATCCTGATGATGATGATGATAGTGCCAGCTTAGATGCCAGTCTGTGCAGTATTTTAGTGATGCTAAAGGAGTTCTAATATTGGATTAAATCAGGTGAGATTAGTTTCTGTGTTATACCACGTCATGTTCCTCGGTGGTGATGGCCAGAGTGGCTGCCACTTCCAACCTCCCAGCTGCCTGGTCAGGGTGAATGCTGCCATCTTCTGCCAACCACAGGTATTTGAATTCCTCTCGAGGAGTGGCGACTCCTGTCAGAGGCTTCGGAGGAATACTAAGCAAAAGACAAACACGAATAAAGCGATGAGTCACATGCACAGCCTTAGTAGGCTTTTCTTTGGTTCAGATCTTGCACTGCTACGCTGCTGCTGCTTAGGCCTACCTCAGAGATAGAAACAAACTGTCACCGGTTTCGACCACCGTCTCAAACCCTCGGCCTATGACCATCGAGTTTAAACTCGTCAAAATTATTCGGACCCAAGCAGACTATATATATATATATATATATATATATATATATATATATATATATATATATATATATATATATATATATATATATATATATATATATATATATATATATATATATATATATATATACTCTCTGGATTGTTCTAACCATCTTTTCCATCTACTTTTTCCAGCAAATAACGATTGATTCTCATACCCTCTCCCTCTTCCAAAAGTCGTGCCCATATATTGCCCACAGTTTCTCATTTGCAGCTTCCACTTTGACGTTCTGGCTGGAGTTTTAACTACTGTTGCCTATAGACTAAAAGAGGGTATAATTTGAATTTCTATATGAATTCCACTTATAGGCGCAAAAGAGCAGCTTCAGAGACAAACACATATTTTGTATAATACATGTCAAATGTCAAAAATCTAAAAAAGACCAAGTCTGTCTATTCCTCAAGGCCATAGACATCTCGCATCGATTTGCCATTCGACCATCTCCCAGATACCAATCAAATTACAACCTTTTGAGATTATTATAAGTGTCGTATGGATCCACCATGTACCAGTAACACAACGACTCACGAGTGTGTGAAACAAACCATGGAAAGCACATAGCAATTTCTAGCATCAACATTCAAACCATTCGTCGTGCGTTCAACCAAACGTATAAACGACTAAGGCAAAATATTCAGGATTTGGTCAACAGTTTCGACGCCCTTACAGTTGAGTGGCTGAAGGACCCAGGTTGACAAACCAGGGCGCCATCAGTTGCTTTGGCATTGTCTGAACAATTTCAAGTTTTCAAGAACTGTTCAATATGTCCAACCCTTTTTGCTGTTAACATGTAGGTTATTGATTTTTAGGAATTATCACCCATAATTTCAGCAAACGTTTGCACAACTGAATAAAATAATGTAAAATTTTACAAGTGCTCTGATGACAATGCCTCATTTGCGTGTGTTCAATAATGCTCAAAAGTTAGAACTCTAAATCTGTCCGTCAAACCGAAATTGCATTTTACCAAGAACAAGATAAAGACCTTGTGAAGATCTTTGCTTTATTAATAACTGTACGTCAGGAATCAGTTTGCTACCCAACGATCCAGTAGGCCTATGCAAGGGCAGTTTAGGCCAATACTTAGAAATTTTGGAAATGCAGCATCATAAGTCTAATCTTACTAATAACTGTTTAGCATTAAAAATTTAAAACCTCTTTATTATACTAACATGGCGTCCTGTGGCGGTTGTTGTATAGTTGGTGCTTGTGGCAGAGCCTGAGTTCCTGCAGTCAACAAGAAATCACATTAGCTTTATGTAGTTAAGAGCTTATTAAACGCATTCGCACACTATGCCAAGCGAATGTTAAGGTAGCAGACGAACGACAAAGTTGGGCCACTGTCTCGCCATATGGTCGAACCGACGCTGACATGAGAATAAAAGACGAACTATCTATCTCCTATCTAGGCCTACTGCTATCTAGGATTTGATCTACTGCTATCTATTGATCCCTTCCTCAAATAGTGCTTCAGTGCCTTTAGAATTGGACAGTGTCTCCCGATGGGCAGCTGACTGTAACCTGAAGCTGAAACCAAAAGAAACCCAGTGAAAGGAGCACCCTCGGCCTTCACCGGCCGAAGGTGGGCCTTGGCCACCTTACCGCCTCAGGCACCACCAAAGCCTAGCCAGGGTTACCAGCATGCTGATCTTGGGAGTAACCATTTCTGATGACTTAGGATTTGATAATCACACTAATCGACTATATGCTGTCAGGCCCTTCGGTCCTTTTACTTTTTGCGAACTTTGTTCGCCTATGGCCCGCGTGGTCCACAGCTTTATGACGTCGTGCGCGCCACTACCCAGGCAAGAATGCTTCGTGCCTCACCTGCCTGCCTGGTAGGGTTTCGTGGGACAGCGTGACAAAGACACGTTTCAAACCTTGAAGAGTCGATCGATCCGCTGTCAATATCCATCTGGAGATTCTCTGTCTTTTGAGCAGCTATGCATAAAAGCAGATTTCCGCCGTTTTCATCGATCCTGGTGGATAATGGGCATGTGTTACATGATTTTATTCCCCCTATTAAAACTTATAAGTATTCCCTCCGCTCTTGGGTTCATGACAGTATCGTTCCTCACGCAGATCAACAGACGCCGTCAGCGGATATCGTAAATATCGTAAATATATCTAGTAAGTAAGAATATCCTTTATTAAGCCGCAATTGGTTTATTACGACCTACTTACTTAAAGGATATTCCTACTTACATGTATTTACTTACTTACTTGCCAATAATCCAAGGCCTGCTGGCCAATGTAGTGGCACTGATATTTAAGTCTCTAGAATCAAATCGTAACACCGCCAACCTGTCGAAAATACACATAGAGCAAATAAGCACCTGTAAGTAGGTTTCCGATTAAAACGATTAGGAACATCATACGAGACGCCATTTTGCCTCGGCAGTCTTTATAAAGTCTTTATCGCCTTGAGTTTTAAACTTTGCTTCTGCTTTTATATTTATCGAAACGTGCGTGCAAAACAAGTAGTTGCTATAGTGTTGGTTCTGGAACTGCGCGGTGGTCGGAGGAACAGATTGTTTAGTAGGGCTTTAGGCGGACCGACCCTTGCGACGACGAGAAGTTGACAGTCGTGTTTGTACATTATTGCACCTATAGCTAACAGAGCTGCAGTTGACAGATGATTTAAATGCAGATGACAGTTGCGCCAATAGACAGTAAAGCCGATTTTTAACTTTTGCTACGCTTGAAGATGTTGTCTGCATGTTCCCCTCTAATTTCTTTCGTTCACAAATCAAAAACCGCTATTGGACAAGTTTCGTTTTGACATTTATTTAATCGAAAAAGGTTGAATATCTATAACGTGAAAATTTATAGCGCTATTCAGTTAAGTAGGAAGCACAATCCAATCTATATTTATGAAAATTTGTTCTTCCAATTGTCTGTCCCACAAATAACTGGCGAAT
Organism: Aporrectodea caliginosa; assembly: GCA_020284085.1. Taxonomy (NCBI): domain Eukaryota; kingdom Metazoa; phylum Annelida; class Clitellata; order Crassiclitellata; family Lumbricidae; genus Aporrectodea; species Aporrectodea caliginosa. The sequence continues at coordinate 57,663 of JACEVL010000535.1, read as the reverse complement.
GCAACACTCTAGCATTATGAAATTTTTACAGAACGCTCTCCAACGCAAATGAAGCGCATAAGCCTGGTAGTTATCTTGACGGACACGGCTTTCTTAGAGAAGCCAAAGGCGGGGCTAAATATGCTAATCAGGCGGATTCGTCATTTTAATAAAACACATGACGAGAAGAACAAAGTGCAAGGGTAGAAATACACCAAAGCTAGGGAACAAGACTGGGGCGAAGCCTTAAAAACAGTCATTTAAATAAAACACATGATGAGGGGAACTATGGAGAAGGGCAGAAATATTCGAAATTCAGGGAACAAATCTTTTACTATATTTAATGAGCAAGCCCGGATTTTCCTGGCATTTCTCTTGACGTTCACGGCCAAAAATTGATCTGAAGACGGGGAATAAATTTACAAATCAAGCGGATTCGACTTTCGTCGCGAAGCCTTCAAAAATTACGCCTGGGAAATAAACCGAGCGAAGACGGGTATGAAAGTTTATACGCTATATGAAAAATAAGGGCCTACTGACTAACCTTTACTGTGTTCTGAAATGAAATGTGTTCTCAATTGCTGAGCGAATAATGATACATGATAGACGTGTGACGCGTTATTGGATAAATCTGCTTTTGACTTTTTATTGCGGACAATCTTTCATATTATAGAGGCTAAGAGTTCAGATTTTAGACAGCCGTGCTCATTAGGGTCGGGCGCCAACGTTGCCAGAGTTCGCCATTGGTTACCAATATGCCCCCCCCATATATATATATATGCCGGCCAGATGACTGTGCAAACTCCATAAGAGGACAGGTCATTTAGTTTCACAACCTAGGCATGGTTTTAACCCTCTGAGCATAGCAAACTAAGTATGACAACAGCTGTAAAAATGAGCTAATTTTTACGTTGAAGAAAAAACATAAATACTCACATTTGTGCGGCAATCGAAGATACTATCCTCACAGATTTGCGTGCAAGCAGCTCATATGGAACACTGCTTGTGTGATAGCCTACTCGCAACTTTTGAGAGTAGAAATTGCATTAGCCACTCAGCAGATTAGACAAAGAAAGTTGATATTATATTAAAACTCTGTTTTGAAATTAAGTTAGAGATGTGTCTAACATCACATAATCTGAAATATCCAGTCGCATACGGCATACATAATTATAGAGCTAAGTCTTGGGCTGAACAGCGTCCAGGTCTATCTACGTGCACGTTGTGTCTTACCGGGAAGCAGACAACTTGCCGTGGACTGACCAATTCAAAATGATGGTCGCAAGAAATCAGCTACTGGTGCAATATACAACGATATTCTACAACGATATCCATCTTTCATTCACATTGACACACCTTCTATATATACACTATTCGCCGGGTGGCTTGTACACTTTCAAATGAAAATAAAATGCACACAAGATTAAAAAATTCGACATATCTGTTAGAAATATATTACCTTGTTTTCTTTCTGCTTTGTCATACTCAAATGCATTACAAAAGAGCTACACGAAGCGTCTCTCGTTCAATTGTTTTCTAATATTTGTGTCAAAGAACCTTCAGCGTCCTACAGCGGTCGAGAACCATCTTTCTCATACGATGTTCTAGAACCATCACTATCACAACTACTAGCTTATCAAACATACTGCGTGAAGCTGATATGTTAGGAGATATCGCGGTGATAGCAATGTGATCATATTTCGATAATGCTGGTTGTGTTCGAGGGTCCATGCTGGTTTTTATTTCGTCCTTGTATATGTATATTGTATATACACAAACACAAAAATAAAGCTCCCCAGGTTAAACATAAGGAGTTGGTTTGTATGTTGCATATTCGCAGGAAACCAGTGCAGTATCTGCCGACTTTGTTCCAATCTATGCAAATATCTTGCCATGTTGACCTCACTTTGCCTTATCTTGCGTAACCATATGGCACTTTATCTTCTTTCGCTTATCTATTGACATCATTTTTGTGAGTTTTTTAACGTTCCTAATCGCTCCTAACAGGGCCGTTTTATCGTATAGATATGCACTGTGCCTAGGGACTACGAACCTTTCAGAGGCCTACAAAAGTCTGAAAATGAGATATTGAAAAAATACGTTTAATGATTGAATTTGACACGAAAATGAGAAAAGGGAAATTTCAAATTCCAATTTGATATTTTTTGTAATTGTACTGGAACAGTTTAACTTTGAGATAATTATTATTAGCTCAAACTGAAGACGAGCTGTGGAAAAGCGCATTATAGGCCCTATGTGAACTTTACGGTTCTTTGCATTAGCAAGGTGACTTATAACAGGGGTGTCAAAGTCTCAAAGAGCTGGCTCGAGGGCCATTTCTGGCCCGCCGACGATTTATTTATATGAAGCAAAGGGAAAACGCTGCAGAAAAGTACATCCACTTGTGCCGCTAAGGGAAACGAGTCGGTCAAAACACTTAGAGACGAAAAAGGTATTGTAAAATTCGCTGTCCAATTCAGACTCTTGGTTAACGGATCCGATTTCAGAGTTTGAACGCATTCTCTTACGAAGTCCTGAGACGAACTGCTTTTTGATACTGAGAAGATACTGCGTGACACTCGGGAAGGACACGCCCGTAACATACCGTGTCTAGATTCAGACGGCTACATGTGCTCCAAGCTGAAGATCACGAGGCACAAATTCCAGACGTGACCAAATCGGATATTAATTAATACATGTGCGCGCAATCGAAGACAATTTATTATAATCGATGCGTCAAAGTCCCAGGCAGGGAAAACGCAGTCTAAACTCATCTGACAGCACATAGCCCAGACAACAGACTGGATTGTGGAATCGGGCTCCCCTTGGATAGGTGGGAACGAACGTCTGTTTGAAAAATATCGAAGATTAATGAGAGAGTACATGAGAGAGGAACTCTGACAGTGAAGTCAGAGTTCCTATATACAGACATTTGCCGAAAGTTTTTAATGGGGAATATATTGACTGTGTTTTGGTTGAGAATTGTCAACGTAAAGCCTTGGTAAGAGAAATTGTTCCGGTGCATCACAAATATACGTATGAGGCCTGAAGTCCTGCACTTAGAAATGGAGCGAGAGAAGTTTGACAGTGGTAAGATAGGCAATATATATATATATATATATATATATATATATATATATATATATACATATCATATCGAATCCGTTGACCAATAAGACAGTTAGTTTGATCGGTGCGCTCCCGAGTCACCGAGTGATCAGAGAGAGGTTGTGAGATGCTGCATGGTTCACGGACACGCTAAGCTCGTTGAGGGACACGTTAAACAGGTTTATATGAAGCAAAGGGAAAATATATATATATTATATATATTATATATTGCCCTTTTATATGCGCCTATAGTAACCATGGCGTAAAGACGCAAAGAGTTGTCATAAACATACCCCGAGCCAGGAACTCATAGATCGATTGGTCTGTCATAAATATATCATATATGGCAGCCGTATAAGAGTCATGCGATGCAGAAAGGTGAAGAGAAATCCCGTAGTAAAGAATGCACACAAAATGGAACAACTCTGTCTCGTTTAGGCTCGCTGGCCGTCCGTTGGACTGGATCACATCTTTCTGGGCTGGGCGGTCCAGTTATGTGGTTTTGGCAGCAAGCAGGTGCCTCTGGACCCTGGCTCTATTTGGTCTCCCGCAAGGCTCCGTCCAGTATCTATCTAGTATCTATCTATCTATCTATCTATCTATCTATCTATCTATCTCTATCTATCTATCTATCTATCTATCTATCTATCTATCTATCTATCTATCTATCTATCTATCTATCTATCTATCTATCTATCTATCTATCTATCTATATCTATCTATCTATCTATCTATCTATCTATCTATCTATCTATCTATCTATCTATCTATCTATCTATCTATCTATCTATCTATCTATCTATCTATCTATCTATCTATCTATCTAAGAAATTTATGCAGCGCCCCTTCAAGATAACTGCTCAGAGGCGCTCCCGACCCAGACCTGGTTAAACAGGAAAGTCTCAAGCAGTTTATAAAATGAGCAAGAGTGGTCTCGCGGAAGAGAACGCTGGTCAGAGGGTAGGCCATTCCAAAGAGAAAGACCAACGATCGAGAAAGCCCGACGCTGTCTATAGTTGCAGAGCGAGCATGCAGAACCATAAAGTCACCTAGAGGCTGAGCGCAGAGATCGGCGACCAGAGCAGGCCGAGGTTAATGTAAAGAGCTTCCGAAGATGGACACGTGCTCTGCCCAGAACACAGTGCCAGACGATAGAAGAGACCCTATAATGGATGCGCTGCTGTACATCACGCATAAACGCCGCGATATGGCCAAACCTATTAGTCGAGCACCCGCCTGCAAAACGCCTTTCAAAGGATCCAAACGGATCTGTGGCAGTCCACGGCAGAGCTGTAGTCCAATCGATTAAGAATAAAGACGTGGACCAGCGTGGAGGCAGAGGAAGAAGAAAGAGAGCGAGGAGGTTTTGCACTTGCCTCTTTTCCCACAGCGCATCTCATTCAGGATCGCGTCCTTACTCCTTAGTGTGGCGGTGCTTATCCGGCTGGGCATCCTCCCACTTGAGTGAGCTTTGCCGCCCTATTTCCTCTTGCACAGGCCACCATGCACTGCGCTCGTCTGTCCACGATGACCTGGAGGTCCCATTTGTAATATGATTTAAAATAACTTCATGTGATTTATCATGACTACGATCCGTAAACATGATTTTAGTAATAGTAATTCAATGGGATTCAACGTGAGTCACTGAAGTGTGCTCTGATGTTAATTGGCAGAGAGGACACCAGAGGGCTCCGTTTCTTCTTTCGATGTAGATCAGGCGACGCAAACAGCCAGTCCTGAAAGAGTAGGTTGGTGGCTGGTGTAGGCGTAGGACAAAGCGTCGAATAGCCATGGGTCCTTCGTCGCCAGCCAATCTCTCGCCTCAACCTCGCTCGCACAAAACTCGCCAGGAGGACGTCCACAACTAACAGACAGTCAACCACACGATAATCAGTACCTAATTTCTGCAGCAGCAGCAAAAACAGCAGTAGCAGTACAGTAGCAACAACAATTATAATCATCCACCTGTGATTATGTACTTACATATATGACTACATAATATCACACACGACATCGTTTTTTCTTTAGAGGTCTACCATCCACAATATCTTCCCATTTCTACTAGTCTTGATTATA
>JACEVL010000535.1:0-47500 GCA_020284085.1 Aporrectodea caliginosa | reverse complement strand
CGTGTTTAGTGACGCTTACCAGTCTGGACAAGGCCAGAGATAACTCAGAGCATCGAGTTTCGAGACAGGCCGTGAGAGCATCCAAGGTGGAAAGTGGAGCGCCCAGAAGGACGGCCTTTTCCGGTGTAGTGACCGAAAAGCGATTCAGCGGTTCAGGGGAGATCGCGTCGACAGAGTGAGTTATTAACTCGCATTTTGCGTGGTTTAGAGATAGCCCCATTTCTCTGCACTCACGTTCAATCGTTTCCACATCGGCAGCTACCCCCACTGCTGCCCCTCCCAGCGTGAGGTCATCAAGGTATCCTAGCACCAAAGGGGACTGCAGATTATTATTATTATTTGAGATCCGTCACCTGAACTATGAGATCCGTCACCTAAAAGACTCGTCGCCTAAATGTGCTTCTGTTACAACAATCGACCATACGCATAGTGTTAGAGACGTTTTATACTTATCCGAATAACAAATAGCGAATATATCGGTTATAGATTCGCCATGAAGGGTAGGTATGTCACGGCTTACTTTGCCATAATAGTCTGTAACTCCTGTTAAGCCATACTGATGAATGGTATGACCGAACTCGTGGACCAAGACACTGTACGTATTGCCGTATGGATCCGCAGCAGTGCACATGTAATTGTCATCGAGACAAGTGGCACGGATTCCTCCCAGACCCGCCAGACTATCGTACTTTCGACCGTCTCCAGTGCACGTATCCGAACACGCACCAGCGCACGTCCCTAAGAGAAAAGAAATTGCAGCCATTTTCAATTCAAGCGACTCATTTACGACTCTGCAGATCACTTTCGCTTCAGTTTCGCTCTCACCAGACGCCGCTTGTATTCTTGGAACCTCTCAAGAAACCCTTAAACGTCCTGAAATATGTCTTAATGACTTCTGTAAATACAATACTAAACCCATTCATAGAAGAAGGACTATTATAATAAGCTCCATCGAAATGCCGAAGACCGTATCTGTGATTCACAGTTCGCCTTCTGTTCACCTGCATTGTGTTCGGTGTTTCATCCGGCGGAGAAACGTGCGTTCATATAGATCGTCTTTAGTTATAATAAGCCAAGTGGCACATGATGTGATGTTGTGTCATCACGACCTCTGCCCAAGAAATGACGTTACGACCCCCCAATCATCGACCGACCCACTGACCTTCGCATTCTGGGCGATCCTTGAGGTGAGCATACTCTGGAAAGATGGTCGTTTTGTCGGCGAAGGTGAATAGACCAACTGACGCCCTACTGGCCAGTTGATTAAATACCTCGGTTGGCATGTGCTGCGTCATCTGCTTCACGATAAACGTTCCCTGTGGGAAGATAACATAGCACGATGCAAAGGCCAGAAGATACTCTGCGCAGATCTCAGATCTATCAAGAAGTCACTTACATGTACACTGTAATTGCGCTGACTAAATCATTCATCGACAACCTATGACAATGAATGGACAGCGTGCCACTATATATATATTTATATATATTTATACACACATATATACATGACTAATGATCTTCACTGGCTTCCTGTCTCGGTTCGAATCATATACAAGGTCCTGATCCTAGTTACTAAGTCCCAGCAAGGCTTAGCGCCTTGGTACCTCTGTGACTTGATGTGTAAGCCGCTCTCTGCACGTTTTTCTCACCCTCTTCGTTCTGCTGACCGGCTTGATCTCTTCGTACCTCGGTCGCGAACCTCATTAACCCAGCATCGGGCTTTCGCTGTTGTGGGTCCCTCAATATGGAATGACCTTCCTCCTGCAATTCGTAGCCGGATTCTGAAGGGGATTTCACCCGCATCTCTTCGCTGCTTAAAGACCTTTCTCTTTTCTCGGGCCTGTCACGCTGCATGAGAGCTCTTCTGAATAGCTCTGCTGTGAGAAGAGCTTTACAAATGTTCAAATGATTAGATTAGATTAGAAATACATATATATTTATATACAGTATATAACTATAATATAGTGGCAAGCCGAGAGTACAGGCGGCAGACTGAACTGTGCCAGAAGTTCTGTGCTGACAACAGCTTTAGGTAATCAGATGGAAGAGTGGAAGAAAAATTACACAATCAGGATAATTTTGTTCTCATGCATAGAGTTTACAGAGCTACATTGTAGGCCTATGCATTGCTAGGTGAGTAGAGATCCATCAAATATCCATCAATATTTCTACCATAGCAGTGGAAATGTCAGTTTAAGACCTTGCCATCAAACAGTTTCACACTCATTTTTACCACAGCAGCTTTAGACTGGCAACTCTGCGGCTGTCCATCACAGCTGAGTCCATTTGTATGTATGGCGGTAGGAGGACGACACAAATGTAACAGATTAGGTAGGTTTAGTTTATAAGTAGGCTAGTTGGAGAAATCATTTGTAAAATATGCGATCAAACTGGCACTGACAACCATATATGGAAGACCGAATTAATTTTATTTTATTTTAACTAGTTTACATCATATTACAGTAAACAACATTAGACAACACTCGAATAAGAATGGAAGTTCTTTAAGCTGTTCCAAAGAGGCAGCCATTAGATTATCGACCACTCCAATCACGAAAAGATTGGATTAGATGTGACTGCTTTAATTTAGACCGAAACGACTGCTCTTAGCAGCTTGTCCATCGGTTCGACCTAGTAGCAGCTTAGATGTTTAGATCTCTCATAGGGATTTAGGGTAATAGTTTTACGGGTTCAAACCCCCCCAAATAGGCCTAAATGCATTGTTGTTATTAGAAACTAAAAGTGTAGAAAAATTCGACCATGTCCATTGTCCAATAGAACCCCCTCGAAGACTAAAAACCCTGGCTACGCCCCTGAGATCTCTGTAATATTTTTGTGATGCTAAAGGAGTTCTAAGATTAGATTGGATCAGGTGAGATTAGTTTTCGTGTTATACCACGTCATGTTCCTCTGCGGTGATGGCCAGAGTGGCTGCCACTTCCAGCCTTCCAGCTGCCTGGTCAGGGTGAATGCTGCCATCTTCTGCCAACCACAGGTATTTGAATTCCTCTCGAGGAGTGGCGACTCCTGTCAGAGGCTTCGGAGGAATACTAGGCAAAAGACAAACAGGAATAAAGCGATGAGCCACATGCACAGCCTTAGTAGGCTTTTCTTTTGATTTTGATTCGAATCTGACTTACATACCTGCTAGAGTTTAAATCTGCTGCTTTCAACATTCGTTGACATCAGTTTGCAAAATACGGATAAAATATTCAACTCCGCATGGATCAAAGTCTGACCCCCCAGTCTTTCTTCTACAATTTCCACACTGGGCTACTTATTTACTTATTTAAACGTTTCTAATTTGTACAACTGAATAAAATAATTTAAAATTTTACAAGTGCTCTGATGACAATGTCTCATTTGCATTTTTTTCAACTATGCTCAAACGCTTCTATCAATCAGACAGAAATTGCGTTTGCTACGACAAAGATATAGACAGTATGAAGATCTTGCGTAATTATTCATTCATTCATATGGAACATTTACAATAATACTATATGTATGATAATGAATAGCTGATCGCCAGGAATCAGTTTCTTACCCAATGATCCAGTATGCAAGGGTAGTGTAGAAATTCTAAAGTCTGATCAAACTAATATCTGTTTAATATTAAAACCTCTTTACAATACTAACATGGCATCCTGTGGCAGTTGTTGGCTGGTTAGTGCTTGTGGCAAAGCCTGAGTTCCTGCAGTCAACAAGAAATCACATTAACTATATTTAGATTAAGATCAGATTAGACGCATTCGTACACTATGCCAAGCGAATGTTAAGGTAGCAGACGAACGACAAAGGCGGATCACTGTCTCTCCATATGGTCGAACCGACGTTGACATGACAAGAAAAGACGAATGAAAAGAATCCAAAGCCTATTGGCCAATATAATGCACAGGTATTTAAGTCTCTAGAATCAAATCTTAATACCGCCATACAGTCGAAAGCACATGTAAAGCAAATAAGCACCTGTTACTGCGCTTCCGATGAAAACAAGTAGCAGCACAATACGGGAAGCCATTTTGCCTCGGCAGTTGTCACGACTTTATCGCCTTGAGTTCTAAAAGTTCCTTCTGCTTTAAACATTGATCGAAACGTCCGTGCAACTCAAGTAGTTGCTATAGTGTTGGTTCTGGCCTTGCGCGGGGGAACAGGCTGTTTAGGCGGACCGACCATAATTGTGACGACGAGAAGTTAATAGTCGTGTTTTGTACATTTTTGCATCTATAGTTAATACAGTTGTAGTTGACAGATGATTTAAATGCAGATGACAGTTGCACCAATGGGCAGTATCGCCGATTTTGAACTTTTGCGATTTAAAATTTCTTCTATTATGCTTGAAGATGCTTGTCTGCAGGTTCTCCTCCAATTTCCTTCGACCTTCATTTACAAATCAAAAACAGATACTGGACAAGTTTCGTTTTGACATTTAGGTTATTCAATTGTAAAACCTTGAATGCATATAACGTGAAAATTTATTGAGCTATTCATTTAAGCAGCAACTACACATCATCTAATCTATATTTACAATGACCTAATTTGATCGTGAAAAAAGCGTTAACGCTCACACAATTTGTGCAACATTCGAAGATGCCATCATCAAAGAGTTGTGTGCGCGCCGCAGGTAACATAGAACACTGCTTGTCTCATTGCCTACTTACAACTTTTGAAAGTAGAAAAATTGCATCCGCCCGTCTGCAGATTAGACAAAGAATGTTAATATTATATTAAAGCGCTGTTTTAAATCAAGTTATAGATGTGTCTCACATCACGGAATATGAGACATCCGGTCGCAGACGACATTCATATGGACCTACGTCTGGGGCTGAACAGCGTCCAGGATTATCTACGTTCTCGTTATGTCTTACCGCGAAGCAGACATCTTGCTGTGGGCCAATAATTCGAAATGATGGTTGCACGAAATAAGCTACCGATACGTGTGCATTATACAACGATATTCTACATGGATATCCATCTTTCAATCGCATTGGCACGTCTTCTATGTGATGCTGTATTCGCCGGGTGGCTTGTACACTTTCAAATGAAAATAACATGCACACAAGATTAAAATATTCTTTATTATCTGTTAGAAATATCTTTCTTATTTTCTTTCCATCAGACTCGTGTGCATTGCAACAGTGTTACACGAAGCGTCTCTCGTGCAATTGTTTTCTAATATTTGTGTCCAAAGAACCTTCAGCGTCCCACGACGGTCGAGAACCACCTGTCTCATGCGATGTTCTAGAACCATCACTTTTACAACTACTTGCTTATCAAACCTACTGTGTGAAGCTGATAATTATATTGGAGATAACGCGGTGATAGCAATGTGATCATGATTATGTGCTTTATCTTGTGTAACCTTATGTCATTTTATCTGCTTTGGCTTATCTGTTGACATCATTTTGTGAGTTTTTTTGTACGTTCCCAATCGCTCCTAAGCTTTGATCAGACCACCAACATGTATAAGGTGCGGACAGCACTAAAGGTACTTAAGTCTAGCGCACCGTGACTGTCCTAGACGTAGAATGGTGGGTCTGCGCTCTGCGCGTTAACAAGTCGTGGAAACTTTGTATATCGTGTGGTTAGCAATATATATATATATATATATATATATATAGGACAATTTAGCATTAGAGCGGCAGGACCATTATTTTGGAACTCTATCCCATACGAAATTCGTTCTTCTAAAACCCGACACGAATTTAAAAAAACATTACGCTTCTTTCTCATGGGCGCACACCAATTGACATAATGAGGATCTAATATTCTGAAAGTATAGGCACATATAAACGTACACCTGTTGCACGATGCACCGGTCCACGAGTTATTTAGTTAAGCTATATTAGATAAGTTTAGTTAAGTTACCCGATGTACGACTTTCGTCTCCTTGTTTCTTTTATGAAAAAATAAAATAAAATGTTGGCTTTCCTAGCCCAGCCTTCTTCCGAACCTTTGCTACTTGACGCAACTGGGTGTCTCCAACCAGCGGGATGTCAATCCCTTAGGAGCCTCCCATTGCTCCCATTAATAACCCTCGACACTGTTAAAATAACTGTTATGTGCCTTTATTGTCCATTGTTACAATTACGCTGTTTTTGATTAGGACAATTGTATGTATTTTATCGGTTGTTAAAGGTTGCAATAAATATTGATTGATTGATTGATATATATATATATATATATATATATATATATATATATATATATATATATTCGGATTTGTTGACCAGCAGTCTGAGACAGATTGATCTGTGCTCTCCCGAGTGGTCAGAGAGAGGTTGTGAGAAGCTGGTTGACGGACATGCAAAGCTCGTTGGGAGGACACGTTAAACAGGTTTATAAGAAGCAAAGGGAAAACGCTGCAGAAATGTAGCCTACCTCGACTTGTGCCGTTAAGGAAAACGAGTCGGTCAAAGTATTTAGAGAAGAATCGAAGCTGCATGGTGATGTAGCTGTTCGCTGTTCAATTCAGACACTTGGTCAAAGGATCCGATTTCAGAGTTTGAACCCATTCTCTTACGAAGTCCTGAGACGAGCTGTTTTTAGATACAGCCCAGACAACTGCAGACTGAATTTTGGGATCGGGCTCCCCCCCATGCATAGGTGGGAACAAAGGTCTGTGTGAAAAATACCGAAGGTTAATGGGAGAGGACAGTTTACTGTCCCAGTTCGTATATACAGACATTTACCGGTAGTTTTCAAAGGGGAATATATTGACTGTGTTTTGGTTGAGAATTATTGTCAACGTTAAGCCTTGGTTAGAGATTGCTCCGTATTGTACAACGTTGTACCTAATTGGTTGGAGAGAACTTGTATCGTAAATTATGGTACATGAGGCCGGAAGTCCTGTACTTGAAAATGGAGCGAGATAATTGTGGTAGTGGAGAGATGCGTCCTCGTTTTCCATGCTCCTATGTATGGCGTAAAGATGAAAGACTTATCATAAACCTACCCCAAGCCAGGATCTCATTGAACGACTGGTTTCTCATATAGAATGTACATGTATATGGCGGCAGAAAGGTGGTGAAGAGATATCCCCTGAAGAGAACTGATGAGAAATGACATGTGAGCAGTGATATAATCAAACCCGATAACGATTAGGCCTCTGTGCATTTACACCTACTGCTTAAATTCACTCACTAAGTCGGTTTGGAAATGTTGATAAACATCTCCTGTATTTTAATGTAACCCACCAGATTTGATTGATAGTCTGTATTATAAACTATTGCAAGTTAATAGTTATAAAGCCTACGGAATACCATTAAGATTATTTTAATATAGAACTAGCCAGTCAAACGTTATGAGCGTAATATTACAGTATTATCCACCGATGATATCAATCAATCAATCAATCAAATCAATCAAATCTCTTTTATTGAAGCCAAATGAAAAAACACATAACATTTCAACATAAAGTATCAGGATTGGCCGCAAGAGGAGTCCCAAAGGGATCAAGATCCCGCTAACTAGGGACACCTAGAACAACATTTCAGAAATATGAATTAGCTAAATCCTTGATAAACAGTGCAATATCAAGTTTCGTACAGCAATGCAAACAGTATAGTACATATTACACAGTAAATGATTAACTCGATTCAAAACACTATGGAAATATAAAGAAAAACCGAAAACCTTAACTAACAGTGAAAGAGAATATCCGGCAGGGTAGGTTATAGCTATAGTTATATACTGCGAATGATAAAAAAACCTATAATCATCCACCTATGATTATGTACTTACATAGGTCTACATAATAATTATCACACACGAAATCGTTTTTCTTAGAGGTCTACCATCCACAATATCTTCCCATTTCTACCAGTCTTGATTATAGTAACCGCAATCAATTTCTCTAGCAACATTGCAACTCCCTAGCGCGCATACTCGCTGAGTTAAGCATGATCTTGCTCGCTATCGTAATGCGCGATGTGTCCAAGCGATCAGAGTTTCCTTGTTTGGATCGTCTCCAACAATGGAATGTGCATCGTGCGTCGACAGACCTCCGCGTTTGATTAGCGTTCAGGTCTAGGATTCATTCAGAGGAACCAGTAGCATGTTTGCCTAGAATAGGCAGAGATTGGTACTTTAGATGCCTCGTTGCTGCCAGTAGCATGTTTGCCTAGAATAGGCAGAGATTGGAGTAGTTGAATAACTGAGAGTGACGGCGACAATTCCGCCAGACTGAGAGTGACGGCGACAATTCCGCCAGACTGAGAGTGACGGCGACAATTCCGCCAGACTGAGAGTGACGGCGACAATTCCGCCAGACTGAGAGTGACGGCGACAATTCCGTCAAGATTCGCTATTCTTAGGGCCTCGCCACACACACACACACACACACACACACACACACACACACACACACACACACACACACACACACACACACACACACACACACAAACACAAACACACACACTATAGGCGGTCTTTCAAATTATATACTAATCTATCTACCAAACACGAAAAGACATGAATTTAATCAATCTTTATTGAAGCGAAACACATCATCAGTACATTAAACTGTTACAGACGAAATTATGAACCAAATAGTCGTTAAGACCAGTGTCAAAACTCAACATATTCGTAATGGCATTAACCGTTTTATTTCTAGCTCTATGTATGCAATAGAATATACAATAGTGTCCGCAAAATCGACTGACAACGCTCTGCAAATTTCTATCGGTATATGTCCAACGGGCGCAATGTCTGTGTAAAAACGTTCTGAATGGCGCTTCGGGCGGTTCTCCAAACGAATCAAAGTATTCGCCGTATGTCGAATCTTCAATGTATAATACAACCCAGTGTTGCCCAGGCTTGTCGTGAGGGTCGGTATTACAGACGAGTAGCGTAGGTTTGCTTTTGTCAAACGTTTTAGGTAATCTATCGCTCGCAAACACGCCCACGAACATTGCTCTACACTTTGCATCTTTCTGAAGTATCTTCTCTATTCTGCTGCCATTCATTTTCAATTCTTGTAATCGAAAAGCACGTTTCTGGAGCGGTCGATTTCCAAGATATTCTCAAACTCTGCGAATGCGATGACATTAATCGTACTCGCCAGTGCTTGTGCAAATTTCAGATCCAAACGAATATTTCCTTGCTTGAGCAAATTGAAATGACCACCTTCGGCTAGGTCGGCTGTTAGATCGAATGCGTAAAGAGCGTATCCTCCCGGAAAGTCCTCTCGTGTTATTTGGTTGCCTTCGTCTCGCATCCACTTTCCAGTTCCCATGAACAACGAAGCGTACGCGTTTATAAACTGATTATTAGCGAAATTTAATTCCAACGGTTTCACTGATTGCTGTTGTCCATCCAAGTACACTTTTAACTGTGACAGTTGCATGTGCTTAAAGTTGAATGGATTCTTTGTATAGCTCCCGTTAAAAGCATCATTGTCAACGCATCCGATAACGAGTCTAGTGGGCAACTGGCCAGAGAAGAGACATTCTTGAGTGGCATCGAGATTACCTCTGGGTATGGTAAAGGTTTTACAAACACCTCTTCGAATGGGGAATTTCACGTTGCCGGCTTCGAGTGCTTTTGCATGCGCCAGAAACACAGATGGACTCAGTTTTACTTTTCTAATGTACAACTTGCATTCCAAAATTCGAACTTTAAATGCAGCTCCTTGGACCGAAGACATCAAGCAGAATGCGTCTTTATTTCTCACGAGACGTATCTTTATATTGACATCGTTAGGAAGGAAGCGATCTTGGAAGAATAGATCACTATGTATACATCCCAACATTTCAACGATATTTCCTTCGTTGGCCAATGCGCTGCGTTTCCTGAATCCGGTATTTACACCATTAGCATCGTGTGGATTGGCTTCTTCAAAATGAGTGGCAACGTCTTTGTAATACAAAGACGACGTCAATTGTGAGCTTTTAGCTGCATCACCATAGCTTAGAAGTGTTTCCAAGTAGCTTCGATATGCATACGTATTGTTCGAGTCCGTAACAAGCGTGTCGTTTAAGAGTCCGTAACAAGCGTGTCGTTTAAGGTAATGTCGACTTCGGAAAACAGACTGTGTAAGAGCAGGTTAACGGGGCCAACGTTGTCGCCGGCATCAATGGCATCGTTGTTTGCTTTTACAATTTGAGCTCTGACGTACAACTGTGAATTTGACAAGTCTATGTAGTCTTGTCCAGCTCCGGTGATACTAAATTCTATTGGATTTCCTTGAGAAATAGTTGCAATGGGGTTATATTCTACAAAGGTGCCGCTCTCTATACTGGTCTGCGTTGGAGGCACGACAAAGAGATCCAATTCACTCTTTGTGCATTCGCAAGACTGTGGATGAACGAAAGCCATTTTTGTTAGATCTCTCCGAATATGTCGTGCTTTACTCTTTTAGTAATTCGCTTAAGAGATCTTTTTCGCCTCTTCCTACCACTGCCACTCTGGTTAGTGAAATCACTAGATGATGTGAATGCTTTTATACCTTCAGGAATACGTCTTTTGCTCGACTCTTTAAGTTCTTGTCCCTCTACGACATCATTGGCAATCTGCAAACCAGTTCTCAGAAATTGTTTTCCAAAAGCCTTAGCACCTGTTTGAATGAGTGGCCAAGCGTTTCTGAAAAGACCGCTCAGAAAACTCCCCAAACCATGTCCGCGTTGCATACGAGCACCTTGGAACACGGACATTCCGTTACCGCTCTGATTCAAATAATAATCTTCATAGTCGAGTCTACTCGCATCGCAACAAAATTGTTTTTTCATTGTAGATGATATGGTATTTTGCAGCGTCTGAAATGTAGTGTCACAATCACCTTCCCGTATTCAAATGGAATTGGATTGCCAGTGTCGCTTCTTATATCAATTTCTAAAGAATCGAAACTTTTAAGCTGCAGAGGCACATATAGAGGTTTTTCGTATATCGTATTCACAGTCTGGCCACCTTTTTCAGTTACGCGAACTATGCGAAGTAATGGAGCTTTTGTATCACCGACTGAAACGTGCTCTAAGACATTGCAATAGACGTACATGGAAGAAAAACCACGATTGATGTCGCATGCGTTTGTACCTTTCCAATCCCAATTGCTATCATCTTCGTTTTCAATTGGGTTCTGACGACTACCGATACCCAACATAGAGCATAATGTTGGAGAGAAATTTACACGTGACATTGCTGATAAATCTGCATTGAGACGCTTCGTTATAGGATTATACATGAACCTTGGATACGATTCATATTTGCCTCCACAGGCTGCTTCTTTTATAAGGACATTTATCGAATCTACTAAATCAGAGGGGGTTTCGTAATATCCAGGCGATAGACGCAGTGTCCTAGTCATAGAACTTCGCGGTTTATCATCGACACTTTTGCCCATTTGTAAATAAGTAAATCTACCTTCCATTTTTTCTAAATTAGACCAGCTATGTTGATATTGAATTTCCACCAAACCAACCTCCCATTCACCAGTCAACGATATTGCATTCGCTAATCTCGTTGTATAATGTGTAAGAGTGTTATTGGGATAGTAAAGCATAGAGCTGTTGCTAGGCAACGTAAGGTAAAAATGCGCCATTCTATAGCTTGAGAGAAACGACCCTATATACACGATATACTTTACGAAACTGAACTCGTGAACGACTACAGATCGAATATATCAGATGTCCACGAGTTGAAATTGTTGTCGTAACCCTTCCACTTTACGAAATATTCGGTTTTGCCGGCGCGCTTGCGACTCTTTAAAACTCGTTCTATTTTGTATACGTCATCTTTTTTCAAAATCTGTTGCAGCTCGGGTTCGTAGAATTTACCCTTTAACGTCTCACCGTTTAGATCACGTAGTTCATATGTTATGGGATCGGTGGGTATTCGAGCAATGATTACGAAAATTTCTTCCGACCAGCTCGGTAAGTATCCTTTCTTGAATGCAATTCTAGCTTTACAAATTCGTACCTTATCACCCACGCTATATCTCCACTTTGCAGGTCGTTTCTTTTCACCATACAAGCGCGTTCTTATAAGGGCTTCATTTTCCATAGTCACACGACTGGGCACCATACCAATGCTACGGTGATAAGTGTTGTTGTATGAAAGTAGCAAGTCTTGTAAAACGCTGACATAGCCATAGGTATTCGTGTGAGTAAAATATTTCCACATCTTCGTTTTAAGCGTTCGATTAAATCGTTCAACTATAGAAGCCTTTATATCGTCATTTTCGCTAGTGTAAAAGCGAATGGCATTATCGCGCAGCATGGATTGAAAATTTCTATTGAGAAACTCTGTTCCTTTATCTGTCTGTAAATGAGCAGGGTGTCTATCTACAAGAAACGACTTAAAGGCCTCGGTCAACTCTGTACCGCCCTTTGTTTTCAACGGAATCGCCCATGCGTACTTGGAAAAAACATCTATACAGGTTAATATATATTTATTGCCATCGTTATGTTTTGACAATGCAGAAAGATCTACAAGATCGGCCTGCCACAAGTCGTCTATACCAACGGTAAAAGTTCTTCGTCGTCTAAAATTTAATCTTGCTGGTTTATGCAAAGTGTAAGCGTCCTGTTCGCGCAACCAAGTTTTAATATCTTTATTTTTAACTTGTCCGTTAACGTGTCTTTGAAAAGTCGACACTCCACCGAAACTGCCAGCTTGTTTAGGATCGAAATACGATTCCATCAGTAGTGTACCCACTTTGGTAGACTTTCTAGCCTTTCAAGTTTGCGACTCGGAGTAACTGGTGGAGTTTCTTCTGTGGAAGCGTTAATATATGCCCAACGATCTTGGTTACCGATTAGTTCGTGAGGGATGTTTGAGTCTTTCAAAGCGTCGGCGAGCTGCCTCCATCCGTTTGGAAGCGAAGACGTCGTTCTTTTTCTGAGCAGATCATTGACCAAGTCCACGGCGTGCGTCTTGGGAAAAGTCGTATTCTTCAAAATGAGTTCTCCCTTTGAGTTCCAACGTATGTCAGGATTGACATTCATGTGAGTTAACAGTCTAGAAGCCTGAGATTTCCATCGCTTCGGAACCGATTCCAACACTTCGTGTTCTATCAGTTTCGAATAGTCGAGTGCTGGTGCTTTAGCGCCCGGGGCGGCGGCGGCGGCGGCATCTCCCGATTCGAACTTGGTTACAATGTTAGGTTTATCAATATTTAAATAACGACTTAAACTATTCGAGTACAATTTTGCTTTGTCGTCATCTGCAATGTTCCGATGAAGTATCTCGTACATTTCTCCGTCTAATTTCGATAGGGTTTTATCTTGCATAGTTTCCTTCCATTTCTCAATTTGTCGCGGTTCGACTAAAACCATCTTTTTCGTATGCTCCATACTATATTTTGTTGCTTAGCAGAGTACCGAGGAAGGAAAGCACGGGTGTTAGCAGCGCACCTAAGAAACCACCAGATTGCACGATTCGTCTCTTAATCTTCTGACGAGTTTTCTTAGAAGTTAATTTTCTGAGCTTCTGTTTGAATCGACTCAGTCTAGTCTTCTGAGCTTCCTTCAACGGAACATTCCCTTTTAAAACGTTGAGCGCGCATTCGCAAAGACAACACAAGAGAGTCTGTTTGCAATTCTTCATAATCTTTTTCCGCATTTTTGGAGAAGCTTCTTTAAGCAGCTTCAGCTCCACAAAATTCTTCATCAGCCTAGTTGACATTTTCTCAATGAATGACGACACGAAGATTTACGTGGTCTTATATTCATTTCCGCATGTAGACGTAATGAGTTTCGCCTGGGAATATATTGGTTCTCAATCTACATCTCTCATCTGAACCAGCCGTCAGATCGACTAGAAGATAACCAAACGGCACCATAGTCGCATCTGCGAATGCTTCTATCATAAATTGGGATTTTCCAGGAAACATCTGTCTGGCCAAATTCGCAACTTGCGTGGAATCTCTAACGTTCTTGAAAAGAACTAGATAATGCGCATTCAGACTTATGGTTCTCATATGTTTGTTGTTATAAAATAGGTTTTGAGTCAGGTATAATATCGAAACATTTCTATGGTGGCTGATTTTCGTGAATAGCATGGTTACACGTTGGTCTGTTTCAGCCATTAAATCGTCCAGCACGAGAAGCGTGCTCTCTTTTCCATCGAAAATATTCAAGTCTGGAAGCCCCTCGTGAAACTGAATTTGTGGATACTTATCAAAAATTTCTTGATAGATGCCATAGCACCACATTACTTTATGGATTGTCGGCTTCGCCATATGTGGCAGATGATCTATAAAACGCAGCGTAAATTGCGTTTTGCCACAGCCCGATGGACCGCTAACTATAGCCGAGAACGGATGTATCCAACTGACGTCCATTGTAGAAACTGATAGAATGATATAACGTAATGGATTTATATATTTAAAACAGAACTTTCTTATGCTTGTGGTCATTACGATTTCAGTGGTCAACGCAGTCATACTCAACGATTCTTCACATTTTTCAACCTGTAGGCGAAAATGTGTTTTAAGAACATCATGGAGGAGCTTAGTCAGATGTTTGAGCAACCGTCGAACGATGATTGCCCATGCTGTGTGGACGAAATTGATGGGAATGAAGATCATATTGTAAAGCCGTCTAACCATTCTCCTTCGATTGAAACGAGTCATACTCAGATCTGTCAGTTCGATGTGTGTGGACCTTATAGTTGTGTGTGCGAAATTTGTATGCCAGAAGCAGAAGACGAAGAAGAAGAAGGAAAGAAAGAGAAGTCGAGGGCTTATCGTCTATCACGTCTTAAGGCCGAGAATGAAAAGTTTAAGACTTCTGTGATTTGTAGAAATTGTAAAACGAATAATGTAGAAATTCTGGCGTTGCCTTGTACACACGTCGTAACATGTGAGAAATGTGCGGACATTTTAGATAATTGTCCATTGTGCGATGAGAGAGTTCTCGGAACAGTCAGAATATACATGGATTAATAAACAACATTTTATGAATATGATAACTTTGGACACTGGTCTTAACGACTATATGGTTCATAATTTCGTGTGTATCAGTTTAATGTATACTGATGATGTGTTTCTCCTCAATAAAGTTTGATTAAACTCAGGTCTTTTCGTGTTTGGTATATAGTTTATTATAGGCTTTGAAAGACAGCCTATAGCGTGTGTGTGTGTGTGTGTGTGTGTGTGTGTGTGTGTGTGTGTGTGTGTGTGTGTGTGTGTGTGTGTGTGTGTGTGTGTGGTGAGGCCCTAAGAATAGCGACTCTTGACGGAATTGTCGCCGTCACTCTCAGTCTGGCGGAATTGTCGCCGTCACTCTCAGTCTGGCGGAATTGTCGCCGTCACTCTCAGTCTGGCGGAATTGTCGCCGTCACTCTCAGTTATTCAACTACTGATTGGTACTTTAGATGCCTCGTTGCTGCTTGTTCATTCATTCTATGGCAATGACCTCTCGCCGCCTTAACATCCGCTGACACCATCGGCTTCATCTGGCTTGGTCATGGGAACCACATGATCCAGCTTACCTAGTTCATCATGAAGCACCTGGATTACTGCAATCAAACCTTGCTCGCCTACTCTCGTCGTAGCCAACAAACGGAAATCGTCGTATTTAAACGAATATGTGCGAGAAACGTTTTATGTGCGTTCCAGCGTTACCACACCTTGGGTTTTTCCCCAAGATCTTGGGTTTTTTCATCCGACCTTGGGTTCTGGGGTTTTTTCCTGAAGACCTTGGGTTTTTTCCTTGGGTTTTTAATTACTTATTAATTTATTAACTGAATCATATATTTCACGTAAAAATTCAACTTTCCTCTCCAAAATAATTAAAATCGTACAAAATGACAGTGATAATAAAATAAAACAAAGATAATAGATTGTCCATTACGGTCTGGATGATCGAGATCAATAAAAGTCTTAATATTTGTGCAGCGTGGTCTATGCTATTGCTAAATATAGAAGTATAGCTCTAAAAGCAGATGCATGATTTGCATCATTGCTCTTTTTCCGGAAGTCAAACTTTTGCCGCTTTGCGCGTTCGAAATAAAGTCAAAGTCTAAAATATTATATTTTTTACTTTAAGTAATTAAGTTTAAACATTAAATCAAAGTAAAAAATTGGAATGTGTGATAGAAGTAATAGTTCCAGCGATTCGGACTATGATGAAAAGAAAAACAAAGTGTGTCGACTGCCATGCTTGGACTCCTTCCAAGTCTTTGGTTGCGGATGTTGCTGAAGGACGTTGTCATCAGCGTTACAGTGAGAGACAAAAACTTAAAAAAATGCAGGTAAGCACAACTTTGGTTACATTACCTCCTTCTGAAGAAGAAGATGTTTATGACGTTATTGGCGTATTGAAATAAACATTTGAGCGTTTTAAGGTTTGAAAATTTGAAATTAAATAAACAAACTTCATTTGAATCATATGATTTGATTGCTACATTAATTCGTCATATTTTCAATTAACATTTTCAATAGAACAAAAAGTTTATTTTAAAAACCGGTTTAATTGCATTATATTATAATATTTATCATTTATAATATATGATTTATTAATTATTATGTTATTATCCCCCTTAATGTTTCAAAAGTTTGCTGAGAAACTGATTTTGGGTTTTCTTGGGTTTTTTTATCGTCTGATCTTGGGTTTTTTATTTTTATTGAGTGGCAACACTGGTGCGTTCTGTTGAATGGATAATAATTATTGCTGAATTAGTGTGTTGATTCTCAGGAAGGAATAGGTAATAGTAACGGTTTATTTGTTAAATAGCTTAAATGACCGGGTTACGATTTGTTGCCCGTTAAGCATTAGAGTTTTTGTTAATCGATACAGATCACTCAACCAGGCAAAATGCAATGTAAAGTTAGGTGATGATGATGTTGATGAAGAAGGCAAAGTCAGACGAGTTCTTTGGATGTTATCTTCATGGCGTGGTCTTAAAGGTTATGTCAACTGAACCAAGCTAACAACTTTTCACTATTAAACGGTTATCCTACACGCATCTTTTAAACCTGGTTCGATGTACAATTTTCAATTTCTTAAGAATCATTTCGGCCGGTCTGTGTGGCTGCTATTCCGGAACCTTTTGAAAATCCTGCCTGCTTTCATGAAGAAGACCTCGTGAAACAAATCTTTTGAAATGGTTCTACGATAATCGCAGGATTGAAAGATAATGCAAAGGTAATGTAGGCTATAGGCCTATGTAATGTGACGTCATGCGATGAGATGTGATTAGTCAATTAATTTTACATAATTTGGAGAAGATACTTTGATTTAATCAGTAATAATAATTCAATGAAATCACTTAATTGTGATTCAATGGAATTCAACGTGATTCATTTTAATGTTAACTGGCAGAGATGACACCAGAGGGCTCCGTTCCTTCTTTCGATGTAGATCAGACGACGCAAACAGCCAGTCCTCCTGAAAGAGTCGGTTGGTGGCTGGTGTAGGTGAAGGACAAAGCGTCGAATAGCTGTGGGTCCATCGTTGCCAGCCAATCTCTCGCTTCGGCCTCGCTCGCACAAAATTGGCCAGGAGGACGTCCACAACTAATAGACAGTCAACCACACGATAATCAGTACAACTTGTACTACAGCAGCAACAACAACGGTAACAGCAGCAGTTATTTAAGTAGATGGTAAGATGCCATACGAGGCAACCTCCTTTCTCACTACATCCTGGACTTAGGGCCGCCGTCAGTGTCTTTCGAGTCTCATTGGAGAACCATTTATTTGGTGCTAAATCTCTTTAACTTAGAAAACTGATGCAATTCCCCAAAATTCTATTCGCCGGTTAATATAAATTCTGCATTTCCTCTTCTTAGTTTCGGTTTAGTCTGGATGTCTGTCAGGTGTCCCTTCTTTCCAGGATCTTCTCTCTCAAGCCATGCTCATTGATCACAGCTTTATACGTGAGTTAGAGATAATCGAATAAATCTTTCGTGTAGCATGGATGTTCGCAGGTCCCATTTTGCAAACTTCAGTTAGAAGAAGCCCACTGACAACAGAAACAGGGAAGAGAGTCAATAACATTCTGAGAGCAGAGACAGTGTTGGGAACGCTATACGTCATCCTATTGTTCCAAGTGAAGTTGAGTCGATCTTGTGAAGATGCACGTTTCGGAACTGGCCTGCAAGTGATTGCACAGATATCATACCCCCAAGCCGCAATTTTTTGGGCTAACGGCTGGCTTGTGAAAATTTACGGCGTCTTTTCGGCTAGCCGTAAAAAGACGTAAACTACCTTTTTCGGCTAGCCGTAAAAATTACGGTTTGAAACATAGTTCGTTCAAAACGCGTATCGACTATAGAGTTCCAAAAGCCAATTAATTAGACATTAGGACATCTGCTACAATGCCATAAAAAGGAACAATTAATAGTGGCACACAAAAAGTCATTCCAAACAGTACAGTTTCAATAAGTCCGAACTTGTACGGTAATCCACAAAGTCATAACTCTTTGAAACCAGCGGGAAAACTTTACAATTACAACTTTGTGCGTGTTCTAGCTGAATTAGCTGAATATGTTTCCGGCGGCTAGCCGTAAAAACATTCTCGGCGGTTTTTCGGCTAAGCCGTAAAATTTCCGGCGGCTAATCGGCTTGGACAAAAATTCGGCGGCTCGGCGGCTACGGCGGCGGCTTGGGGGTATAACAGATATCTATGAATTCTTCAAACTTTCAATGATGCATGGCTTGTTCCGGTTTAATGTTCCACAATTTTGCCTCGATATTGATATCTTAAACATGGCACAGAACCAAATGGGCCAACCAACTATTATGTGCTACATCAGTTTACTCTTTCTTCAACTTCACTTGTTTTGCTGCATCAAGAGCGGCAAGGTTCAGCCTAAAGTTCCCTTTGAATTTTTCTTATGGTTCTGAATTGTTTTCTATTCTTCTAACACGGATCGACTGAGTCTTGCGTTTCTCTAACTTCTCAGTTCACCATCTATGGTCGGTCACCTGGGTCTACGAGTGCTTTCTCGAACTCTGCGCAGGCACTCGTGCAACCTCTGGGCTGTGGTTCAGTTCAACCATTTCATGCAGACATGGGCGTTGCCATGAAAACATTTCGGAGGGGGTTTTAAGATTTCTGGGGGTTCCATTGGAGATGGTCGCAAAAACTAAGGTTTTTTGGGTATTCCCATGTAAAAGCGTATAATCAATTTTTGGGAAACTTATTTGGGGGTGTTGAACCCGTAAAACCACCCCCTAAATACGCCCATGAATGCAGAAGACGCGTGACAAAGATATATTTAGTTTCATTTAGGCCTACGTTAGCAATACCACAAAAAACAATGCCATGTAAAACAAAACAATACGGCTTATACAATACAACGGTATAACTGTATGTAGGCCCTATTGTATTTGTTATTGTCCGCCTTTCAGAGTTCAAAAGTGCACACACGACCATGACGACAGAGCATCGGTGGTACTGAACAACTGTGGATTAAGGACTTGCTCAAGTTTCCTATACACACAGTAAGCGCCGAGGAGGAGGAGGAGGAAGAGGAGGAAGAGGAGGAGGAGGAGGAGGCTCGAACCCGTACAAACCGAACGCTCCAACCAATCGACCACCGTGCACTATAACCTCAGGATGCAATATAGGTTTCTGTCTGTGTCTGTAAGTGTGTACAAAGGTTAGCATTTGTGTGTGATGTTCATGCTGATGTTTGTGTGGCTGTTTGTGTCAAATTCCCTTGTATATTTCTGTCTTTCCATCTCTCTCCCCTTACTTAGTGTGCATAAGTGTGTGCGTTTGTCTGACCTGTTCATTCCTCCGGAGCTGTCCGGATGATTGTTTGTGTTGAAGAAGACTCCGGTTCCCTCTGCGAAGTATTCCAGTTCATTGGACATGCCGTAGGAGTTTATGTTCCAGATCTGATTGGCACGTGCGTTCTGATAGGCATCATAGATCTGAAGATAATTTACAGACATTAAATCTTTTATTCACCAAATATGGTAGCACAAAAAAAGGAGAAAAAACACACACAGAGATACAGCATTCTCAGACCAGCAGACCTGTCTGTACTATACTAGTTAGAAATATTACATAGTCCAAGTTTCATTACTACAATTACATGTATACTATGCGCATAACAGATTACATACAAAATTTACAATAGTGTTCCCGATAATTGATCCTCTTTGAAAGAGTCTTGTTCTTCTTGCCAGCCAGCAGTCATTGATATTAGGTTCCTGCATAAAGTGCAGAATGTCCTCAACACTGCAGTGGCTGACTTTGAAGATTTTACAGATGGCATTGCTGTAGGTGTAATTCAGTGAGTTCAGTTCAGTGTTACTGAGGCTCACTGCTTCCATTCCGTAAAGCAAGAATGGTTTGCAGTGAGCACTAACAAGAATGAGTAGTAGGCTACTGGCTCACTGAATTTGCAATATTTACTGTATACAGTGCATTGAACGATTTATAAAACTTAACTCTCATTTCATGCAGACTTACTTTAAATCCCGTAGAACTCTCTTCGCAAAGGTCTATAACTGTAGATCTATTAGCAAAAAGTCTAATAGGTCTATAAATCCTATGCTTTGACTTTCATGTGTGTTACTCAGTGCGAGTGAAAGGCAAGTGACAGAAGGCTATCTAATCGCCTCATTAAAACGCTCAATTACCAATTAGGATTCAATGCCCTACAATGATTCAAATCGCCTATGCGCATTCAAAAATAGCAAAAAATATTG
Organism: Aporrectodea caliginosa; assembly: GCA_020284085.1. Lineage (NCBI taxonomy): Eukaryota > Metazoa > Annelida > Clitellata > Crassiclitellata > Lumbricidae > Aporrectodea > Aporrectodea caliginosa. The sequence goes on along the minus strand of JACEVL010000535.1, from coordinate 26,895 downwards.
GAGTGATAGCACGGACTGCATACATTTTGCCCTCTAATATTAGAATTAAACTGTACTATTCGTTAGTATATCCATACCTCTCTTATTGTAATATAGTATGGGCTTCCACATATGCTACTAGATTACACAGATTAAATGTTTTGCAAAAGAGAGCTGTCCGTCTGGTTGCAGGGGTTCCATATGGCTCTCACACTGCTCACATCTTCACAACCCTTAAAATTTTAAAAATTGACCAAATTGGCATTTTTAAAATTAGGGAATTTATGTATCGTTTTGACCGAAACCTTCTGCTTTCTATTTACAAACATTACTTTCAACTCTCATCTCAGATCCATCCGTATTTTACTAGAAACTCTAGCTCTTATCGCCGCACCTATGCCCGCACGAATACACGTCTCTTCTCTATTAAATCAATTGGAGTAGTGATCTGGGAAAAAATTCCTATGGAAAGTCGCTTATCCCCCAGCATCTGGGTATTCAAAACGAAATTAAGCACCTACCTTAAACAATGTACTGTATTACAAACGACCTTATCCCCCAGCATCTGGGTATTCAAAAAGAAATTAAGCACCTACCTTATACAATGTACTGTATTACAAACGACCTTGTCTGACCTTTCGCCCGATTCTTGTGCATGGTAGTAAACCTACCTAATCTCTACTTGTAAGCTAGTTAAGTATTTTTGTTTTATATTGTATATTGACTCAACAGTGTTGAGCAACTGTTTCAGTTTCGCTTTCCTTTTCTTGTTTTCCTGTTTTTGGTTCATTTAGTTTCTTTTCTGTTTTTTTTACTTTAACATTCACTTGGTCACTGCAAGTATGTTTTCAATTATAATCTTTCTTTAAAGGCCACCATTAATTTTCTAATGTAATCTGTAATTTGGTGTCCCTACTTAGCGGGATTCTTTATCCCTTTAGGGCCTCCTTTTTTGTAGCCGAGTTGAAATTTATATGTAAACCTGATGATTTTGTTAATTTGGTTGCAAAATAAACATGTTGATTGATTGATTGATTGATTGATTGATTGATTGATTGATTGATTGATTGATTGATTGATTGATTGATTGATTGATTGATTGATTGATTGATTGATTGATTGATTGATTGATTGATTGATTGATTGATTGATTGATTGATACTGTGCTCGTTGATGACAGCGGAGTTGGAAATTGTTAAGTTCAGCCGGAGCTCGCCGGATCTGAGATTCGGCATCTGGGATTTGGGAGGGGGTCCATAGTGTAATGGTAACATCACTGGCGGGAAGAGCAGTAGTAGGTAGCGGGATCGCTTCCCGTACCCTCCCAAAGATCCACTCAGCCTATCATTTGCGAGATGGCGCGTTGGTAAAATGAGATGTAGGACGTGATGGGCGCCTTGCATGGCTGCCGTATACAGTTAAATTCGACTCCTGTAATAACTTGCGATCATCCGTTCATACTGATTTGTAATCATCCTGCATTTGTGTCAGTTTGAAATTAAACGAAGATTATTATTATTATTATTTGAGATCCGTCACCTAAAAGACCCGTCGCCTAAATGTGCTTCTGTTAAAACAATCGACCATAATAATTATGCATAGTGTTAGAGACGTTTTATACTTATCCGAATAACAAATAGCGAATATATCGGTTATAGATTCGTCATGTAGGGTCACTTTATAGATTTGCAAAGATAAGATCTGCCACCTCGGGATGAGCAATTTAACCACGGGAAGTAGGTATGTCGCGGCTTACTTTGCCATAATAGTCGGAAACTCCTGGTAAGCCATACTGATGAATGGTATGACCGAACTCGTGGACCAAGACACTGTACGTATTGAAATATGGATCGGCAGCAGTACACATGTAATTGTCATCGAGACAGGTGGCACGGATTCCTCCCAGACCCGCTAGACTGTCGTACTTTCGACCGTCTCCAGTGCACGTATCCGAACAAGCACCCGCGCAAGTGCCTAAGAGAAAAGAAGTTCCAGCCATTTTCTCTTAAGAGTCCTGAAATATGTCAATCGACTCATTTGCCTATTACAACGTCTACGACTAAGCATCATCCACCTTAGCCGTCTGACTGTCTGCCTGCCTGACTCTCTGGATTTTGACCCCCTGCCTATCGATTCTGTTTTGGTTAAGCGCCTGTGAATAAGCTGGTTCCCGCGACTTCGCTTTTTTGGGCGCTGTAGAAATATCGAGTTTACGATTACGATTACGATTACTTTCGCTTCAGTTTCACTCTCAGCAGACGACGCTTGTATTATTTTGAAGAACCTCTCAAGAAACTCTTCAATGTCCTGAAATATGTGTCTAAGACTTCTACAAATACAACACTTCCTATTCATAGAAGATGGCCTATATAATAAGCTCCATCGAAATGCCGAAGAACTTATCTGTGATTCACAGTTCGACTTCTGTTCACCTGAATTGTGTTCGGTGTTTCATCCGGCGGAGAAACGTGCGTTCATATAGATCGTTTTTAGTTAAGCCACGTGGCACATGATGTGACCGTGTGTCATCACGACCTCTGCCCAAGAAATGACGTGACGACTGACGACCCGTCACCCCCCCACCCCCGGTGACCGAACGACCCACTGACCTGCGCATTCTGGGCGATCCTTGAGGTGAGCATACTCTGGAAAGATGGTCGTTTTGTCGGCGAAGGTGAATAGACCAACTGATGCCTGACTGGCCAGCTGATTAAAGACCTCGGTGGGCATGTGCTGCGTCATCTGCTTCACGATAAACGTTCCCTGTGGGAATATAACATAGCACGATGCAAAGGCCAGAAGATACTCCGCACAGATCTCTAATCTATTAAGTCACCTAATTGCGCTGACTAAATCAGACATCGACAACCCATGGCAATGAATAGACTCATTAACAGCGTGGCATATAATATATATATATATATATATATATATATATATATATATATATATATATATATATAGGCACGCACGCCGAAAGAGTTTAGGCGGCAGGCTCAGCGGTGCCAGAAATTCAGTGCTGATAGCAGCTTTAGGTAATCAGATGGAAGAGTGGAAGAAAAATTACAAAATCAGCCGGTTTTTCCCCCATGCATAGAAGTTATAGCGCTATGCATTGCTAGTCCATCAAATATCCATCAATATCTCTACCATAGCAGTGGAATGTCAGTTTAAGGTCTTGCCATCAAAATGTTTCGCTCTTTTTCAACACAGCTTGGACTGGCAATTATGCGGCTGTCCATTACAGCTGTGTCCATTTGTATGGCCTATTAAAAAGTCGGCAGTAGGAAGACGACACAAATGTAACAGATTAGGCAGGTTTAGTTTATAAGTAGTTGGAGAAATCATTTGTAAAATATGCGATCAAACTGGCACTGATAACAATATATGGAAGACCAAATTAATTTTATTTTATTTTAACTATAGTTTACATCATATTAGGGCCTACAGAAAACAACATTAGACAACACTCGAAAAGAATGGAAGTTCTTTAAGCTGTTCCAAAGAGGCAGCCATTAGATTATCGACCACTCCAATCACGGAAAGATTGGATTAGATGTGACTACTTTAATTCAGACCGAAACGACTGCTCTTAGCAGCTTGTCCATCGGTTCGGCCTAGATGCCAGTCTGTGCAGTATTTTAGTGATGCTAAAGGAGTTCTAAGATTGGATTAAATCAGGTGAGATTAGTTTTCGTGTTTTACCACGTCATGTTCCTCTGCGGTGATGGCCAGAGTGGCTGCCACTTCCAACCTCCCAGCTGCCTGGTCAGGGTGAATGCTGCCATCTTCTGCCAACCACAGGTATTTGAATTCCTCTCGAGGAGTGGCGACTCCTGTCAGAGGCTTCGGTGGAATACTAGGCAAAAGACAAACACGAATAAAGCGATGAGCCACATGCACAGCCTTAGTAGGCTTTTCTTTGATTCAAATCAAATCTTGCACTGCTATAGTATACGCTGCTGATGTGCTTATCTGAGAGATATAGCCTACGTGTAGAAACAAACTGTCCCCGGCTTCGACCACCGTCTCAAACCCTCGGCCTATGACCATCGTTATTGTGACCATGTAAATTGTACACTAATAAATTTGTTGATGTCTTCAATTCAAGCTTTCTATTGAACTTTTGAATTAATTTTCTTAACAAAGGACTTGATTTTGATTCGAATCTGACTTGCAAACCTGCTAGAGTTGAAATCTGCTGCTTTCAAAGTTCGTTGAAGGCAGCAGAATTGCAAAATACGGATAAAGTATTCAACTCCACATGAACCAAAGTTTGATTCCTCAGTCGTTTTTCTACAATTCTCACACTGGGATACATACTTATCTACTTACTTAAACGTTTGTCGTTTCTACAACTGAATAGCCTAACATAATGTAAAATTGTAGAAATGCTCTGATGACAATATCTTATTTGCATTTTATTCAACTATGTTCAAAGGTTTGTAGCCCCCGCTTCAATTCATCAGGTCGAAATTGCGTTTGCCAAGACAAAGATATAGACCGTGTGAATATCTTAGCTTAATTATTAATTCATCCATATGGAACATTTATTGTTATGTTATAATAATAACAATAATAATAATAATAATAATAATAATAATAATAATAATAACGGATTCTTTTGCTTTCTCGCTGCTGATAGCGTGGTTTTACCAGGTCAGTTTCATGTTAGGTTTTGGTTCCTGTTTTGTTAACTAAAAAGAGCACTTTGGACGCACTTTGGTCACAGGCTAGGGCGTAGAACACGCCCCCATCGCACCTGTGTCACGCCTGCGCGGCTCGTCTGTTGTTCTGTCTGGTTCCGTCTGGTTCGCTGACCCACTCGTCCTAGCCTGGCTTGACCTGCTATGGTCAAAGTCGGCATGGATATGCACTCGGGTTAATTTATGCTTCAAATGGACAACTCTTCACCCCCGCGATCCTCGCAAAAAGCGAGGGGCATCTGCAGCGTATGTAGAGCGGACAGGCAGCTGCACAATAAGGACGGAAAGGTCCATCTATACGGTCCTCGAAACCAACCGTGTCCGGGATCGCATAAGCCACCTCTTATGATAAGCCGCAGCCAGGACGACGACCAGGAGGTAGACACCCGTTTTCCGTCGGATGCTGGTCAGCCGACACCGCCGGACTCCCGGACGGGCGGACTGTCCGTGAACAGCGATTCAACTCAGGTCAGAATAAAGCACCCATCACTTCCACATAGATTGCTGAAACGCATACCAAAAGCCGCAAGACCACAGACTGGAAGACTTCTTACCACTGTCATCAACAAAATCTTGATTGACTCCAGAAATCCAACCACATGGCAGATGCTGCTAACTTTTGGAGCTGCAATCTTAGAACAACCAAAAAGAGGAGGTAGGCGCCACAATCTGTCATCAGCCATCAAGAAGCGAGTGGATGACTTCCAAACAACCTGGCAGCTTAAGAGGGACGAAATCTTCTCAGAGAACCCGAGCATCAACAACTATAAAGAAAGATCTAAAGCAGCTGACGACCAGGCGGTGGCCGCAGCCGTTGCATCCAAACTTGAGGATGGCAACATCAGAGCGGCTATCAGGATCCTGTGCTCAAACGACAGACCGGTGAAGGCTGACCCTGAGACCTTGGAGGAGCTACTCGCAAAACACCCCGAATCTCCGTCTGACAGGCCTTGTATCACGACAAAACACACAGTTGCACCTTACCAAGCCGCAGAAGAACAGGTTCTAGGCCAAATACGCTCCTTCCCGTTGGGTTCCTCGGGGGGACCGGACGGTCTGCGACCCCAGCATCTTTCGGACCTTGTAAATTGCGCCGAAATAGGATCGGAGCTGATCTCCGCCATCACCGGACTGATCAACCTCCTTCTGGCAGGCGAATGCCCGGAACAGATTAGACCTGTACTCTTTGGAGGCACTCTCATGGCACTCCGAAAAGATTCAGGAGGTCTGCGCCCAATTGCAATAGGCTACTACTGGCGCAGACTCGCATCCAAATGTGCAAACACCTATGCGGTCCCAAAGGCAACCGCCTACCTCGCACCGAGGCAGGTGGGGGTGGGCATACCGGGAGGAGGAGAGGCGGCGGTCCACGCGGCGAGGCGTTTCCTGGAAGCAATGCCAACAGGTTCCATCCTAGTAAAGCTTGACTTTAAGAACGCGTTCAATAGTCTTTACAGAGACAGAATGCTCTCTTCGATAGATGAAGTCCTGCCGGAGCTGGCTCCGTTCTGTCACCTCGCATACGCGGAGCCTTCAGAGCTCCGGTTTGGACCGTATACCATCTCGTCACAAGTCGGACCCCAACAAGGAGACCCGCTGGGTCCAATGCTTTTTTGCCTTCCTCTGCAGCCAATACTGCAGGATATGTCGTCACCATTGGTGCTGGGTTACATGGATGACCTAACTCTGGGAGGAAGGGCAGACACGGTTGCGGAAGATGTGAGACTGCTGGAACAGCGATGTGAGCAACTAGGGCTGCAACTCAACCAGAGAAAATGCGAAATCATCTACCACCCTGACAAGCGGAGCTCCGGCCAGGTCTTTCAGCATTTCACCGTCGTTTCATCAGAGAGAGCCTGTTTGCTGGGCGCACCATTGTCCACCAAGGAGGCCTTGACGACATGCCTGGAGAGCAGATGCACAGAACTGGCGTTGGCAATAAACAGACTAGAGACCATCGCCAAACACGACGCCCTGATCCTCCTCAGATGCTCACTCAGCTCCCAAAAGCTGATGCACACCTTAAGATGCAGCCCATGTACAGGACACGCCCTGCTGGACAGATTCGACACACTCCTTCGGAACGGCTTGGACGCAATCCTCAACATCGCCTTGTCGAACGACCAATGGCTACAGGCATCATTACCGGTGAAGATGGGAGGACTGGGCATTCGTCGGGTGGCCTCGCTTGCGCTTCCCGCCTTTTTGGCTTCCGCTGCGAGCACCCGAGACCTTCAGTCCTCCTTACTGGGCAACACCTGCCCTGACGCCGACGAGTGGGTGGAGAAGATGGATCATCTATGGTGCAACGAGAGTAGAACGGCGCACCCAGACGACGGAGCATCACACAAACAATCCAGTTGGGACAGGCCGCTCATGCTGAAGGCAGCAGCCGAACTGAGCAGTGTCCATGCCGATCCATACCACCAGGCGCGACTCAGGGCAACCGCAGCACCGCATGCAGGGGACTGGCTGTTCGCCCTCCCGGTGACGACATGTGGACTGCGGCTGGACGATGAGGCGGTCAGAATTGCGGTGGGACTTCGCCTGGGGACGGGCATTTGCGAGCCGCACGCATGCCCATGCGGGGCTCGAGTGACGGCAGATGGAGCACACGGGCTTTCCTGTGGATTGGGACCGGGACGGATCGCCAGACACGCCGCATTGAACGACCTAATCAGTCGCAGCCTCACACGCGCGGGATTTCCAAATATCAAGGAACCACCCGGATTATCTAGATCGGATGGCAGACGCCCGGATGGTCTCACGCTGATTCCATGGCGCAGAGGACGGAGTCTCATCTGGGACTCAACGGTGATCGACACCGTGGCTCCGTCATACCTCCAGGCGACATCTGCGTCGGCGGGCGCGGCGGCGGAGGTGGCGGCCACCAGGAAGAACGCTAAATACATCCAGCTGGCAGGCACCTATTTCTTTGTTCCTCTGGCCTTCGAGACCATGGGCCCCATTAACAACAATGGAATGGATTTGATTAAGGACTTGGGACGCCTTGTAAGCCAAACCACCGGGGACCCTAAAGAAACTAGTTACCTTTTCCAACGCTTGTCAGTCTGCATCCAGCGATTTAACGCCGTGGCCTTCAGAGGCACCTTTGAGCAGCAAGAACTTGTTGAGTGAGCGGTCGTTCCAGACACCACGTCTTCGGACATAGTTTTCATAGCCTGAGGGAATAGAACTACCTCGGGCAAAAAAAAAAAAAAAAAATAATAATAATAATAATAATAATAATAATAATAATAATAATAATAATAATAATAATAATAATAATAATAATAATAATAATAATAATAAGATGGGTGGACTGGGGATTCGATCGGTGTCACAGCTGGCACTTCCCGCTTTTTAGCTTCGGCCGCGGGCACCGATCGGCTTCAGTCCACCATGCTAGGCGAAATGGCCTCACCTGATCCACAACGTGAGACGGCATGTGCCCGATGGCTGGAAATCGGCCCGGTGCAATGCCCGGAAATTGGCGCTGCCCATAGACAGTCGGCCTGGGACAGGCCTATGCTCGACAGAGTTGTATCTGACCTTCAAGAAAGACTTTCTGACCCGGGTCACAGGGCACGCCTTGGGGCGACTGCGGCCCCACACGCCGGCGACTGGTTGCTGGCTTTGCCCATCGCCAATTGCGGACTTAGGTTGGACGATGAGGCAATCAGGGTGGCGGTCGGCCTTCGGCTGGGGATCTCCCTGGGCGAACCACACAAATGCCCATGTGGCGCCCCAGTGGCCGATGATGGCCTACACGGGCTCTCTTGTGTTCTGGGTCCAGGCAGACTCCCTAGACACGCAGCCTTGAATGACTTGGTCCATCGAGGCTTGATCCGTGCGGGCTTTCCGTCAACTAAGGAACCAGCAGGTTTGATGAGATCTGACGGCGGAAGACCCGATGGTCTTACACTGGTCCCGTGGCGGGTGGGCCGATGCCTGGTCTGGGATGCGACCGTGACTGACACCATGGCCGCTTCTTATTTGTCGGACACTTCCCGGACGGTTGGAGCGGCGGCCGAAAGAGCAGCAATTCGGAAACATGAGAAATATCAACCACTATCTGCTACGCACTTCTTCATCCCTCTGGCTTTCGAGACCATGGGTCCAATAAACCACGAAGGCCAGGCCTTTCTCTCTGACCTAGGAAAAAAACTCAGTGCGGTCACTGGGGACCCACGTGAAACGTCATTTCTTTACCAGCGTGTCTCCTTAACAATACAACGCTATAACGCAATCGCGTTCCGAGGCACTTTCGCCAACCAGGACACCGACGAGTAGGGTCATCTCCAGACAAATTACATCATATAGTAATCTCTAAGTATAATTTAAAAAAAATAATAATAATAATAATAATAATAATAATAATAATAATAATAATAATAATAATAATAATAATAATAATAATAATAATAATAATTAATAGCTGAGCGTCAGGAATCAGTTTCTTACCCAACTTATGCAAGAGTAGTTTAGAAATTCTACAGTCTAATCAAACTATAATATCTGTTTAATATTAAAATCTCTTTACTATACTAACATGGCATCCTGTTGCGGTTGAAGTATGGTTAGTGCTTGTGGCAGAGCCTGAGTTCCTGCAGTCAACAAGAAATCACATTAGCTTATTTAGTTAATGAGCTGATTAAACGCATTCGTACACTATGCCAAGCGAATGTTAAGGTAGCAGACGAATGGCAATGGCAGGCCACTGTCTTTACATATGGTCGAACCGAAGTTGACATGACAAGAAAAGACGAATCAAAAAGAATCAAAAGCCTATTGGTCAATATTAAGGCACTGATATTTAAGTCTCTAGAATAAAATCTTAATACCGATATACAGTCGAAAGCACATGTAAAGCAAATAAGCACCTGTTACTGCGCTTCCGATGAAAACAATTAGCAGCACAATACGGGAAGCCATTTTGCCTCGGCAGTTGTCACGACTTTATCGCCTTGAGTTCTAAAAGTTCCTTCTGCTTTTACATTTATACTTGCAACACAAGTAGTTGCAATAGTGTTGGTTCTGGCCTTGCGCGGGGGAACAGACTGTTTAGATGGACCGACCACTGCGACGACGAGAAGTTAACAGTCGTGTTTTTCCATTATTGCACATATGGTTAGCTGAGATAGTGGATAGAGCTGTTTGAATCCCTTTATAACGAAACATCTATCATGTCATAGTGGCTAGAGTTCAGAGTCCAGAGTTCGTTAGGCTCGGGGCGAACGGTACCACAGGTCGCAATTGGTTACCAAAATTCCTCAATGTAGGCTCTATGTCGGCCAGATGACTTATGCAGACGCCTGGGAGGACAGGTCATTTAGTTTCACAACATGGGTCTGGTTTCAACCTTCTAAGCATCGCAAGCTAAATATGCGAGCAGATGTAACAATCAGCTAACGCTAACGTTGAAAACACATAGAAGTTCATGCAATCTGTGCGACAATAGAAGATGGTATCCTCAAAATGCTGCGTGTACGTAGCTAAGAGGGAACACTGCTTGTCCTATGGTTCATTCGCAACTTCTGCAAGTGGAAACTGCATTCGCCCCTCTCTAGATTAGACAAAGGATATTTCTACAAATCCAATTTTCTGAACACCAAAAAGAAAAAGCTGGTTGGTTGAAAATAAATTCCAAGATGTGTCTCACATTAACAGAATCTTAGATGTCCGTCGCAGAGGAAATACATAGACCTATAAATCTGGGGCTCAACATCTAAGAACTCGATGTGTCTTACCGGGAAACAGGCAACTTGCTGAACAATTCAGAATGATGGTCGCATGAAATCAACCACTGATGAATTCTACAAAGATATACATCTCTAATTCGCATTGCCACACCTTCTATCTAATGCTGTCTTCGCCACATGTCTTTGTACACTTTCAAATGAAAAAAATGCTGACAAGATTTTAAAATTCTATAATTTATATAAGTAAGAAATATATGTTTTCAGCCTGATTACAAACTCATATATATATTACAGCATTGTTAAACGAAGCGTCTTTCGTGCAATTGTTTTCTAATATCCCTGTCAAAGAACATTCAGCGTCTTGCGGCGGTCGAGAACCACCAGCCTCGTACGATGTTCTAGAACCATAACTTTCACAACTACTTGCTTATCAAACCTACCGTGTGAAACTGATGGGTTAGACGATTAGAGATATCGCGGCGATAGCAATGTGATAATATTTTGATAATGTTGGTTGTGTTAGAATATCGATGCTGGTTTTTATTCAGTCCGCATATATATATATACACATATAAAGCTCCCAAGTATAAACATAAGGAGTTGGCTTATAGGTTGTACGTATATGTGTGCACATGAAGGAGTAAATAAATTTTTATGTTGTTATTCGTTCCTTCGCATGAAACCAGCAGAGTATTTCCTACTTTCTTGTAATCTATATGCAAACATTTTGGCCTTTTGACCTCACTTTACCTTATCTTACGTTACCCTACTTTCCTTATCTTCTTTGTCTTATCTACTGACATCCTTTTTGCAGATTTTTCGTAAGAGGATGAGTCAAGACATAGCTCAACAGTGTTGCTGCATGAATTGTGATGGTACTCATATGTCATTTTGCGTGCATGGTCTTTGTGCGTCGTCTAAGTAAGTGATGTAAGCTAGAAGACAATGCCTGAGAGGCAGCCATGAATATGAAATGCTAGCGACTTCATTTTTTTAACCACGGCATATCAGGTCGGGTAGCCAATCCTCTCTCTCGCCGTTTCATCGTCCCACCGACAGTGTGCGGTCAGGGTACTCATTATAGCTGAGTTGGCTAGAGGGCAGGTGGAGCAGAAATCTCGAAACTAATTTGTGGTCTGACGGAATTTGAACCTTGACCTCTCGGTTGACAGTCCAGCACACTAGCCACTAGGTTATCGCACACTTCCTATTGATATATTGTGGAGAGACCGATGAGAAATGACATATGTGGGCAATGATATAATCAAACCCGATAGCGAGTAGCAATATGTTTTTACGCGCACTGCTTACATTCACTCGCTAATTTTTAAATTTTATCAGCATACGGGCAATAACGGATCTAGGTTTCCCGACATATGGCTTCACGGTGGACCCAGTGGCGTAGCAATGGGTTGTGCAGGTTGTGCAAAGCACAAGGGCCCATGGCGGCACAAGGGCCCCAGCGGTCAGAACGTCACAGAGGCTTTCCTTTCCTAATCAAATCAACTTAACCAAGCCCACTTAGCTACATCGGTAAGAGCGAATGTGAACGATCATTTTTAAAACTGAAGATCATCAAAAACTGTCTACGAAGTACCATGTCAGAAGACGGCTGAGCGACCTGGCAATGTTGTCAATAGAAAATGAACATGCAAAAACGCTTGACACTTTAAAAGTGGTGGATATTTTTGCCCAAGAGAAAGCGCTCAAACGAACGTTTTAACTTTTATTGTTCTTCTTCTTAGAATACCATGGACTTGACACGTTACCTGTCCAATTTGATTATCTGACCTTATTTATGTTGTATGCATTACAGCTTTCTGCCAGGGTTTGTTGTTTGAAATCGAAAGTTGGGTTCAAAGGGGAGGGGCCCACCACCGAAGCTCTGCACAAGGGCCCCCAAAAACCTTGCTACGCCACTGGACCCGAGCGACCAAAGGGAGTCCAGCTGTAAGCCCGGCATTAGAAGCTAGGGAGCCCAGACGAAAGCCTGTCTTTAGAAGGGATAGCAGATGTACGGCTTGTAGGCCTACGCCTGGCTTTAGAAGGGAACCCATATGTAAGCCTTCTTAAGAAGTGATACCAGAGATCTGGCTTTAGAAGGAATACCAGATGTAAGTTTGGCTTTAGAAGGAATACCAGATGTAAGTTTGGCTTTATAGAAGGAATGCCAGATGTAAGTCTGGCTTTAGAAGGAATACCAGATGTAAGTCTGGCTTTAGAAGGAATAAAACTTACCAGATGTAAGTCTGGCTTTAAAAGGAAGTCCAGATGTAAGCCTGACCCTGCATGGGCAGTGGCACCTCCGGTTTGGCGGGCAATCGAGACCAGGGACTCACTCGCGTAATGTCACCTTTTGGGCCGACCGCTTTGGACGGACCTCCGTACTTGGTCCGATATGGGTATGACCTTTTCATGAACGCGGTGCCTAGGCTTCTTCAGCGTTCGTAGTCGACCGGGTGTAATGTCGGAACATGTGGGCAGTGTAGGCTTACGTATGCACCCGGCACGACATAGGGTTTCGTCACGACTCACTATAGCGCTCACTCCCAGCTTGCGGAGGAGGCTTGACGAGAGCATGATGGAGAGCACCCCCTCGCCAGTTCAGGACTACAACTATAGGGAGCTATACAGAACGTCGGCAAAAAGACCTTCTTTGGCCCACCTTCCAATCACCTTGTCCGCATTTGACTTTCTACCCTGCCTCCCTCCACCTTTGCGGGCGTCCGCATTAGAGACGACTGCAAGACTCCTGCGGTGTGGCAGCACTTAGCCATCGACCGACTAGAACTCCTTTCTGCTGCTTGTGCATGCCTAACTCGAATCCACTTTTTAGTGTCATCATTTTTTATTAGGCTACTGTTTTTCCACAGTTCCGTTTCCTGTATGTGCTTATGAAATGGTTATTGAGCAGCCTGCAACGAAACATTGGGCCTAGGCAGTGGCGTAAATCATAGGGGGACAGAGGGGGACTGTTCCCCCAAAGTTTCGACCTAAGCCCTAGCTTCTGTTCCCACAGAAATTCGGCCCTCGTAGAATCTGCCACCCCCCCTCATAAAGTTATGTATAGATTTTCGCCTCTGGGCCTAGGCCTACTAATGACGAACCAATGCAGTAGAGACTATCTGTCATCTGACTGAAGTTGGTGTTTAAGGCACAGGCTGTAGTGAAAGACTATGTATCAATTGGATATCCGCACTCGGCGCACTGGTCATAAGTCATAACCCCGTCCTCTCTTTTCCGCACTGTCCGCATTCGGATGTCCTAGCTCTCTTTGTACTACAAGGCTACAAGAATAAGACAGTGAGTACTTACTTACGAGTATAAAATCGATCACAGTTGGTGATACTATTTACTACCGTCGGGTGTCCCTACATTTATTATTATTTATTATTTATTTATTTATTCAGTAACCACAACAAACAGAACGAATAACAATAATTCTAGTAGCCTACATTTGCACATATTAAAAAATTAATGGTTACTTAAATTTTTAAAACGGATATAAAATAATTTCTGTTTTACGCGACACTTGCAAGTTGTTAACTATTACCTCGTTGGTTGTTAACGTCTATTACGCAACGGCCAACGAGGTAATAGAAGAACGCCGATTTTCTCCACCGATCGTTTACAGTATATAAATAAGATGTTATACTATTTGAGCGCCAGAGGCGCTGCAGCGCATAGGAACTGAAACTAGTTACCAGCCATTTAACAGTAAGTTTCCATTCTTGTGATCTTTGCCATTTAGTCCTTGGTTTGAGGAGAAGAACACGGCGTGGAAAGTCCTCATCCGAAGGGTAAAATTAATCTGAAGCTGCGTACTAGGACTAATAGAGTATTGGTTTTGGAATTATAACGGTGTTCGTTTCTGAGGATTCCTCCCCAGATTCCTCCCCAGCGACAGACCTGGCCACAATCGTTGACGACGCGTTGTCCCGGTCTCTCTCTGTAACGACCCTGACCACGTTCTCCGGAGAACCTAAAATTAGTTATAAGAATCAATGAGAAAAAGTCCTTATGAAATGCATTTAGCCAGACAAACTCCTGCAGATACTTTGGAAACAAATTAGGACTTATGTCAAATTGTCTTTTCAGTTGGCATTTGCTTTGCATGGACAAACTCTCCACCTCTATGCAGACTAATGTTGTTGAAGCGATTTAAGTTTGGATCTAAGAAGTTGTGTTGATAAATATGTCGTGGAGACCACTTAGGCCTATTTACGTACTTACTAACGATAAGCCTGCGGAAGTCTACACTCAAACTCCGCCACTGATCGTACTCTGTCAGTGCTAGTCCCAAGTCTGGATGAAGGAGGAGGGTGACGCTAATGATCTTTGTTATCACACAGTGTCGTTAAACAGAAACTGCTACTACTAACTCTACAGTCTACACTGTCTTGCAGACTGTGGTGTCCATATTGTTTACAAGTTGGGCAGCAGCAAGGAGCTGTTTCTCAAAATTAATCTTAAGGAGCCATGTGTCTCAGTTTCTTCCACAACTGGCCAGAGTTCTTCACTTGCCTGTGCAAGTTGACCCGATTGAAATGCTAGCCTGCGTGCTCACAATCCAGCATAGAAATTCGTGGTGAAATTCGTGGTCTGCAAATTTTTGAATAAGTGACCTAGCAGCCTGCATCTTGTAGCATAATGGACCAATAAGACTAAGCTTCCATGAACGACTAGGAGTTTTGAATGGAAATTTGAGTGACCGAGAGCATTGTCACAGAAGATGGTGGGTGAATGACAGAAGTTCAGCGGTGGATCATTTTGACAGCTAATTGAGTTGATTTTGGCATGGGCGTTAGAGCAGGGTGAGTGGATGATGGAGTTCATGAATATATGTAGGTTGGGATTTGGAAATATTGCGCTACCTGCCTATGCTTGGATTTCTCACCTCACTTGATACTGCATGCATTAATGCAGCTCTGAAAGTGACCGACAGATGGCAAATATGTGGGAAGAAATATGCTGTCTAAGAGCCAATTGCTCGATCAGTCAGGAAACTCCATCAGTTCTTGCCACCTCTTCATCAGGACTAGTACTCACTTTACTAGAGAGGATGTCCTTTCATGGATGTAGAGAAGGGGCTCTAACATGGAACCTTGTGGGAGACCAAGTGGGTCCATGGATTAGGTTACAAAGGATGACCCATGACACCAAATAACCTTCCTACAGGCTCTAGAAGAATGTTGTGATCATTTATGCCAAAGGTCCCCTTTCTTCAAAGAAGGCAAGGGGAGTTACATGACTGATCAACAGCCCAAAAAATGTTGAAGCATGTTAGAACAGACTCTGTGGATTGGAACTGTTTCTGAACCCTGACTTGCTTTGTTAGAAGGTAGTCTGCGTGAAGATGACAAACAACAAGTATTTTTCAAATAGCTTTCTTAACATAAGTTTGAAATAGTTTATATTTACCCCATGTCATTAACATCAAGGCCACAGCACTGAAACAGCAAAACAGTTACCAGGACTGGTAAGTGAGCCATAACCCAAGCAATATCATGATAACTGTAAAAAGAACAAAAGCTTCTTAATTAGAAGCAATGGCAGAGAATGGAGCTCACATAACTACGATGGTGATAGCTGCTTTTTCATGTGGTTCGAAGCAGCATGAATAAGCTGGTGCCTTGTGCTTAGCTTTTGAGTAGTGCTTAAAAATTCATGAGAGTACAGGTATGATTAAATAGTTGTGCCTTAATTTTTGTCAGTTTTTGATAATGCAATTTAAACGTGTAAATTCTCTAGCATAGACTTTTCATTAGATTAGTAATTGTCAATTGTTGAATTTGTTTGATGGTGTTTTATGGTATGCTTGTGCCACATCTGGAATCGAATAAATTATGCTCTGAATTTTGAAGAGAGTACCGGTAACTTTCCATTTTGGGCTATTGGATGGTTTCCAGGGAACTAGTAGAAAGAACAACCAGACTGGTATGGAAATAGAGGGCTTCACACAAGAGCATAACTAAAGAAATGTTGTAATGACATAATTTCTTTCCTTTAGGTACCTATTCATTCAGTTATCTATAATACGTAAATGATTTATGTCTGTTTCAGTTGTAAGTCAACAGAGGCCATGTCAAGCAGTGACAGTCAGAATTCAGCTAAAGCTGATGTTTCTAAGGTAGCATCAAATGAAGCAAAGGTGCCTCAGACCACTTCACTTTTTCGAGCTTTGAATTTTGAACTTTTTGTAAAACCGGTAAGTAGGTGTTATGTGCTTTTTAAGATTTAGATTCCTTCTACACTGTGTCCACGATAAAGTAGACCCCTAGACTTTGTTAAATATCTTGGTCAATTGTACTACTATAGGTACTAAATTTGGTGCACATGAACTTCAGTCTATTCTATCTAAACCCTGCAAATTTTATTACAATTGATGCAACGGTTACGATGATATACCCTTATGAAATTGGGTGGTTCAGGAACCAAGTTACCAACACGTAAAACGCATAGAATTACGTCATTTTTCTGGCTACCGCAGGGATAGGCTGTTGTTTATAAGCGTCATTTTCGGAAACAATTAGACTACGAGACCTGTTTTACGTAACAGTAACAGTAACAGTAACAGTAGTTGGTTGTAAAGAAATGGTTTTCAGTGCAGAGGACAAGATTTTAATCAAGGAGTTGAGAGAGACGAAGGGGTATGGCGTAGGAGACTCATTACAGAATTTCCAATGAAAAATTGGTCCCTAGCTGGTGTCAGCAAGCTGTTAAAAAGATTGCCACAACCGAATCAGTTGCAAGGAAACCACGAGACGCAAACAAAACCATTGACGCAAACAAATATCAATGCTGTCGGAGAACTGGTGCTGAGTCAGGATGATCAGCCGCGCACGCATCTGTCGATGCGTTTTACGTGTTGGTAACTTGGTTCCTGAACCACCCAATTTCATAAGGGTATATCATCGTAACCGTTGCATCAATTGTAATAAAATTTGCAGGGTTTAGATAGAATCACAGAATAGATAAAGCGTAGCCAGAAGTCTAACTCGGCCGTATTTCAATGGTATGCGCTGTAATGCCGTTGTAGTCTATGGCGACCGCAGCGCTCCTAGCGGCACACGTGATATTCGCTCAATGCTAATGCACGGTCAGCCGGTGTAGTCAGCTAGAAATTAATATCGAGAACCTTAGAAAAATTATGACAAGCAAAAATTATACATCGTTGGAACCGGAAGACTGTGCCGAAGACGACTATGTGAAGGATACAGTAATGTCGCCCACGTAGAAAGAGTAATAGGGCCAAATAGGAGGGCCACTCCTGAAATACTGAACAGTGGCTAACTCTGGCATTTCTGATGATAGCACAGAAATTTTTTCTCTCAAACCTATGTTTCCTGGGCCAAGGACTTCATCAAAACTGTTTATAATATTGTACCCTTAATTGTTGGCCCTTGACAACAATTGGGGCCACTCCTGAAATACTGAACAGTGGCTAACTCTGGCATTTCTGATGATAGCACAGAAATTTTTCTCTCTCAAACCTATGTTTCCTGGGCCAAGGACTTCATCAAAACTGTTTATAATATTGTACCCTTAATTGTTGGCCCTTGGCAACAATTGGGGCCACTCCCTGAAATACTGAACAGTGGCTAACTCTGGCATTTCTGATGATAGCACAGAAATTTTTTCTCTCAAACCTATGTTTCCTGGGCCAAGGACTTCATCAAAACTGTTTATAATATTGTACCCTTAATTGTTGGCCCTTGACAACAATTGGGGCCACTCCTGAAATACTGAACAGTGGCTAACTCTGGCATTTCTGATGATAGCACAGAAATTTTCTCTCTCAAACCTATGTTTCCTGGGCCAAGGACTTCATCAAAACTGTTTATAATATTGTACCCCTTAATTGTTGGCCCTTGACAACAATTGGGGCCACTCCTGAAATACTGAACAGTGGCTAACTCTGGCATTTCTGATGATAGCAGGGTCGAGCTCATCTATAGGTGTCCATATTAAACACAATGACGTGTACTTGAAGAATACTTGTTATTTATAACAGAACTCTTGCAATCATGAAACATGTAGTAAAAGGTAAATTGGAAAACAACCACCCATTTCAAAATAAAATCATCACATGAAGTGACAACTACTGCACGAAATACATTATTTAACAACAGACATACTTCAGCTGGAGCTAAGATTGCTAAGACTGGATGATAAATTATAGGTGTCATTTGTAAACTGAAGTGATATAGAAGAGACAAAAGCTCAACGAAGAACATAATAGGCCTACTGCCAGTTGTAGTGGGATAATGTACAGACTGGTGAAGAATATATGTACAAATAAACATGCAAGCACATAACATTGACATAACCTTGTAAGTAACTGAGAGGTATTTCACTTTTAAGCTTGAAGTACAATGAAATATGATAATGACATCCACAAAGTCAAACAGCTTCGAAAACACACAGTTGCACTTACAAATGAATGAATATAATGGCACTGAAGGCACATACAATGAATGAAAGACTCATGCATCATTGCACTTATATGCTTCGAATGACAAAAACTTTTCTATCATCAACACACTTATTGCAGTATCACAAAATGTAGCTTTGCATGCATCACAATTATGCCAGGTCAATTTTCTTAACAAATATTCGCAAACATGTAAGTGCATTCTGTTCACATAAGTCATTGGGCTCCGGTTGGTCAGAGTATGAAAAATCAATAGAGCAACTGACAGATTTCAATGCCAATGTACGTGATGAAACGGTGCTCAATTTAGATAATGTTGCCAATACCCGGTAGCTTATCACCATCACGAAAACAATTGCCACTACGACTCTGTTGGAGGAGACTGTTAAAGCAGGTTTGCGATACGCGTTCTGAAACTGGCACAGGCATTAAACCCACCAGCTAGGCGAATAACACCAAAGAAGTGCTCCAGAGGATCCTGATTAAGACTCTGTGTCAACAGAAATTGAAAGTCGTGGTTTTGACAATGTCATTCCACAGTAACGACACGTGGCGAACATTTAGTATCGGGGTGCGTAAACTTTCTGGCGTTTGACGGTATCCTTTGGCATGCCGCGCGGAAGGTACGATGTTTTCTAATGACGACACTAACCCTAACCATGACCCTAACCGACCCTCACGACGCGTAACCTTACCCTAGTAACCAACTCTGACGACGCCTAATCTGACCCTAACGGACGCAAGGAAAACCTGCGCACCCCGATTCTAAATGTTTACCCAACGCATTTATATTACTTTGCCAACCTTCAAAACATTTAACTTGTGTGGTAATATCATGTCCTATAGATAGTAATCGCATGCAGTGTTGACAACCGGGGCTATATCCAGCAACGTGGAACGATGTTTTGATCTTGCGCGATAAGAATTTCCTCTGTAAATTTTTTTACTAACTTCACGCCAAAATTTCTGATGACCTTTTTTTTTTTGCTTTTTCCTCTGTTTCTCTGTTTTGCGCCCCCAGACTCACGTAGGAAAAGTTACTTTTTAAACTATTTTTCTATTTTTACCTGATTTCTTTAACAAAAACACATTTTCAGACCTAATTTTGCGCCCCCTGTCCTGCGCCCGGGGGCGGCCGCCCCCTGCCCCCTCGTTACGCCACTGGAACGATGTTTTGATCTTGCGGATAAGCTGCCTCTGTAAACGTTTGTACAATACACGGCAAACTTATAGTATCGTGGGCTGAAGGATTATACAGTATCTTTGGGCATGCTACGCGGACGCCACCAGGTTTTCTAATGACACTAACCCTGACCCTAACCGACGCCAATTAACTTACGCACTATATCCGTCAGCCCCAGATTCTATAAGTTGCCAAATACACTTCCGAACTATTAAAACAATCAAAATGAGTGTCAAATTTCTCAGCATATTAAGCTGTAAACATAGCAAGAGGTGTTAATGAACCAAACGAAAAATTTGTTTCGATTGCCGCAGCAACTTAGTGTTTGTGTACCAGCACGTAGTCATGGCGGTCGTCCATAGACTACAACTTATAGAGTAATTTCCCGTATTACAGGATTTAGGCCGAGTTAGACTTCTGGCTACGCTTTATCTATTCTGTGGATAGAATAGACTGAAGTTCATGTGCACCAAATTTAGTACCTATAGTAGTACAATTGACCAAGATATTTAACAAAGTCTAGGGGTCTACTTTATCGTGGACACAGTGTAGTTACATGTATTAGTTTAAATTAATAAAATGTATTTCTTCCCATGACTCTTACTCCTTGTCTGAAACGAAGGCTTCTGAATAGCTCTGCTGTGAGAAGCGCTTTACAACTGTTCAGATTAGATTATGGACGAATTTTTAATTTTGATGGTCGTTCCTAGTTAAATCAACACAGCGCCCAACAAGGACCATCTCCTATTTTGCTGAAAATTAGCACATTTATTCATCTTGATCATAAACTTTTCAAACCAAAATTAGAGATTTTTGGGTGAGCCCATGTCTGAGATATGGGTCAATGAACTTTCACCAAAACATGTCAACCTGTTCAGATATTATCATGTTAGGCATTATATCAATTTCACTTGAAATGACTCCTCAGAAATGAGATTGTATTATTAGGTCATTTTGATTTTTAATTATGTTGTCTGGCAATTTTGTTTTCAGAATAAAGTTGTCATGGTGCTTGGCGTTGC
This sequence comes from Aporrectodea caliginosa, assembly GCA_020284085.1. Classification (NCBI taxonomy): domain Eukaryota; kingdom Metazoa; phylum Annelida; class Clitellata; order Crassiclitellata; family Lumbricidae; genus Aporrectodea; species Aporrectodea caliginosa. Next base: position 5,869 of record JACEVL010000535.1, on the reverse strand, counting down.
TGCATTCACATCATGTGTTGCATTCGTTGCATACTGGAATGTAACTGCAGAGAACCGTAAAGCAACATATATGGCTCTTGACGATAAAGGAGAACTGCAGAAACGGAAACGCAACTCTCGATGGGACTAACTGTAGCATTGGGTTAAATGACGATTTGACTGTTGCCTCTGCACATCATTATAAGTTACCATTGCTGTCAGATTGATTTAAGTCCAAAGATTAATGAATTTTAGTTTGAGATCTTTAACTCAACCATGTGAACATTACAAATGAATGTTTACAAAGGATGTTCGTATTTAAGTAAACTATGTAAATTACATATTACTTGTACAGTTCTATGTGACTTGATACAAATGTTTATTTAGTGTGTATTTTTCCATTTAAATTTTTCATTGAAGCATTTCATGAGTTTCAGTTGTGAGCCACAGTTGCACTTGCATGAATTGGTTTGAACAGTTTCTTGGCAACAGGAAACCTGTACAGCATCTTTCAAATATACATGTGTTGTGACATATGCCAAATTGTCAATCTTATCCAATGACTTCTGTAGCACCATTATAATGTCCAAGACATCAGTTGATGGTCGGTTCAAGTAAAATTGCAATAAAAATAACAATCCACTGGTAAAGCCAGGTTGGAATTCAATAGATCAGGGAACTAGAAGCAGCTACAGTGGGTATACACGATGAAAAAGAAGAGTCTTAATTTCAAACCTAAATTACATCAAAGATTTAAAGGAACGAACTGAACTGGGCACTGAATTCCAGTTACCAAGAATTCCGTCGCTGTTAGACAATAGTTGGTGTCGATTGATCAAGTGCAATATCTATTTGTATGACGATATGAGCGTGTAACAGAGATAGTTTGGCTGGTTAAAATATAGCACTTTGTGAAATATGAGGCAAATTTTGAAATTGATTATTTGTTCAATGGGCAGCCAGTGCAACAAATGCAATGAGGGCAAGTATGCTGATACATGTATTTAGGAGTCTATGGTATGGCTCTGGCAACCATTTGTACTTTATGCAGATCTCCATTAGTGATAATTCTTGGTGAGAATTGCCCCATCTGTACTGAGTTCACTGTGTATTTCTGCTTTGCTTGTTCCTGGTCACAGGTCCCTTCATTTGGCCAATCAGGATGTTCTTGTCCTCCAAGCCCACTCCTCTACAACTCGGCACAGAAACTTCTTTTGTCGGTCCTGTGGCCTGGAAGAATCTTTCTCATAAAACTAGAAGTGAGCTAGTCCACCTATCTCCTCTGTTCTGCAAGCGCTTGAAGTCTATTCTGTTTCAAGAGGGTTTCCTTGCTACTGTAGTGCATTCTATGTTGGCCTCCCCTTTGGGGCACATATTGGACAGCTTGAGCTGCTGGTGCTGTGTGCGGCTTCTACAGGCTTGTTGACCATACATTGTGCTCCATTGGCTGCATGTTTCGAATATTTCGGTTTGGGTCTGGCGGTACCAGTTAGGAAACTGGCTTCTTGCGGTAGCTTTGTTGCCTCACCTCAGCTTTGGATGGCCGCGGAAATCTTGGTTCTGCATCTCGAGGTGAACTTATTGTTCCGTTACGCCTGTTTCACAGAATCATGTAGGTCTAACGTCATGCCTTTTCAGTAGTTGGGCCGACCACGTCGAATCACCTTGCTTCACATCTGCGTGTTCTTTTAACTACGGAATTGGCGTTCACTCTTTACAAGCAACTGAAAACTGTTCTTTATCGCTGTAGTTGTGCTTGGAGCGCATCTGAGCACGTGTTTGAGGAGCGCTATATAATGAATGATTGAATGAGCGCAACTGCTGCCCGTTTGAATTATCGCCATTTTAAGGTCCCCGTGTACGGACCGTACCCTTTTAAATCATGGCGGGTTATCTTGCCAGAATGCTTACATGGGGTCCATATTCCCATGTGGCACGCATATAGATCCCAATGTGGGTCCCATCTGATGTCCATAGAAATACCGGTAGGGCTATGATTTAATAATAAATTGGGCCCATCTAAAATTATATATATATATATATATATATATATATATATATATATATATATATAGTCATATGCTGTAAATCGTATACTGTAGTCTGTATTGTTCCAGTTTGTTACAATACAATACAACTGCATTTGATATCACCCTTCTTCCAAAGGTGGCCCAAAGCTGAGAAGTGCACACGCCTGTGCGGCTCAGAGCAGTTATAATGCAGAGCAATTATGCGTGAAGGACTTAATCACGGTCCCTAAAGAGTAACCGCCCCGGACGAGGATCGAACCCGTACTCTCCGCGTTACACGTCAACCGCTCTAACCAGTCGGCCACCGTGCCACACAGAAACCCATCTGCTCTACTTTCTCCAGATGGCGCATGGTCCTTGGCCGATGCCTATCCCGCTATCCGCAAAGCACTGTCTATTCCCGAGGCCAGTAGCTCCGACCTAAAAATAGCAGTAGGCCTAAAGCCCGGCTAATTTTAGCCCAGCCAATCCGGTCGCAACCTGTTCACGTCGCCGTTATGCGCCTTTGCGCATGCGCCGACGAAGCGCGGATGCAGAGACGACGACGTCACTGATATTTACTAACAGCAGCAGCGAACAGCGTTGGGTGTCTTTGGATGTCGGTCAGGCCTCGTCGGGTCAGACCCCCATAATTGGAAGAAGGCCTCGCTTGAAGGAACAGCGCGTGCAGCAATCGTCATTAGCTTTTGTTTTGGTTCCGGGACTAATTATAGCATCGATTTCGGATCTATGCTAAACAGGTTTGTTACTGAGCACTGTTGAAACGGCGATTAATGAACGTGTTATTCTAGGAGGAAATGCGACTGAGGATTGAGCATCTGTTGGGTCGTTTTATTGGAACATATGATGCGGCAGCTGGAGTTTATCAGCGGTTCATGATCCTCAGCTGCTTCACGATACTTTGGCCTGGTAGTACAAACCATAGATATAATAATAGCCTGGTGCTTCTGCGGCGGAAATGCCGCCACAAAACCCGCGAAAACTTACTTCTGCGGCGGAGTTTTTTTCACCTTTTATCACCTTTTATCTAAAAACTACTCTGACCCTAACCGATACTCACGACGCCTAACCTGACCCTAACCGACCCTCACGACGCCAATTTGTTGGAAGTAACGCATTTTGAACAAGGATAAAATCTTCTCGGAAAGATTTGTCCTATCGACAATTCAGCCATTTTAAAATGCTTTCAAGTCGTATGCGCGGCGCATGCGCAAAGGTTACCGCCGCAGAAGTAAAATTTTTCGGTAAAGTCGTAGTTTACGTTGCTAAATTATTTGATGTTGTCACTGTAAAATGGAAGCTGGATTTGTGAAAGAAATTGTTTCCCTAAATGGAAGTGGGATTGGTGAAAACGTTCCTGTGTTCAAAATTGAAGTTGGATCGATCGAAATAATTTTTCCCGTAAATAGAAGCTGGATGGATGAAATTAAGTTTTGGAGTCAATAGAAACTGGATTGATGAAAAATAATTGTTTCCGTAATTAGAAGCTGGATCCATGAGAATATATCTTTGCTTAAATAAAAGTTCCATTGATGAAAAATATTTCTTTCATGAAATACAAGTTGGATTGATAAAAGTATTTTTTTTTCAAATTAAATAGAAGTTGGATTGATGAAAAAATTTCTTAATGAAATGGAAGGTGGATTGATTATAGTTAACATGCACATAGGTAGACTTCTTACTTACCAACGTCAAGTACGGCATTGAAGACATTAGAATAATTTAGCAACATAAACTACGACTTTACCAATTTTTCGTTTATATCGCGGCGGTATCTTCCGCCGCAGAAGATTTATCCATAATAATACGTATATTATTATTAGAGATCCTGAGTGGCCGAGTGGGTTGGTAGCCCGCTCGCCACGCCGGCGCCCCGGGTTCGATTCCGGGTCGGTCGGTTTATCAGAGATTAATTTCTCGGATCTTTACTGCAGGTGGCTCGGCAATATAAACGTGGAGTACAATACAATACAATACAACACAACACAATATACTGGGCGCGGTGGTATAGGGGTATGTTCGGTGCCTTGCAGCTGGAGGGTTGCGGGTTCGAATCCACCTCAAAGCCGCCGCGTAGGGACCTTGGGCAAGTCCTTCACTCGCAATTGCTCATGCGCTTCGGGCGTGAAACTCCGATTCAGCGTCCGCGCAGTAGTCGGGAGTGCCTCTGAATGGGCAATCTGTTAGGGGCGCTATAACAAGTGTTCAAATACAATACAATACAATACAATACAATATGGTACAAACTTAGTTTTTGGGAACTTTGCGGTGTAAGTAAGTAAGTATATTCTTTATTTAACCAGCTGACAATGACGCAGTCTGGTGCACATACATGTAAGATAACAATTAATAGGGGCCTACCAGGGGTGCAAAAAAACAAACTTTTCAAAATGAAAAGTTGGTTTTTTGGTTTTATTTGGTTTTTTGGTTTTTTGCTTTTGAGATTTTCCTATTTCGGATCATAAAACTCATAAAAATGGCATAATACCGTTCAAATTAATCAGATGCATATAAATGAAAATTAACTAGAACAGTAGAACCATAGAATGTCATAAAACAAAGTTAACAAAGACCATACAACAATTGCCAAGAGAGTTGAAGAGACGACATTTTTGGCATTTATAATTTTGAAATTCGTAAAAAACCAAAATCTGCGGTTTTTTGTTTTTTTTTGGTTTTTCTAAAAAAACAAAAAAACAAAAACCAAAAACCAAGCCTTTAACAGCCCTGGGGCCTACCGATACAACATAGTTGAACATACTAACAAAAAAGGCCATAGATCTGTAGCTTCTGAATTAGGCGACCTGCAGACCTATGCTACTATCCGCAGTGTTTCTTACTGGCTTTAATTTACACAGGCCGACCTAGGTCCGTTAGAGCAACGAAAAAGGTTTTTGTAGGCCTGACTTTGACTACTGCTTAAAATTTGTATGCATGTGTTGGACTTGTATCGTATCGTATTGTATCTAAAACATTTTAGAGCGCCTCTGACTTGTGGGTCAGGATATGATACTAGCGTATACTGTAGGAGATTAGGAAATTTCCTTTACCCTTTTGTTCAAACTGTCTCCAATGGAGAAACATTTGCCAGTGCACTTTAAAATTTGGAGTGTTATATGGTCAGTTTGAGCATCTCACGTAGCTTCTCCATCCCAGGTGAAGAACAGGCCTGCCAGTAATTCTGTTCATGTCATGTTTAGGCTCAAGAGTGAATAATGCCTAACGATAAGTCAAAACTAGGACATGTATTCACTTATGTGATATAGATATTAACTCTTCAGTTATGTTAATAAGGCCAAGGCCGAGAACCACAAGGCCGAGGTTAGGATCTACAGGGGCCAGGAGCTTTGAAGCCACGGCTATACGACAGGCAAGCATCCACAGGGCCAATAGACTGAGGCCGGAATTCATAAGTCATACACAAAATGCTATTAGCCATGAGGTTAAGGCTGTATAATAAACAACATAGTGATGATAGATAGTTCAAGAAACTGATGATGCTGATGCCGATGGTAATAATCATCATCGTCAACATCGTTATCAGCTTTATTATTATGATTATTATTGTTAGTAGTAGTAGTAAGCAGTCAGTGGCGTAGCCAGACCTCTTTTCAAGAGGAGGCACAAGAGGAGGCAAAATGTACCCATGGAGCAAACAAGAGGAGGCAAAATTTATCCATGGAGCAATAGACGAAAATCGTAGACTTTTTTCCTGACGACCTTTTTTTTAGGGGTAGTATAATTCACAGCAATTACTTTTTAAGCATGTCTGAAACTAACAGTTGCTTTTTCAGCATGTCTGAAACTAACAGTTGCAAAGCTTCTGCCGCCATTATTTTAAGTATAGAGAACATCAGTAT
>JACEVL010000534.1:325000-749362 GCA_020284085.1 Aporrectodea caliginosa | reverse complement strand
TGCACTCAGTTCACCAACATCATAGAGTAGTTTGGCTTCACTAACCACTTCAATCATGACCAGGGAGGCATTCTGGATGCTGTTATAAGTAGGAGCGACCTCCCAGCTCCAACTGTTGGCGTGATCGACACTTGTCTGTTAGACCATCGACTCATCAAATGTCCACAGAGATGCGACGACCACCACCAATCTATGTCACTGAAACTCGTAGATCTTAGAAGCATTTTCAAGTCGATGAGTTCCGCTCGGCTCTTCAGAAGTTGTCTTTATGCGACATGGACTTCACAAAGACTGGATGCCGACCAACTGGCAAGTGTCTACGACAACGTCATCGCCAGTGTCCTCGACAGACTTGTCCCTCTTCGTAAGGTGACCATCCGGAAAATGCCATCGCATCCTTGGTTCGATGACGTCAGTCGTGACCAGAAGAAGCGAGCGCGACGCCCAGAGCGCCTTGTCCACAGTGCCAAGAGGCCCAAGACTGATGTGGCCAGATCTTTGCGTCGTGCAGAATGGCTTGGGAGGCTTTGGAAGTATGGCCGCACTTTAAACAACAGACGCTCTGAATTCTGGCTACAGACAATGAAGACCCAGCGTTCTGCACCTCGCAAACTGTGGCAAACTAGCTATCGACAAGGTGCTTCGTCGGGGACGCACGCCAATCTTATTTAAGCCGACGAATTCCATCGCTTCTTCGACAAGAAAGTGCATGCATGGCTGATGTGAGAGAGTCCAATGCCGACTCTGTGGATTAGAGTGGAGTGAAAATATGAAGTTAATATTTTATAATCGGCAGGGTGTGCAAAAGTTGTTCACTGTGCACAGTAGCCTGGGGATAAAATAATATTGAATTTGATGCTCTTCTTGAGGTGCCAAAAACACGAAATGCGTAAATTTTGCATAGACGTCTTGAATTTTGTTATACTTAAAATGTTATGTTCTTCACTACTGCGATTTTATTATGGCTATGTTTTTGTTAATACATTGAAGACTGAAACGCATCCCTTGATTGGGTCACATCACTGGCTATATGCTCTGCGTTCTGAACTGGCTCCCTCTCCAGCAACGGATGACGTACAGGATCGCTGCTTTGGTGTGGCGGTGCTTTCTGGACCTTGCCTTTGTCTACCTGCGATAGCTCTGCTGCCCTACCCTGGGTGTTAAGGGCCGTTGGTGCCTCCGCTCAACTGAACTGGGTGTGCTCCTTGTCTCTTTTCCAGTACATCTACTAGGTAGAAACACCATGAAATGCCGAGGGTTTAAAATTAAGTTCTGATAACGTTATGGATGAAGGTATGCTGGTGCCACGTTGTCGCACTTCAACTCGAGCACATCGTGCCTTCTCGTATGTTCGACCGTCTTCCTGAAACACTTGCCCAATGCACAAGTTTACGAACGAATAGTTGTTGCCTTTGATTCTGTGCTGCAAACATCCGTAGACTATCTTAAAACGCACTTGTTTAAATCTGTCAAAAAGTCATAAGTACAGCACTTATGTGAGGTACTTAAAATGAGCTACTGTGTTCTGATACATAAATAGCAATATATCTCTGTATATTTCTAAGTGACCAGTGAGTACGTCTTACATATCTTTGAACAATGTTAAGTATGTCTAGAGTAGGTTAAAGATGTTTATGAGTTTGGTCTGTGTTGAAAGGAGTGGTTATGCTAACGCTTGCGCGTCAGGCGTGAATGATTTAGTATTTGGACATCTAACGCTAGAAAAGTGTATGTAGCCGATGTATGTTTGACATGTAGAGCTTGGATGTTTTTGGTCGATGCTAGAATAAGTCAGCCAAGTTTCGCTTGCAATTACTTAAGGACGACGAACTGCACCAAGTTTGACCTTTCGTGATACTTTGAGCTTAGCATAAGACTGTTGACCGGCGGTTGGTAATTAAGGGGTTTTGCGGTCTGCTGAGCTTTCTCCTGTGTTCTGGAGACATCTCTGTGAACTCTTGTCAAGTTAATATCTTGACTGTTTGAATATTAAAACTTTGTGTTATTTTTTTATCATACCTCTGGTGAATCACTCTGGTTGGCTAGTTGGTTTACGTGGGACCTTATAAAAATAGAAAAACACACACACGCGCGCACGCACACACACACAAAATTACACATTTATACATGCATACATAAATACGTAGGTTAACCAGTACCGGTAGTTTACGTTGCCGAATTACTTTAGGTCGTGGATACAGTCACGGTACTCAATTGATCAATGCTAACGGGAGTGATTTATGTTGTCGACGATGCGCTGACGTCCGGCGCGCATTTACCCAAATCCCAACCCATGGGCCTGCAGCAGTTCATCAATTTTTAAAACATATTTTAGGCTTGTTTTCATCGCTCATCCGACGTCTACTTGTACTATTAGATATTTCCATCCGTCATCCAACTTCTGCTTCTACTAAAAATATTTTAATCGCTCATCCAACTTCTAGTTTTTCTGTAATAGTTTAGCATCAAAATCATTTTTTCATCGCTCATCCAGCTTCCATTTCTGCTATAGATATGCTCAGCCAACTTCTAATGTCAATCAATCAAATATTCGTTTATTCAAAGAGGTGGTTGACAAAAGACGCAATTGGTTACACAGAGTCTTTCAACAATTAGTAGTTCAGTTCACGATGCAGGACGTTCTGGCGCCGGGCGTTTTGGCGAAAATAAACGTAGTATATAATGTTAATTTTTTAATGCAGAGAAATATCAGTAGGATAGGATTAGCCAAGTTCTTATGGTGAGTTGGATTGATTAAAATAGAATTTGGTAAATTAAAACCATCTTTTTAATGCTGTATTATTCGTTGGTAAGAAGGCAGTCTACCAATGTCCATGATAACTGTCATCAATCCAGCTTCCAGTGACGTAAGAAGAAATTATTTTCATCAATCGGCATCGATTTTAAGAAAACAATTCTTATAATTAATCCAGCTCTCAATGAAACAATCATTTTCATCAATCCAGTTCCCATTTAAGCAATTATTTTCATCAATCCAGTTCCCATTTAAGCAATTATTTTCATCAATCCAGTTCCAATTTAATCAATTAGTTTCATCAATCCGGCTTACGTTGAAACAATTATTTTCATCCATCCAGGTCTCATTATTTTAAGCAATTATTTTCATCAATCCGGCTTACATTGAAACAATTATTTTCACCAATCAGCTTCGATTTTAAGAAAACAATTCTTATAATTAATCCAGCTTCCATTCAAACAATTCTTTTCATCAATCCAGCTCACATTGAAACAATTATTTTCATCAATCCAGTTCCCGTTTAAGCAATTATTTTCATCAATCCATTTCCCATTCACCAAAGAACTTTCTCATCAATCCAACTTCGATTGCATGTTTCTAAGATAGAAATAATTTACCAACCCAACGGTGGCGCCAAAACGGCGGCGCCAGAAAGTCACTTACCGTGCAGTTCATCTTAATGTACAGAGGCAAAGCTCATCAATATGCATTTTTATAGGGTATTCGGGGAATGTAGTTATAGTTATCCTTCGGAGGGAGGGTAAAATTATGCGACCGGTTCCAGAGGTCGTATTTACTCTGTCGAAGTGGAGGAACAGGCCATGGAGTACATGGTTAGGGGTTATTGTTTATTGCCCTGAACAGACGGTCATCAGCCATCTCTGCATTTTCCATAGCTCCCAAAGCTGTTGCAGGATGAAAACCACCTCGCTTCATTCTACCTAGGAAACGCTCGATCCTTTTGTCTTTAGCGTTGTTGGCGAGGCATACATTAAATGAGCAATGGTAGTAGCCCTCGCCACCTCGTTTAGGGCTGTGGGAGCCAATCTATGTGATCTCAGAACTCTTGATGCATAGAGAATGGAAGAAGCCTGGGAGAGAGCCGAGTCCAGATGTGAGGACATACGTAGGTCAGCTCGGATTGTACGTAACTCCCGGGACCTTGATGGATGGAGTCTACCCTCTCTGCCCCTTTGATGATTTGAGGCACGGGAGTCTCTGTCCAATTCAGCATTTAATAACATGTTTTCATAGCTCATCCAACTTCTAGCTTTACTACAACGTTATACTTATGAACTGCTGTAGGGGCCTACGGGTTGGGATTTGGGTATATGCGTCCGGCGGGATATTAACGCATGCATACCGGATGTTGAATTTTAGTTTTGGTCACAAAATACGCTGTACGCAAAAGGTTCCGAGGTCGACCGCTCATCGCTCGCCTACTCAATCAAGCGCGATCGCTTTCAAACCGTCTTCTATTTTCAAATGAGAAGCTTTGCCTATACAAAGGATTTCTGACAGCTTACATTTGTATGGTTTTTCTCCAGTATGAGTTCTCATTTGCATTTTGTATTTATAGCCTACGACCTAATCAGAGGCGCTTCTAGTGCGGAAAGACCTGAGAGAAAGTCTTAAGAGCGGTCAGAGTTACCACAGTTGCGAGTCTTCATAATTATAACCGGGACATGAAGATGATTTCTGAATTTTTTTTACATTTGTGTGTAACTAGTTCTCACCCGTACCTGAATCGTCACGTGTTGTTTCCACGACCAAATCTGTAAAGATATCGTACAAGACGTCGTCGCTAAGTGTAGGATGAGTGGACGCATTTGTTGTCGTCCGTTAGGCTATAATGGGCGCGTTGTTAGAATCTAGAATCTGTCAGTCCATTTCATCCACCGCAGTGACGCCGGATCTAGGCCTACTTCAGGTAGGAACGATGAAAATTGGGGTACTCTCTCAAATTCAGTAATTTCTAATTTTTTTAAATAAATATATGCTCGCCTATGATGTTTTTAGTTTTAGTATCTTTTATTTCAGCATATCCACCGTTTACGCAAACATCTCTTAGTTAATGCACACTCCTATAACTGGTACCATCGTTGACTAGGCCTAAGCCTACTGCATTGTTTCAGTGGCCTCGGAAATCAGCGGTCATTATAAACTGTAACGTTTTTCGCTTCAATGATAGGTTTGGTAATTATTTAGTACTAAACATGGTGTTTGAAGAGAAACAGGAAACTTTGTTAATAATTCAATGCCTTTCTGTAACCATTCAGCGCATTACAGCACGGCCCTTCCATTGACATAATTTCTATGCAGACTAGCCATCGCACATGATACAAGTCCTTGACATGCATTTTAATATAATCCTTCTCTTACACTTAAGATATTATTTGGGTAGAAAGTACAATATTAGCAATAATAACATTAATTAGACTATTCAAATGGGTAGAAAGTAAAGAATAGCAACAATAATAGCAATAACAACAATGATGATTTCCATGATGTACAATACAAAGTAGCCTAACGGTGACAGAAATCAACGGCTATGATCATACTTAGTAACTGTATTATTTATTAAAACAATAACATGATATTTTAAGAACTACTATGTCAATTGTATTAGTTATTTTAAAATACGAATTGTAGCTTCAATCATTCCAATGTGTGACGTCATAATGTATGTGTTCAATACGCCATCATTCGTTTCAGGAATTCGCCTGCATCGATTAAACTTCAATATTTACATTTAAGTAATTGTTGTCTATAATTCGTGCTTGTTATTCTCGTTCGATTTCTTCGGACATCGTTTGCTGTGTCTTGTAATATTATTATTGACGTTGATTGCGTTTCAAAAGGCGACGTTTGCTATTCTGCAGAGTGTAGGCGACGTTTGCTCTGCTGCGGATTGTAGTGCATTTATTACGCCATGTCAAAGAAACGAACATCAGCTGAATCCAGTAATGATGAGCTAAAGAATGAAGGCTCAGTTGGTAAGCTAAAACAAAGAATTCTTTAATAATATAATGCTATCCAGTTCATTAATTGTTATTTCACAGCTTCAGTCAATTGCCTACGATGAACACTCGATAATGTTAGCCTGTTTGTATGACTATTTTACAGCTAATAATAGGCCTACTAAATTATATAAATTATGCAATTATAATCGAAGACGATAATTGTATCGTGGTATAATTGCATGTTTTTCTTTTATAGCAGTACTCCAACAAGTAGACAGTGCTAAACGTGGAAAATTAACCTCATTGAGCGACACAACGGTAAGCTAGATGGGTAATCCCGTATGACAGTACATAGGCTATGCAAATTCTCACAATTCTTGTTTTGAACTGATTTAGTAGTGTGATTTATAGGCCGACATTTTCTATGATTTTTCTTTAGTCAGGTAGCCTTAATTATGAGCATTTAATTGTAGGTCCTACTTAAATTTGACGCAAAGACATCAAATTTTGTCTATGTGTCTAACTTCTTCACCTCCATCACTGGTTTTCAGCCGAAATTCAGCTTCAATCTGCTGAACTCCAAAATATCCTGTTACTTAACGATTCCTCGTTATTTTAATAAACTGTAAATTTATCACTGTGACGACTATCTAGGCCTACTATCGCCTTTCGCAGCATTCTGAGCGAAATCTGCTTTCTCGCTAATTATTGCGTCTAATATCAACCCAGTGACAGATTCCGGAGGAATCCGGTCATAATTGGTTTAGAAGGAAATAATTGGTTGAAAAAATCTTAATTACAACTAAAGGATTGGAAAAGGGAAATTTATGCTATGCTGCTTATTAATACCAACCAATATAAAATCTTAAAGATAGATAAAACATTGCGTCCAGTTTCTGTTTATGTTTTAATTACTTAGGCCTATAAAGTGTATATTCAAAGTAGGCCTATCCTCTAATTGAACTGATCGGTTAAATGACCTTTCTATTGATAAGTACTCAAAAGTTGTGAAAACATACGTGATTTGTTTTAATGTTACTTTTAGCTGCATGACCTTCCGATGGAGATGCTTGAGTGTATTCTCGTTAAAGCGGTAGCTATGGAAGTGAAGGGTATGAAGCTGGCCAAAAGTGTGTGGAAAGAAAAAGCTGATCTTGTGATAAGCCGACTTAGAACTGTCTGTTCGCATTGGAGCAGCATTGTTGCGACCAAATTCTTTCGAAATGAAGTTCACAGAGCTCTAGACGGCACTGGTTAGTTCATAAATATATGTGTCAGCTCTTTTTGTGCGTACAAACAGCTAGACTTGAAATTTTGAATTGCGATCAATGTGTGAGTCGTCAGTAATAATTCTTACTATGATATGTTAACGACATTAGGCCTACTTCCCTTAAAAGACCTTGAGATGTTAAGGCGGATGGCCTGGCCGCTGTACCGTGTTGCTGCCAGATCTTTCAAAGTGCCCGGTTGAGTGTTCTCTAATACTGAATTCCATAAAATGCTCATTAGCCTACCTACCTACGAGGCCTGTATACTCAGCCTGATTTAAAATATTTCATCTTTATGGCCATTCTTTTTCTGAAAGTTTCTTGAAATGCATCGATTAAGAATTCGTGAGACTTTTCGATTGGCTCCACAACGAATACTTCATTGCTACAGGAACTAAAATTCTATATTCTCCAGTGTGTAGGCCTACCAGAGATGGGTACGATTAGCTAGAATTGCTAATCGATTAGAATTAGAATTAGCTACTGAAATTTGCTAATCGATTAGAATTAGAATTAGCAAAGTCTTCTAGCTAATCGATTAGAATTAGAATTAGCAGCAGCTAATCGATTAGCAATTAGAATTAGATTTCAATAATCGATAGTTCGATACACATATCTTCATGAATTTGTCAAAATTTTAATCAAAGCACTGCAAGCTACTACAAGAAGTTGTTTGCAGCCTATTACAATACCTGAAGCTGTAACCTATTAGGCCTACAACACCTAAAGCTGTAGCTTAGCCTATTACCGGTACAATACCCAAAGCTGCACAACTGAGAACAGTCCACAAACCAGCAAGCAGCACCACATCCGTCAATACAGGCTGCAGTTATTAACATTGCGGTAAAAATGCATTTTAACGTATTTAATTGTCATTGAACATGCCCTGTATTCTAGTATATTTAATTAGTTCAATGATTTTTATGATAACTTTTCATCAATCCAACTTCTATTTACTCAAAGAATTATATTTATCAATCCAACTTTCATGTACGCAGCCAGATAAGTGAAACAATAAAATACTGTAAAATACAGGTTTACCGACTTTGCTGCTGCTTACGCTCACTATTGCCTTTGAACCTTGCAAAATGTTAAAAGTAGAGACCACTAGTGGTGAAACTTAATCCTAATTGGTTCTACGCAGTTTATCTGCACGAAGCGCAGTTCATTCTTAATGAACGCGTTCTCGGCTTAATTTTCAAACATCTAATCGATCAGCTAATCGATTTTCAATTAGAATTAGCTTAAAATTGCTAATCAATTAGAATTAGAATTAGCATCGGACGACAGCTAATCGATTAGAATTAGAATTAGCTGTTTGTCTAATCGATTAGCCAATCGATTAGCAGCTAATCGATTAGTTACCCATCTCTGAGGCCTACTAGACATGTTAACAATAATGTTGGAGACTTTTCAAACTGCGCTGATAAGGCTTGTTTCCTCGTTTCTTCTGAAAGTTTAGCTATCTCCCTCATTATATTATTCTGAAGTTCATTCTGACTGTAGTCTTCTTTGTCTTCACAGCTCTGATTGTGTCGATTAATTGTGATCTCTAGACTTAGGCCTACTGCTTAGACTAAGTGTCTCTGGGTTGTATTTTTGATTGGTCCTGTCTGGTTACTCGTACTCTTCCTAGAATCTCTCCTCCGCCTGTTATCAAAAGCTCAAGAGTTAGAAAGCTCCCTTTACGCATTGCTAATCAAAGTTTCCATATGAACCTGCCTGAGGGCCTGAGGGCAGAGAACGTGAAGAAGAAGAATCAAAGTTTAGCAATCATCATGACAGCAGCAGCGGTTGTATAATACTGGTGTTTCAGATTGCTGGCAGCTTGCAGTTGATTGAACAATTGTTATAACCAGTGTTTGGGGGAGACTGCCTGTGGAAAGTTGTATCTCTCTCTCCCACTCTGGCTCAGTTAGTTACTGGTTTAAGAATGCCATTTTTCAACGTCGATTCGGCTCTAATAATGTGAATGATCACTGTCCCATCTGTAGACGAATTATCGTCAGGATGCGACCGTACGTATTATACGTATTTTATTTTGGACGATAAAATACGCATAATACGCGTACGGTAAAACTTTGCGTGCCGTACGTTACAATACGTTGTACCTTATATTATTGTAAAAATGAACACGAAACGTTGCAACATAGTTAACTAAGTTACTAAAAGCACAGAATAGATAAAGCGTAGCCAGAAGTCTAACTCGGACTAAATCCTGTAATACGGAAAATTACTCTATAAGTTGTAGTCCATGGACGGCCGCCATGATTACGTGCTGGTACACAAACACTAAGTTGCTGCGGCAATCGAAGCAAATTTTTCTTTTGGTTCATTAACACCTCTTGCTATGTTTAAAGCTTAATATGCTGAGAAATTTGACACTCATTTTGATTGTTTTAATAGTTCGGAAGTATTACGCACCGTGATACTAAGTATTTGGCAACTTATAGAATCTGGGGCTGAAGGATATAGTGCGTAAGTTTATTGGCGACGTGAGGGTCGGTTAGGGTCAGGGTTAGTGTAATTAGAAAACCTGGTGGCGTCCGCGTAGCATGCCCAAAGATACTGTATAATCCTTCAGCCCACGATACTATAAGTTTGCCGTGTATTGTACAAACGTTTACAGAGGCAGCTTATCCGCAAGATCAAAACATCGTTCCACGTTGCTGGATATAGCCCCGGTTGTCAACACTGCATGCGATAACTATCTATATGACATGATATTACCACACAAGTTAAATGTTTTGAAGGTTGGCAAAGTAATATAAATGCGTTGGGTAAACATTTAGAATCGGGGTGCGCAGGTTTTCCTTGCGTCCGTTAGGGTCAGATTAGACGTCGTCAGAGTTGGTTACTAGGGTAAGGTTACGCGTCGTGAGGGTCGTTTAGGGTCATGGTTAGGGTTAGTGTCGTCATTAGAAAACATCGTACCTTCCGCGCGGCATGCCAAAGGATACCGTCAAACGCCAGAAAGTTTACGCACCGTGATACTAAATGTTCGCCACGTGTCGTTACTGTGGAATGACATTGTCAAAACCACGACTTTCAATTTCTGTTGACACGGAGTCTTAATCCGGATCCTCTGGAGCACTTCTTTGGTGTTATTCGCCTAGCTGGTGGGTTTAATGCCTGTGCCAGTTTAAGAACACGTATCGCAAACCTGCTTTAACAGTCTCCTCCAACAGAGGCGTAATGGCAATTGTTTTCGTGATGGTGATAAGCTACCGGGTATTGGCAACATTATCTAAATTGAGCACCGTTTCATCACGTACATTGGCATTGAAATCTGTCAGTTGCTCTATTGATTTTTCATACTCTGACCAACCAGAGCCCAATGACTTATGTGAACAGAATGCACTTACATGTTTGCGAATATTTGTTAAGAAAATTGACCTGGCATAATTGTGATGCATGCAAAGCTGCATTTTGTGATACTTGAAAAAGTGTGTGTTGATGATAGAAATGTTTTTTGTCATTCGAAGCATATGAGTGCAATGATGATGAGTCTTTCATTCATTGTATGTGCCTTCAGTGCTATTATATTGTAATCGATTGTAATCATTCATTCATTTGTAAGTGCAACGGTGTGTTTTTGAAGCTGTTTGACTTTGTGGATGTCCTTATCATATTTCATTGTACGTAAGCTTAAAAGTGAAATACCTCTCAGTTACTTACAAGGTTATGTCAATGTTATGTGCTTGCATGTTTATTTGTACATATATTCTTCACCAGTCTGTAAATTATCCCACTACAACTGGCAGTAGGCCTATTATGTTCTTTGTTGAGCTTTTGTCTCATCTATATCACTTCAGTTTACAAATGACACCTATAATTTATCATCCAGTCTTAGCAATCTTAGCTCCAGTTGAAGTATGTCTTTTGTGAAATAATGTATTTCGTGCAGTAGTTGTCACTTCATGTGATGATTTTATTTTGAAATGGGTGGTTGTTTTCCAATTTACGTTTTACTACATGTTTCATGATTGCAAGAGTTCTGTTATAAAGAACAAGTATTCTTCAAGTACACATCATTGTGTTTAATATGGACACCTATAGATGAGAATTCAAATTTATCAGTAGCTTCTTATTCACAGAAAGTAAATGTTAGGCAGACACCCACATTCAATTTATTCTTGGAACAACAAACTGCATAAGTCATGTGGTCCTAGAAAGAATCAACTCCACAAGTGATAAAAATGACTAGCGGCTAAAACCTCACTATATAATTTCTCATTGGCTTTCAAGCACTTGGATATCTAAGTGCATCTTCTCTTGGCAGCTAACTTTCCACGCCTCAGACTCACATTTTGATGTGACAGTGTGTGCGTTACAAATTTAATTATAAATAAATAAATAGAAACAAACTCCACCACCACCAGTCATTTGGTCCTACGAAGAATGAACTCCACAAGTCATGTAAGTCATTCTCTCCCATGCAGGAAGAATAAACACTGGAATTTCTGTTCATGAACAGGGAGCGTTTTAGTCCTAGACTCCTAGTAACTGTACACAGCACCGCTCAATTGGCCCTAGTTAGAATCAAGTCTACAGTCAATAAGCTTATCGTATCTGAGAATAATTTATAACGCGCCTCTTACAGTACAAGCTATTCAGAGACTCTCTCAGCGTGACAGCCACAAGGAAATAAGAGTTTTGAAGCAACGAAGGGGTGAGGATAGAATCTGTCCAAAGTCTTCTATGGATTGAGGGGGAGGTCATTCCACATAGAAGGGCCCACTACGGCAAAGGGATGGTGTAGGGCCGTGGAACTAGGAGATCAAGTCGATCTGCTAGTCTGGAGAGGGCAGGAAGATACAGCAGACACAGGTTTGCGCATTAAGTTTCAAAAGATATTTAGGAGCTAGACCCTGCTATCATCAGAAATGCCAGAGTTAGCCACTGTTCAGTATTTCAGGAGGGCCAACAATTAAGGGTACAATATTATAAACAGTTTTGATGAAGTCCTTGGCCCAGGAAACAGGTTTGAGAGAAAAAAATTCTGTGCTATCATCAGAAATGCCAGAGTTAGCCACTGTTCAGTATTTCAGGAGTGGCCCCAATTGTTGTCAAGGGCCAACAATTAAGGGTACAATATTATAAACAGCTTTGATGAAGTCCTTGGCCCAGGAAACATAGGTTTGAGAAAAAAATTCTGTGCTATCATCAGAAATGCCAGAGTTAGCCACTGTTCAGTATTTCAGGAGTGGCCCCAATTGTTGTCAAGGGCCAACAATTAAGGGTACAATATTATAAACAGTTTTGATGAAGTCCTTGGCCCAGGAAACATAGGTTTGAGAGAGAAAATTTCTGTGCTATCATCAGAAATGCCAGAGTTAGCCACTGTTCAGTATTTCAGGAGTGGCCCCAATTGTTGTCAAGGGCCAACAATTAAGGATACAATGTTATAAACAGTTGTGATGAAGTCCTTGGCCCAGGAAACAGGTTTGAGAGAGAAAAAATTCTGTGCTATCATCAGAAATGCCAGAGTTAGCCACTGTTCAGTATTTCAGGAGTGGCCCTCCTATTTGGCCCTATTACTCTTTCTACGTGGGCGACATTACTGTATCCTTCACATAGTCGTCTTCGGCACAGTCTTCCGGTTCCAACGATGTATAATTTTTGCTTGTCATAATTTTTCTAAGGTTCTCGATATTAATTTCTAGCTGACTACACCGGCTGACCGTGCATTAGCATTGAGCGAATATCACGCGTGCCGCTAGGAGCGCTGCGGTCGCCATAGACTACAACGGCATTACAGCGCATACCATTGAAATTAATACGGCCGAGTTAGACTTCTGGCTACGCTTTATCTATTCTGTGCTAAAAGGCATAGCTGCCAAAAACAAACTTAACAAAGTTTACTGTAAGGTATCTACTGCGCGTATTCTTCTGAAACATCAACAAATTCAGTTTGCGTCCGACTCTGACGACTCGGAAATGACGTAACACCGCGTAAACTTATGAAGTGCTCGTATGGCACACCATTGAACATTAAATTGTTTCTAAGTCAACGTATTTTTACGTATAATACGCGTATTTTACATTCGGGGATAAAAATACGTATGATACGCGTATTTTATTATGGGACTCAACGTACGGTCGCACCCTGATTATCGTGACACCATCTCTGCAGGATGGTCCTTTTCGTATACGCGACTAAAGCAGTATGTTATTAAACGTATTGCTATATTTTCAGCATTGCGTTAAACCTTGCCCCTCTAACACGTTATGATATGTCCTTGCAATTTCACTTGAAGCTACCATGAACTGTTGTTGTCTTTGGCATTATGGTAAATTATTTATAAAGACTTAGAAGTCATTGGGTAAGAGTAGCCTATGCTATATTATATTGCATGAGCAGTTGCCCAATCTGATTTCGTTATGATCTATTTACAAACCTAGTTAATAATTTCTTATTTATGTCTCCCCTTTATATTTTGTTTCATGCAGTGTTTCCATTAGCGCCCAAATGTCCGTTTTTACGCCCGTAACAAATGTTTGGGCTAGGCGTAAGTAAAATTCCAATGGTGAGTTGCATAGCCTACGTCCACTTGTTTATCGTCAGACGTATACGCACATAGCACTAAGGCTAATGAGATATTATTTCGTCGTTATGTGGATTGGTCTGTCGATTGAAGCTGTGTGCCTCTACGACGTATGTTGGTCTATTTTGATAAGTATCGGATAACTTGAAAATGCTGTCTTCAAATTATATTGATAATAAAGTTTATGATTGCGAATTCTGTTATGTCATAATTCTGTTATGTCAGAGCTTCTCATTATTTTGAGGCGATCGATCAGTCGATCTCCTTGGTCGATCGCCTAGCCGAGGTCTGGTCGATCGGTAAATTGATCGCGTTCGATGAGTTAGATTCCAAGAGGAACGTGGAGCCAGATCACTATTTTATATATCTAATTTACCTACTTATGAAAGTTCAGGCTAGGATCGATATAACATTGCATCGACAAGCAGAGAGGCTAATCAACGGTTAATAAGTGCTGCGTTTACTCTAACTGTCTAACAGTTAATGGACAACCATATAATACAGTATGCAGGTATACGAATACGATACACAACATACGCCGTACACAAAAGTTCCCGAGGTCGATCGCGCCTCGATTGCCTACTCAATCCAGCGCGATCGGTTTTCAAATTGCCTTCTATTTTCAAATGAGAAGCGCTGCGTCCGGTGATCGCCGTTAGAAATGAGCTACGTCCAAAATTTCTAGGTCAGGACGTTAAGTAGATCTACGTCCTATTTTTGGAATCTAACGGAAACACTGGTTTCACGTAGAAAACTTGTCTACAAACGGCATCCACTAGTTCCGTGTTAACGTTTCAGGTTATTTTATGTTAAAAAATTATTGTTCTTTATATTTAAAATGCGTGGTGCTTCTGCGGCGGAAAATGCCGCTACGCAACCCGCGAAAATTTACTTCTGCGGCGGAATTTTGTTGGACATTTTATCTAAAAACAACTCTAACCCTAACACTGACCCTAACCGACCGTCACAGCGCTTAACCTGACCCTAACCGACACTCACGAGGCCAAACCTGACCCTAACCGACCCTCACGACGCCAATTTATAGGAAGTACCGCATTTTGAACAATGCGCATGCGCCGAAGGACGGCGAAGGTTGCGCATGCGCCAAGCGCTTCCGCCGCAGAATTGTGTCGAAAATGTTACTTCTGCGGCGGAATTTTCCGCCGCAGAAGATTTATCCATTTAAAATACAGTCAATTTTCTAAGTGCATGTGTCTTTAAAAATCGTACGTCGCGTAATCAGAATAGTTTCAAAATAAAGGTAATTTCTTTGCGCAATTTCTATAAAAGAATATACAATGTTTTTAGCTCAGGAGACGATTCGGTTGGAGATTTTGCATCAATCACTGATCAACTGTACGGTCATGCAAGTTACTACAATGAAAGATGAAATACTTTTACTCTGCTGCCACTTTGATCAAATCACCGGTTTCACTTTCGACATTGAAGTTTACGACCGCAGTAATATGGCAGAAGTGAAAGACGTCATCGCGCTACCAGAAATACGTTCGGCGGACATAGCAGCTTGCAATGTGACAAATTGCGTCTATGTACTAGAGCAAAACAGGGACTTGTTTTGCTCTTCGATCTTCCGCATTACGAGAGATGAAGAACATCAGTCTAACATTCAAACATGGATTAGTGATCTCAGTTTTTCAGTTCCTTATATGTCCGTATCCGTAAAAGGAAGCCTAATAATCATTTCAACACCGGATGAACTAGAGTATGAGGCAGTAAGCATATATAGTCCGAATGGTTTCTTGTGTCATGAAGTAATGTTGTCTCCAGATATCTATGGGCTTAGATATGTTGAAAGTGTAATTCAGAAATCAAATGGAAACCTTGTATTAGCTGCTTTTAGCGAACAGTGTCAAACGGTATTAATGGAGATCGATACGAATGGGATTGTTCAACGGCAATATAAATCATCACTACGTGGAGGCAGTGGTGTGAATTTTGCCGATACTTCTGGCAGAATGCTGATAAATCCGGAAAATGGAATCGAGCTGTTAGATTCAGAGTTGAATCTCTTGGATTTTACTGGTCCGCAGCCAAATCAAGGCGACTTTCCTAATTTCTATAGATTGCACTACAATAGCGAGAGGGTTGAGCTGGTGGGTTTTCGTGCTCTGTTTGGTACTCATACCAGTGTTCTGACCATCTTCCGTTTCAGTCAAGAATAAAACCATTCTAAAGAATGTTAACGATGGGGACAATTTCAGTTAAATGGAGTCGACATCTCGTTTAGTTACAGTCGTATTGTAGCTACTACTACATTTCAATTTTAAATATGTGTGTTGAGAAATATTCTCTTTCATATATAAGTTGATAATTCATTACATTATTCACGTAATTAAACAACGCAATTTTGTTTTCTTAGTTTCATGCATTTTATCTTAAAAATTACTCTACTCTGATGTATGTTTCGTTTATTAGCTATTGGCTAAGGTTGACAAACCGTAACCTGCAACATCACACAAGAAAGCATATTATAAGTGAAAGGAGAAACATATGTGTTAATAAGAGCGACACGGTTATGCCAAGGGATGATCAGTGTACATACAATACATAGATCTATTTAATAGCCAGAAAATGACTTAGCGTAAAACGGTGTTATCATTACGTCAGAATGTTACCATTACGTTGAACCCCTCCCTGACTAGACGTAAATTGAAATGAAGCTGTATGTTAATATATTGGAATATATAATTGCATTGTATAGGACAATATAGGACGTGATGGAAAAAGATGGACTAGAACATTATAAGATTAGATTGGAAAAGCGGTACTGTCTGGAAAACCGAGTCGGATTCCTTACAAGAATTAAATGTAGAACTTACAAACAGATACAGTATTAATGTGGCCTGAGAGCGTCCATAGACACATTTTGTCTGACACTGAAGCCTTCGTATACCCCTGATCAGAATCTTCTGCAGATAAACATGCATACACCCATACATACATATACATATTTACAAGCCTTTAGAACGACTAGTATCCTTGCAACTTCTCCCCTAGCTTGAGCACTCGGGACTCCTTCCTGCCTACCAGTCTGGCTACTTGGCTTACCACTCAACAGAAACAGCCCTACTCTCTTTGCTTTCTGATAATATTTTCAGCTGTTGACAAGTCTCAAGTTACTCTTTGGCCCTCTTTGACGTCTCCGCAGCCTTTGACATGGTCGACCATGAAATTCTACTACAACGGCTTGAGACCTCCTGTTGACTCAAGGGTCCTCCTCTCTTTTGGCTTCGGTCCTACCTGTCTGATCGCACCCAAATGATCATCTCTGGTGACTCCAGAACTCAGTGGGTCTCTGTTATGTTGGGTGTTCCTCAGGGTTCTGTCCTAGGCCCGCTCTTATTCATTTTATACACAGCTAATATTTCCTCTCTTTTCCCAAACCGTTCTGCAACTGGCCACCTTTTTGCTGATGATGTCCAGGCTTGTGTCCATGGACCCCCTTCTGCTCA
Organism: Aporrectodea caliginosa; assembly: GCA_020284085.1. Taxonomy (NCBI): domain Eukaryota; kingdom Metazoa; phylum Annelida; class Clitellata; order Crassiclitellata; family Lumbricidae; genus Aporrectodea; species Aporrectodea caliginosa. Next base: position 732,352 of record JACEVL010000534.1, on the reverse strand, counting down.
ACTACTCCACGCTAGTCAAATTGAGGCTCTCTCCCAGGATCTTCATCTCTGGATGACTTCTAATCGTCTTTCCTTAAACTCTTCTAAAACCCAGCTAATTTGGTTTGGAACTCCTCAGCAGCTCAAAAACTTGACTATGCATTACTCTATGAAAGGTTTCCTCGTTTTACCTTTTCGTCTAGTGTCCGGGACCTGGGTGTCACTCTAGACAGTTCTCTAACTTTTACTGAACACATTGCCATGCTTACTCGCTCTTCCTACTTCCAACTAATGCGTCTCAGGGCTATTCGCAAATCTGTTTCATCTTCGACCTTTACCTCAATTGTCCACGCTTTCGTCTGCTCTCGAATAGACTACTGTAATTCACTCCTAGTTGGTCTCCCTAAGGTTCGCCTTTCTCCTCTACAGTCAGTACTTAATGCTGCTGCTAGACTGATTGCCTGTCTTCCTCGATTCTCCCACATCTCTACAATCATGGTTGAAGAACTTCACTGGCTCCCTCTATCTGTCCGAATACAATTCAAGGTTCTTATTTTAGTCGTTAGGTCTCATTTGGTTCTTGCTCCGAAGTACCTTTGCCATCTCATGCTTCGCCCACTCTCTGCCACTTCGCTGCGTCCTCTCCGATCCTCTGATCGGTTTGATCTTCTTGTTCCCCGTGTCAGGACCGCCATGACTCAATCCAGATCCTTCGCCTGCATAGGTCCTTCTCTGTGGAATGGACTTCCTCCACCGGTCCGCTCCGCCATCCTTTCTGGTAGTCTCTCCTCATCTTTTTCTAAACTAAAATCCTGCCTTTTCCCTCGGGTTGCTCGCACTGGGAGCGCTTTTGAAAGGCTTTTGCAGCGAGAAGCGCTTTATAAATAGCCAAATACAATACAATGCAACAATACAATACATACCAACGTACATACATACATACATACACATGATACATACTTACTTACACACGTACAGTACATACATACATCCATACATACACACATACATATACACACACATGATACATACTTACATACGTATACAATTAGGCATGCAAACGCACATACTTATATATGCATGCATAATTGCATATAGGCTATTGGTGGCTGATTGCTTAGTCTAAGTGCTCGGCATGTAACGCGGAGAGTACGGGCTCGATCCTCGCCCGAGGCAGTTACTGTGTAGGGACCTTGAGCAAGGTCTCTACCCACAGTTGCTCTGCACCATCGAAGTTCTGTCGTATGGTCGTGTGTGCACTTTCAGACTTTGGAAGGATGGCAGTTCTATTGTATTGTATTGTATTATTTTAGGAAGTGTGGCCACAATGCTTCATTGCCAGCTAGCAAATAACTTATTGGCCGATTGGCAGCAGTGTCTACAAGATAACCAGTGATTATACTTCAGCGTGCTGGATGCCCTGACAAATGCATAGAATGATGTCTGCACAATTTGGTTAAAGTTCTTTGAACGGACCTTTGTAAACACACAATATTAACATTTGTAGGCCTGCGTTCAGTGTATTTAGCTCGAGAATGGTTAGTTACTGCTTAGCGAATCTTTATCATAACGAAGTTGATTAACCTCGCCCTCCTGCTTTCTCCAGGCTTGGGACTAGCACTACCAGAGTATGGGAAGTGGCTGAGTTCTGTTCGAGCACAATACGGATTATTTCAGGTTCTACAAGTGCTCAGAAGATGTCTTATGTGATAGGTTATATAGATATACATTGATATAAGGAGAAGGTTTGCACGGTGAGCTTGCAAAATTAATTATGTCAACCAGTATGGCCTACTGTGCTTCGAAAGAGAAAAAGTGTATTCGAAAATAACGACGACGAAAGAAACTTGGAAATAACTCGGATATTGGATATTGAAAAATTTCTAAATTACAGACAAGGAAAGTTGTCGGGCAAAGTCTTCCAAGGCGATTGTTTCGGATCGTAAGCTGGCAATAAGCTGGAAGTGTGGCAGCTGGTGTTGGATTCAGGATACATGATGGAGTCCATTAAGTTCATACAGGACAGCATAAAAGCTCAGTTCATGGACGGAAGGGAACTGACGAGCACCCTGGAAGAACTGCTTTACGGTCGAAAGACAGTCGACGACATCGAAGTGGTAGAAGACCTCGAAGACTACGGTTAACCGCCGTCTCTACCTCTGCCGGAAGTTGGAACAGCTATTTGTGGTCGAGACCATTCCAGTCATCAAGCTGGCCATATGGGACTATGGGGTTTCGAAGCACTGGGAGCATCTCAAGCATCTGCAGCTTTTGCTACAGCTTATCCAAGGATTGAACAGTCTAGCCCAGTGCTTCCCAACTTTTCAGTGTCACAGACCGGCAGGAATTAACTTTCAGTGTCACGGACCGGCAAAAATGTTCCCACTGCAGAAGGACTTGTGAAAAATGTATTAAGTATTTCTCTTTTTTGCTTTCGATCACCTAAAGTCCTTACAATGTATTAAAATTGATTTAAATGCATGCTTAACCAATTCTATTGCCTTTCAAATGCTAGCCTAACAAGTCTTTTTGTTATGACTTTTAAAAATATAACTGCCATTTTCTGATTCCGGGACAATTTGACCAGTTTCTTGACTCACTTTGAAGACCGGCAACTGAGGGTTCGCGGACGGCACCGGTCCGCGGACCACCACTTTGGGAAGCACTGGTCTAGTCTGCCTGCAAGCTCAAGGAATCAAGATTTTAGTTCTAAATGACTTAAATAACAGAAACTGTGATAATTTTTCAGTGAATTCGTCGGGTGAGGTCCTTAGCCAGCGCTGCCCGTTTGATCTGGTGCCACGCCATTTAAGGCCCCCGAGTACGGACTGTGCATGCCCGAGATGATTCATATCTCTGAAATAAGCCACCATTGGTGTGCAAACCGGCATAGGCCTACTCACGCACAGAAGCACATGGAATATACGCTTTAACCATTGCATCTGACCGAGACTTACACCACGCTGGCAGCTTTAGTGTCTTAGTGTATTGGAAACCAAAGCTTCTGGAGATTTCCATCTCAATCTTGAGTTTATCAGACTCTCAGCTTGAATCTGTTATCATCTGACTTTGTGCAAGAGTTTTGTCTGTTCTGACTTTCAGATTGTCTCTGTTACAGTAAGTTCTATCGTCCATCCACCATTAGCACTCCACCACACTTCCCTAGCTTCACCTCCCTGTCAACACAAGCAGCTCCTTTTATAATAGCGCGTAATGGGTTGTCCCTCCGATCTAGGCAGCTTGAGTCTGTCCGTTAAAGGGATCATTGATTCTCCTTATCATATTTAGCAAGAGTAACTCCAGCTGCCTTCTTAGTAATCTCGCTGCAGCGACGAGCTCTGCGCCCATATGCTTCTCTTGTCCAGCTCTACCCTTCTCTCTCCCTCTCCGTCTCTCTGTCTCTCTATGGCTCTGTCTCTCCCTGTCTGTCTCTCTCTGTCACTTCCCTCCATATCTCTCTCGCGCCGTCTGTCTGTCTGTCTGTCTTTCTCTGTCTCTCAAGTGTACCCAGTACATATGCATGTATCTGTATGCGTGTATCATAATAACAATAACTAGAATAATACGATATTTACATGCCAGACGTCAATACTTTAATCACAGACAATGTATGTATGCATGTATGTATATATACATATACATATATATAAATATATGATGCTTATCTAAACATTTACCAAGCTCTCTTCGAAAGACTTCGCAACTGTTTATTTAGCGCCTTCCAAGAGCCTCTCGTACATTTTCATTGATTCCACTCATCTCTTCGTCCGCAAATATCGCTCACCGGAAGTTCTTTATCCGTCGGGTAAAGAACTAATTGCGGTTTCCTTCTTTCTTCCTCAGCGCGGCTCGGATTCGATTCCTGTCGGAACGAAATCTCAATTTCCGGAAGTCTTTGTTCATCGACCAAGTGTCATTTGTGCGTTATCAAATGAATCGGCGCTATATAAATGGACATCGCAGAATTGGATGCGATATCCAAACATATTCTGATAAGTGTTCAAAGCGATAGGATAAACCGCATCGGGTTTGGTAAGATTGCATCATTTCGCGTTTGAAGACAACAGGGACATTATTTTTATAGTGGAGCTATAAACGGTCTTGGTTTAGATCAGAATGGATTAGATTGGATTGAACTGGATCAGAGCGTATTAAATTTAGCTAGATTAGATTAGATTGCACTGCTTTGAGTTTAAATGGAATGGATTGCATAGGATTGCAATGGACCATGGTGTAGGCCTAATGGATTTTTTGCATTAAGCTACATTATACAGACTTTGTAGTACACCAGATTACTTCCATTACCAACCAGGTCAGTTGAGATTGTCCGAGAAATCGTAACAATCCAGCGACCAACATAACGCCTCTGCGTGCTGTTATCCTACATTCTGTCTGGAAATCTCTTCAATTCCTGTCTTCTGTTGAAAACAGTCGAGGGTCCTTTAAACTCCTCTCAAACTCCATTAGTCTTCCGATTGTTTCTTCGAGTTTCCATCAAGCGATCGCTATTTGCATCTTCCAAGGCGTCCCTGGCAACCAGATGCAACGTCATGCTCCATTGGTCAGCGCATATTGCGTGGCACCTCTATAAAGACCGCCTGAAATTCCAGTGACGGAAAGATCCTCGATGGTCGAAAAGGGTTTGCAGGAATCTCTTATCTTCTGTAAGTTACGGGTTTGCGCAAATCATTAACGAATTGATTTAAATAATTAACTGTACTGAGATCAGAGTTGCTACTGATGAAGAAAGGAAGAAATGGTTTTCCTCACGTTCGTTGTCTTTCTTCACATCTTCAGATTCACGGAGAGTAAGTGAATTCTTTACGTCGAGAGTTGGCAACTTGAAAGGGGCTATATAAATCGAAAGAATGAGTCAGTGAGCGAATGATCGCACGAGTGAGGGAAGGAGTGATTTAGCGAGAGAATGAGTGAGCTATTGAATAAGAGAATGAGATAGTAAGTGAGATAATGAATGAGTGAGAGAGTGAGTGAGCTAGGGAATGAGTGAGTGAGAAAGTAATTCAGAAAGTGAAATAATGAATGAGTGAGTGAGAGGGTGAAAGAGCGAGTGGGAGAGTAAGTGAGTGTGTGTGAGTGAATGAGTGAGTGAGAAATCTGTGTGTCTTCTTTATCGTACCACTGATCAATAACAGGCATAATCTCAAAGTCGAGTGAGCGAGTGAATGAATGAATGAATGAGAGTGAGTGAGCGTGTGAATGAGTGAGTGACAGAGTGAATGGTTTAGTGGGACAGTTAGTAATTTAGTGTGTGATTTAGTGAGTCAGTGCAAAATATAGATGTATTTCTCTTGTGAATTAATTATCGATGAAATCCTGTTGTGAAGTTTTTCTTGCATTGGGTGTATAAATTAATATACATTTCGCTTTGTGATTTATTGCATTCATTATTGTGACTAATAAATGCATTTCTTCCGTGAATTATAATAATGCTTTGCGTATTTGAATTAAGAATGTCTTTCTGTTGTGAATCACTAATGCATTTTCCTTCGTACAGTTTTCTTTTGCTTTATTAACGCATTCCGGTTATGAATTACCAACAATGCATGAATAACAATTCATTCGTAATTCTCCTATGAATTATTAATGCATTCCAGTCACTGCTGTCGACCTGACAGACGAAGTGGCTTTGAACGGAATCAGTTGGCAGAGTTCCACCTACAATCAGTCAACCGAGTCCATGTTGGCGGTTGACGGAGACACGTCAACCGTCAACTGCGCCCAGACGGACTACGAGGAGAATCCGTGGTGGACGGTTGACCTTGGTTCGTTGACCTATGTCTACCAGATCACGATCGTCTATGGAGGGAGCATGGCAGGTAGAGTTAGCGCATTTGTGTGTTAGTTATAAACAGTATATTAAATAGCAATTTATAAATCTTCATCTGATAATAAAATTGCAAACATCGATCGCCCTCCCAACATTGCATCGACAAGCAGAGGATTTTTATCGACGGTTAATTGTTGCGTAACTATACTCTAGCAGTAAATGGACAACCATGTAAAAAGCAGCTATACGAATACCATACATTTTCATACATACACAAAATACGCTGTTCACAAAGGTCCCGAGGTCGACCGCGCATCGATCGCTAACTCAATCCAGCGCCATCGATTGTCAAATTGTCTTCTATTTTCAAATGAGAAACTCTGTCTGTTGATTGTTGAATACCACTTAGTCGTATATATAATATTATACAACCCGTATGTAAAGAGCCTGTGTGCAAAATTCGATATAATATTATATTGAATTTTTCTGGTATCATTAAAACTTAAAACCCGATTGATTGATGATTAAAATTATTCTTTCCTGGCGTAATTATGCAAATGTTATTGTTGACATAATAATAATTTCTATTTGAAGCGTTGAGTGGACTTCAAGTGGCTCTGACGAACAATCCTCCAAGCGCATCCAATCCTCCCTCTCAGTTCCCAGTTGTTCCTTCGAGCGTCAACCAGTCCATCCTCCTGCCCGAACTCTTTCCCTCATCCTCCGTCAACGACACTGCAGAGAACCCCGTCGTAGTGGTGATCAACCTCATCGCTGCCCTCAACTCAACGCCTGCCAGATACGTCGTCGTTAGACTGGAGACGAAGAACGATTCGCTGCGTTTGTGTGAGGTCAACGTTCAACCAAACAGGATCAGAGGTACAATACAATACAATGCAATACAATACAATACAATACAATACAATGCAATGCAATGCAATGCAATGCAATGCAATGCAATACAATACAATACAATACAATACATTACAATACAATACAACTTGTATTTATAACGCGCCTTAATAAACAGTCTTTAATACTCAAAGGACGCGTTACAATGTACTTACATAGAGGTTCGTCCATTGTTCTCTAATTATCTCTAATTTGTTTGCCTGCATCATTATGATGTTTTAATTGTCATCTCTCCAAGCAGTTTTAATCAGTTTAATGTTCAAGTTTTTAATCTTGTAATTTTTAACTTTTGCCAACCTTTGGAATGTGGCGACCTCTGGCTGTGACTTACAGTAAGTCCACCTCAATATTTACAGCAAAGATAGCAGTAGTTTCCTGGGTTTAACGATATCTTGTGGATGCCATCATGCTTAACGTCGCCCTCCTCCTTTTTTATATCAAACTTGGGTCTGTATTACGTCAGGTACAGTAAATAATTATGTTGTAATTGTTAGCATAAACCATTTTGGTAAATTGCTGTTAAACGACATTGTGCCATTACATAATAATGTACAAAACAAAATTAAGAATTATTATGTTCACGTTGCACTAGGCCTATGACTAAGAATGTGACGAAACGCGCTCTTGTGTGTTGACCTGTCTTGTTAAAGCGCACTATAAAATTTCATTTGTATTGTATTGTATAACAGAGATGATTAGCATCGCCCTCCTCCTTTCTCCAGGGCTGGTACTGACACTACCACGGATAGGGTTGTGACGGAGTTATACCAGTTAAGTGTAGTCAGAGTTTAAAGAGAGTATAGAGACCTTATTTTTACAAAGGCTGTTGACGTCGACAGTAATTGTTTTTGGCTTAATACTGCTTCATCTAGCTTAATACTCTTACATCTTAATAGGGTGCCTACTATTCGTTAGTTGAATGGATTTAATCTAAAATCTCATGTTTGATGAAGAGAAGCATAATTCAATAAGCGCCATTGTTTAATATAGCATCAGTTATTTGTGTTATAAAGGTGTTTAGCATCAACCATTCGCAAAATGACATTGAATAAGATATAATGTCAGATAAATATGTTAATTAGGTGTTTGGCATATTCCGTTACTCACGGATTCGTTTGTTCTTATGGTAAATCTGTCCTCTACCCTCTGATGTTGTACTGTATCTACAATGATCATGGACTTTCTGACTGCAGGCAGTGTCTGGTCCGCGTCATACGGTCTTCGCATGAGTGTCTGCATCGAGTCGTCATCCCTCAGTTCGTCGGCGGTTGAGTGTGGCCTGCGTTGCCTACTAGACATGAAATGCCGGTCGTTCAACCACCGACCGGTAGATGGCGTCTGTCAGCTGATCTACTGTCAGCCAGGAAGTGACGTCGACCAGAAATACGTCATCGAGGACGCGTCGTTTGTCTGGTACAACAAAGTGGCTTACTGGCGCAGACTGTAGTGGCCAACGAAATTGCAATGTCTGTTAATATCAGATATTAGGATCGGTGGAGAGAATACTGATTGACATGAAGCGCTGAAATAAAGTCACGATTAATGTGGCCTACAGCAGGTTGCAATCGGACATATATGCCACTTTGTTTCATTCGCTGGTTGATTTTTTATTAATAAATCATTCCTTGCATGCAAACATGAATGCCATGTTGATTGACCAATTGGTTTTACTGATTAATTCTAAATGTTCGACTGATTGATTGATTTATTGATTGATTGATTGATTTACTCAGCGACTTATTGCTTAATATATTTATTCATTCATTCATTCATTCATTCATTCAGAGCATTTATATAGCGCCTCTTCAAGAAGCTACTCAGAAGCGCTCCTGGCCCAGCCACGACTAAAGAAAAAGACTTGAGGGACTTGTAGAACCCTGCCGGTTGGCTCACAAGTAAAGAGCGGAGCTTAAGCGGGAGGTCATTCCAGGTGGAAGGTCCCACAACCGAAAAAGCACGGCGCTGCTTAATAGCCAAGCGTGCCCGTGGAACTAGGAGCTCACCCCTCGTCGTAGAACGAAGTGCCCGACGCGCTGCAACGTTGGACACTGGGCGGCAAAGATCACGCAAGTAAGATGGAGCACAGCCAAGAACGCAGCGAGAAACCACAGCAGCAGTGCGGTATGAGATCCGCTGAGAGATAGGCAGCCAGTGCAGCATCACGTATGTATGCAGAGACAGGAAGAACTTAGGAAGTCGTAATGAGACGAGCAGCCGAGCGTAGAACTCGATCTAGTCGCCCCAAAACACCAAAGGGAAGGCCAGCAAGTAGTGAGGAACAGTGGTCAATTCGACTGGTAACAAAGGCGTGAACAAGGACTACGACCGCATCATGAGAATCTCAGCTCATAGATAAGGTACAATAAGAAACGAAGTATCGATTTCAATAGTTCCAAGGTCAAGGAATCGATTTCGCGTAGTGGCAAAAGTGTGGGAATACTACAATCCAAGATGGCGGCCAATATGGCCGTCGAAACACAAAAATATACATATCGCAGCTGACAGGTAAGCTACAATGACCAATGAAGTGTCGATTTCAATAATTCCCACGTCAAGGAATCGAATTCTCTTAGTGGCAGTAGTGTGGGATTGTTACTATCCAAGATGGCGGCCAAGATGGCCGCCCAATTAAAGATATATGTATATCTAAGCTCATAGATAAGCTACATTGACAAATAAAGTGTCTAATTCAATATTTTCAAAGTCAAAACATTGATATCTCTCAGTGGCAATAGTGTGCGAATGTTAATATTCGAGATGGCGGTCAATATGGCCGCCAAGACAGAAATATGCATATCTCAGCTCATAGATAAGCTACAGTGACAAATAAAGTGTCCAATTTAAGTTTTTCAAGGTCAAGAAAACGAATTTATCGTAGTGGCAATAGTGTGTTAATATCACTGTCCAAGATGGCCGCCAATATGGCTGCCAAAACAGAAATACGTATAACTGAGCTCATAGATAAGCTAGAATAATAAATATAGTGTCTATTTTAATATTTCCGAGCTCAAAGAATCGATTTTTTTATAGTGGTAATATTAAGGGATTGTTGCTATCCAAGATGGCGGCCAATTTCTCTGCCAAACAAAAAACTAAGTATATTTTAGCTCACAGGAAAGCTACAATAACAAATGAAGTGTCAAATTTTATATTTTCAAGGTCTAGGAATCGGTTTCGCATAGCGACAATAGTGTGCGAGTCTTACTTTCCAAGATGGCGGCCAATATTGGGCCAAAACACAAGAATATGTATATCTCAGCTCATATTTTTGTTTTGGCGCTCCTATTTGCCGCCATCTTGAAAATTAGCACTCGTACACTATTGGGAATACGAGAATCCGATTCCGGGATTTTCAGTATATGAAATTCGACACTTCATTTGTTATTCTAGCTTACCTATGAGCTGAGCTTTACATATTTTTGTGTTTGGGCGGCCATTTTGGCCGCCATCTTGGAAAGTAAAACTCTCACACTATTGCCGCTACGATAAATCGATTCCTTGACCTTGAAAACATTAAATTCGACACCATGTGCTATTCTAGCTTACCTATGAGTAGATACATACATTGGGTCATTCCACATCAAATCAACCAATGTCCCCACCACACCATCTCAGAATTTGATGATATTTGGTCAGTTTGTAACCCAACATATCTTAGGAAGCCGTGCAAAATATTAGCTCATAATGTTGCATGGTATTCTGGTTCGCGACAGCTCGTGAACGACTTAATTCTGAGGCGTTTTTGATTACTAATAACTCATGAAGTATATTCGAAACTTCTATCACATTTTGACCACATTATAAGTCCTTTGAGTAGATTCTAAAAATGGTAAAACTTTTCAGTTTGACCCATTACACATCAGCCCAGCCCAAGTTGAAAGTGGCGTTTTGTTCATTCCAACGGCACAAATATCGATATTTGAGCAACCACTGGTTCGCTGTTATTAAGTATAAAGTCCCATAAGTTTTTGGGTTTGTTATGGGCATTATGATGAATGATCTGGCAAATTCTGAGGTATTTTAACCAATAACTGAATGTGATGTGTTAGACCATCTTGAAAACTGCACAAAGTTAAAAGTAGGTCGTCTTTCGATCGAAAAATGGTCATGTGGGATAGGTAGCACAGTTATGTGCTGCACACCATTAGAAAGGACTTGAAAAGTACTTTCATAAAATACTAATATCATTCTGCTTCCGTGATGCCTTCTATTACAAAATTCCAGTTGAAAAATGAGTTTTATTTTACATTCGGGAACAAAACACCTTTTTGGAGCTGGACTGTGCTCATATGTAATGGGTAAAACTGCAAAAACGCCTCAGAATTAAGTGGTTCGTGACTTAAATCTTTGGCATTTTTGATTGCTAACGACTTAATAATGAGGGGATTAGCAATCAAAAGCGCCTCAGAATTAAGTAGCGAACCACTTAATTCTGAGGCGTTTTACCTACCTAGGGTTGCTCCGCAATCAACATCCAAACACCCCTGGGGTAATTATTTACCCCGCTCTGTCTTATAAGGGTTAAGTAATATGGCTGTCTTAGGTGTGAAGGTTAATGGCGTATCAGTTATCAATTTTTCCACATCAGAATTTTTTAGAGTAGATGCTTACATTTCTTATATTTTCTAACTTGTTCAACTCATGTAATGGTATGAAAAGTATTAAGTCATTATTTTATGTTAAGCACAATATTGTGGATCTTTGAAGGAGAACTCTGTTGAATTTAACTTTTCGATGTTTTTAGGATCTCAGTCATCAAATTATGTGGTGATTCATCTCCGAAAAATGATGGAGGCCAACCCGTTGATGGTGTCAAGCATCGCTGTGAGAGCCGATGGCAAAGAAGTGGTGTCTCGGATTGTGGACCTTCCACAGGCTGTCTGCTGTCTGATTGCCACCTACTTCATTCTGGACATAGCATTCCCTCCTACTTTGACGAAAACATTATAACCAATCAATCATCCTTCCACCAATGATAATTATAGGGCGTCCTAGGTAACGGGACTCGTCCCTTGTAGGGTTTCCTGCTGTGAGATCAACTAGACAATTTTGAAGTTTGATCTGAACCTATATTTGCAAGACACTATATTTTTGTTCACTTTTCTATGTGTAATCGTTACTGCGTGTCAGGTCACGGTTGTTATCTCATAATAAACTCATTTTTATTTGATTTGGTTTAGAATAATTATTATGGATAAATTCATAGAGTATAAAGCTGAGGATTGTTCTAGTAAATATATCAGTGAAATTTTCCTGTCCTAGTATAATACTGTATTGCATATTTCACTTATTACTACCACTGAAGTAAATGTCACGGTTCCATCTATGGAATCCTACTAAAGAATCCAAGGAAGCAACACTGAAGGTTCCATATAGTAACCTACACTGTTTACTTTCAAGTATACTCAGCTTGCCAAGTAGTATCCTAGACAGCATACTTTCATGGTATCATGACGTTGCCAAGTAGTAGCTTAGCTTACTTTTGAAGTATCATGACCTTGTCAAGTAGTAACCTAGACAGCTTACTTTCAAAGTATGAAGAGCTTGCCATATGGTAACCTAGGCAGCTTACTTTAAAAGTATGAAGAGCTTGCCATTTGGTAACATAGGCAGCTTACTTTAAAAGTATGAAGAGCTTGCCATATGGTAACCTAGGCAGCTTACTTTCAAAGTATGAAGAGCTTGCCATATGGTAACCTAGACAGCTTACTTTCAAAGTATGAAGAGCTTGCCATTTGGTAACCTAGACAGCTTACTTTCAAAGTATGAAGAACTTGCCATATGGTAACCTAGACAGCTTACTTTCAAAGTATGAAGAGCTTGCCATATGGTAACCTAGACAGCTTACTTTCAAAGTATGAAGAGCTTGCCATATGGTAACCTAGACAGCTTACTTTCAAAGTATGAAGAGCTTGCCATATGGTAACCTAGACAGCTTACTTTCGAAGTAACATGCGCAGGTTACTATATGGTGGGAATATCATAACCACCTGATGGACAAGGGAAAGTAAGCCTAACCTTACCATATGAAAAGTTTCGGGTTTAGAGTGTAGCGCGGCCAAATAGGACCATTTAACTTGAGAGAGGAATGTCTGAGAAGGGGTTCTAGGAAGGGAGCGGAGGACCAGAGGGAGGCCTTTCCAGGTCGAAGGGCCAACCACAGAGAACGCATAAAAGTGTCACACTCCACATGAGGCTTTTTGTCAAAAACTCTCCTCTCTCCCAGATTGCTTTCTGTCCCATTCCTGACATTCTTCACTACATCTCGACAGAACATCTGCAATCATCTATTAATACTAAACTTCCAAGATAACAAAACTGGTGAACTTGCTCAATATCTGCACTGTCGATGACCATAGTTATTCAATCTGTAACAGTCCTTTCTACCAGCAGCCCAACTCCCTTCTGGTGCTCATTCCCCCTCTCAATTACATAAACCTTGCTTCATCACTGGTGAAGTCTCCATAATACTTCCATCCGACCTCTGTCAACCCAGGATCTGCATTCTTGCTATCCTTATGTCACTGATTCCATTTGCTAACACTTTGCATTGTTCAAATATTCCAAGTTCCTATGCAAGTACTCAGTGGCTAAGAGCCAGAAGTACGGACGAAAAAATGGAGCTACTCCTAACTCCTAAGCTATCACACTTTATTAAACTGCTACATAAACCGATAGTTTTAAAACTTTTGTCTTATTTATCTGTGAAGTGCTTTGTGCATATTTCAGGTATCAATGTTAAATCATGTCTTATTTTAAAAAGTAACGTAATTACCAAGTTTTAGCTGTGATACTTTTGGAGACTACTTTGAAGATGTGAGATACACCATTTATTTATTACTTTAGTTGACTTTCCTGGAATGGTGTACTTCTTAGTCTAAGTGACAGGCAAGTCTGTTTTGAAACACAGCAGTAACAGAAATTTAGTCAAAGAATTCCAGAAACTGTGCCTTTCCATTATTACTAATCAACTAGGGATGGAGAACAGTCATTGTACTGTTATGAACAGCAATGAAATTATATTCTATATTTTGAAGCATATTATATATATTGACGTTTTACTGTTCTTAGCAAGCATATGAAGATACTACTAAGTACTACTATTCCTTTATTTCACGAACTCGTTGACACAAACGCAACAAGATTACAAAATCAACAGTTTAGATATCGATTAGACAAACAAATAATAGTCAAATAGATAAGAGGGTCAGGAATGTATTAATAACTGAGACCTATTGCTAAAGAAAATGATTCTTTAGCCTAATACACCATAAAGTACTCTAGGTATGAAATTTCGATGATAGCCTATATTCTGTTAGAGCTTCAAAATTCAGTTGTATGGTATAGTCTGCAATCTAAATCTCATTAATCTTCATCAGGAAGATTACAGTGGATTTATCTCTCGACAACTTTTATGAATGTCAGCCATTTCATCTTTGATCAAAATCATACTGACAACAGCAATAATTGCAGAAAAACCCTATACACAACCAATACTTTGGAAGTGCATATCAAAACTCATGTATATCAAATCCCAACTTTATCTGAAGCTGGTGTTTGCAGCTCAAGGCACATACAAATAATTTTTAAGAAAACCACATATACCGGTATGTTATTTATTTCAGAAACCGCGTGCTCAAGATAATCATCTGACAGCTCATCAAAGAATACATCACTGGAGAAAAAAAGTGATATGATCAATTCAGTGAGTAGACTGATGGTGAATGAGAGAATACATATGAGAGAAAAAAGTACAGGTGCCTGATGTTGGAAGTCATTTGATCAGGGTTGTAATCCGGAAAAGCACTTCAGATCCCATACTGGAGAGAAACCATTAAAACGTCAGTTTTGGGGAAACCATTTGCAGAAGTAGGTGGCTTGGTGATGCATACGAGAATCCATACCGTCGAAAATCCACACAGGTGCAAGTTGTGTCAGAAATCGTTTCCTAAAGAAAGTAATCTGAAAAGGCACATGAGTATCCATTCTAGTGATAAACCATTCAGATGCCGGCTATGTCAGAAATCATTTGCTGATCGTAGTGCTCTGAACATGCACATGAGAATCCATACTGGCGAGAAACCATACAGGTGCCAGCTCTGTCAGAAATCATTTAGTGAAGGTGGGACTCTGAAAACGCATATAAGAACCCATACTGGCGAAAAGCCATGCAGGTGCCAGTTATGTCAGAAATCTTTTGCTCAGCATAGTACTTTGAACATGCACATGAGAACCCATACTGGCGAAAAACCATACAGGTGCCAGCTCTGTCAGAAATCATTTAGTGAAGGTGGGACTCTGAAAACGCATATAAGAACCCATACTGGCGAAAAGCCATTCAGGTGCCAGTTATGTCAGAAATCTTTTGCTCAGCATAGTACTTTGAACATGCATATGAGAACCCATACTGGCGAGAAACCATACAGGTGCCAGTTATGTCAGAAAACGTTTGCTAAAGATAGTCATCTGAAAGCGCACATGACAACTCATACTGGAGATAAACCATACAAATGTCAGTTATGTCAGAAACCATTTACTAAAGGTTGTGATCTGAAAACACACATGAAAACGCACACTGGAGAGAAACCATACAGGTGCCAGTTATGTCAGAAAACGTTTGCTAGAGATAGTCATCTGAAAACGCACATGAGATCCCATACTGGAGAGAAACCATACAAGTGCCATTTATGTAAGAAGTCATTTACGGTATTTGGTAATCTGACAGTCCACATGAGAACTCATACTGGAGATAAACCATACAAGTGTCAGTTATGTCAGAAATCATTTACTCAAACTTGTGATCTGAAAACACACATGAGATCCCATACTGGAGAGAAACCATACAAGTGCCATTTATGTAAGAAGTCATTTACTGTACGTGGTAATCTGACAGTCCACATGAGAACTCATACTGGAGATAAACCATACAAGTGTCAGTTATGTCAGAAATCATTTACTCAAGCTTGTGATCTGAAAACACACATGAGATTTCATACTGGAGAGAAACCATACAAATGTCAATTATGTCAGAAATCATTTAGACAAGGCAGTCATCTGAAAATGCACATGAGATCCCATACTGGAGAGAAACCATACAAATGTCAGTTATGTCAGAAGTCATTTACTCTAAGTGGTAACCTGATAAAACACAAGAGAACTCATACTGGAGAGAAACCATACAAGTGCCAGTTATGTCAGAAATCATTTACTCAAGGTTGTGTTCTGAAAACACACATGATAACCCATACTGGATGCCAGTTAAGTGAGAAATCATGTGCAGCAGTCACTTGTCTAAAGAGTCATATGAGAATGCACGCAGGAGAAAAAACATACATATGTGAGGTTTGTAATAAAGGATTCACACACCCTGGAAATCTAAACAGACATAGAAGAACTCGTGCAAATGAGAGGAAACACACACGCAATAAACCTTATACAGAGAGCAATTCTTCAGCGACAGAGTCTAAAATTGACGCAGCAACACAGCCACAGGATCTCAAAATGGAAAGTGAAGTAATAATTGATAACATATCTGATCATTTTATTAAATTTAACAGGACAGGCGTTATTGATAAACCAAATGAATGCTTCTCAAAGAACATATATCCGACTTCTAGTGGAATTGCATGTCCTTTACCGAAAATCAGAGATAGAGAATGTCTGTACATTAGCAAATTCAAGCCTCATCTGTATGCAAAAGCGTCTTTTTCAAAATCTTTTGGATGTGGTATCTGTGACGAATTGCTTGAAATAGAGAAGGAATTTCTAGAGCATTGTTTTGGCCATCGATTTTCCCCACCAGAAGACTTATTTATTGACCTGTGCTGATTTGAAATCCCCAAAACTTGTAGTTAAAGATTGAGACATTTAAGTTTGAGGTAAATAAGGTGTGCTCTTGTAATTCCAAGATACATAGAGTCAAATTCTTGCTATCATTTTAATTACAAAATAGTTGGGCATCAAGTATTCTGGTGTAGGGTATCCAGAAGGTCCTCTGTTGGCTGTGCGTCTAAGGCGTTAAACTACTTTTCTTTATTCATTGCAACACTCTAAAACACTACACATTTTTCTGCATACCATAAAATTTGATGCTTGTGTCCTTGGACTTAGTCATGTATACTGTTGCTCTTTGAAAACTTGACTCTTAAGTCTTGAATCTAAGTACAGGGATATTAATTTATCTGTAGAACTAGTATACAAGGCTGCTAGCTCTGCATCAGTTTGTTAAACTTATATTAGACTATATTTTGTTCCTCAGGCCTATGTTGTATTTGCATTTGTCGTGTATTAAGGAAACAATTCTGTTAACCTAATCTACTTATATTAGGTGCGGCTGTTATATTTGGTTCACCTGTAGTTTTGCGTCGTAAATTATTCGCCCATTGTAGTAGCATTGGTATTTTTCATCAATCCAACTTCTACTTTGGCAAGAACGTTTTTCGTCAATCCCGCTTTGATTCAGGGAACAATTCGTTTAATCAATCCAGCTGCCATTTAAGCAGGAATTACTTTTCATCAATATAATTTCTTTTCAATTACAAATTATTTTTCATCAATCCAGTTTCTATTTAAGCAAAAATTATTTTCATCAATCCGACTTCTATTTAGCAAGAATTCTTTTCGTCAATCGAACTTGTATTCGACCAACCCTGAAACACATGCAATGGCGGATTATTATAATCGAGATTATTGCATGCTTTCTGAATTGATGCTGTTTTGTTGTTTTACGAAATCATGATTCGCGTGAT
This sequence comes from Aporrectodea caliginosa, assembly GCA_020284085.1. Classification (NCBI taxonomy): domain Eukaryota; kingdom Metazoa; phylum Annelida; class Clitellata; order Crassiclitellata; family Lumbricidae; genus Aporrectodea; species Aporrectodea caliginosa. Next base: position 714,925 of record JACEVL010000534.1, on the reverse strand, counting down.
TGTTAGCCTATAAAAGTTTAAGGCTAATAAACTTTCCTTAAATATTTCCAAAACTAGTTTTATAGTTTTTTGATCCTCTAAAAAAATCATTCCAACAATTGAAACAGAATTAAGCATTGATAACATTATTATTCCTAAAGTTGAAAACTCAAAATTCTTAGGTGTTGGGGAGAGTGGCCGGCAAAACTGGGAACGGCGGTCCCAAATTCAGAAATATGTATTTTCGTCACAGACATCCCAAATTATGAAATGAAAGAAGTCTACAAAGTTATTTGATATTGTCACTTTAAAATGGAAGCTGGATTGATGAAAAGAACTGTTTCCCTAAATGGAAATGGGATTGATGAAAACATTCCTGTGTTGAAATAGAAGCTGGATTGATCGAAATAATTTTTCCCGTAAATAGAAGCTGGATACCAAGCTGGTTGCATGGATTAAACTAAGTTTCCATTCAATAGAAGCTGGATGAAAATAATGTTTTCAGTAATTAGAAGCTGGATATCTGAGAATATATAGCACGTTTTACCGAAACTACAAGAAAGCGGCCTCTGTTGATTTCTTTCATTTCATAATTTGGGACCGCCGTTCCCAGTTTTGCCGAGTGGCCTGCATTGGGACACTTTTTACATTTTAATGCATATAATTGGTGTTAGTTGTAGTACATATATTTTGTTGTCATTATCAGAAACTGCAACGTTTTGTGAATCGAATATGATATATACTGCAAAATTATTGCATGAATAAACCATTAAAATTTATTCTTTTCCTCACTGGTAAAAATCGTCCCAATGCAGGCCACTATGGCCTGCATTGGGGCACTGCATGGGGAGGAATGGGTCAAAAGTTCGACCGTACGTACGGAACGTACGCTATTTTTTCTGCTGAAATGCGTACCGTACGCGTACGCTATTTTTTGGCTAAATTAATAAATGCGTACGCTAATTTTTATATTTTTTTATTATAGAATTAACAAGGAATAACAAAATTACAAATTAAAGAATGGAAAATTATACAAAATAAAACAAAATAATAATTTACCTCTTCGCTGAAACGGAACTACAAATAAGAACTGTAAAGTGACGTAATAACGACGAGAAAAAAACGACGAGAAAATGAGGAGACAAAATGTGACGTCACGAGAAGCAACTAATATTAAAGGCTGCTCATACGTACGGAATACGAACGTACCGTACGCGTACGCTATTATTTTTAGTAAATTACGTACCGTACGCGTACGCTATTTTCTGCTGTAACGTACGGTCGAACTTTGGGTCAAGCAACCGATCCTGTTCTAATCATACACAATAGAGTGTAACAGATTATATTGCAGTTGAAGATGATATTCTGTTTCACAAAATATACAGTAAATTATTATCATTTTGTCCCTAGGTACCTCAGATCCAAAACTTAATATTAGTACGGGTTCGTGTCCTGCATTGGGACACTTTTTACATTTTTTCGTGTCCTGCATTGGGACACATGTTACATGTTAATGCATAAAATTGGTGTTATTTGCAGTATGTATATTTTGTTGTTACAAAATATAGCGTCTACTCAAGTCATAAAATATTCAGCAAAACTATTAAGTTTAATTTTCTACAAAGAGCCTGTACTGGGTGACTTTTGCGTCTGTCCCAATGCAGGCCATGAGTGCATGTCCCAATGCAGGCCATCAAAAGCCGTTGACCTATTTTTCAGATAATACAAAAGGTTATATTTTAAGACCTCTAAATTTCACCATGTGCTTCGCAATATACTGTCCTAAATAGTTCACGGAAAGTTTAGACTAAATTAGCACCAGATGTTTAATGCATTCACTGAGATTGCATGAGTAAAAATTTACTTTTTACTTTTTTTTAATCTGAAAATTTAGATTTGCAATATCTCTGTCAAAAGCTTTTTAATTTGCGGCATAAGACGCATGATCACTTCTCCACATCAAATACGTTCGCTGAGCGACGCCACACGCGATAATATATAACCACGGCTTAGATACCACCACTGTCCCAATGCAGGACATGTCCCAATGCAGGACATTCTCCCCTTCTCATTGACAAACATCTAAAATGGAACTCTCATATTAATGCTATATCGAAACAAATTATGAAAAACATTGGGATAATTAAAAGAATTTCATATCTACTTCCTCCACAAATACTTAAGAGCTTATAATTATTATACTCTTATCTATCCCTATTTAACCTATTGTAATCTCATCTAGACTGCGACTTATCCATCTCACCTAGCTACACTACAAATCTTACAAAAAAAGCACTTTGTATAATTACTAACTCGTCTTATAATACCCACACTAAACCACTTTTTTATAACCTGAATCTACTAAATATAAATCAAATTAAACATGTCCAAATATGCGAATTAATGTATCGTTACGAGAAGAATCTTCTTCCGATGGCATTTGTTTCCTTCTTCACTCCTACACCGCAGACGATCCAAACTAGAAGTAAACGTTCCTTTTTATGCTAGAACTAATGTAGGCTACGTAAATTCTCTATTGGCTATCAAGGACCTCTCATATGGAAAAACCTACCGAATTCTATTAAACATGCTACAGGTTTCCCTCAATTTAAAAAACTTACTCGTGCCTATATACAAAATAACGTATAACTTCCTTGGTCCGGTTTATCTTCTTTGATGAACTCTTGTTTGTTTGTAACTTTTTCTTTATATAATAACCTATCTCATCGACAAATTATCTTGGAGAAACTTGCCACCTACATTCCCAACTAGGGCCCCTATACAGCGGGAGTGTTTCTCCCTTCTAGGTGTGCCTTTTGCTCTGGATTCCTTATATTACTTGTATTATTGAGTGTTACTTCTGAATGTTGATGTATATTATTTCAACACCTGTTTTATTTGATGAACTGGATCAATAAAAATGATTATTGATTGTTAGCCTATAAATAAGCTGTGTGTCATAAATTGCGCATGATCTGTAGCCTACTTCACATTTATATCTATCAAATATGACTAGTCTAAGTCACTTAAGTCGCAAATTCTGATAATAACTTGGCCAATAAAAGTGCCACTTATAGAGAAACATATCTGACTTGCTCCTGCATTACGTGAGAAGTGCTGAGAACACCACCTTGGAATACAATAATTTTCAAACGCTTTCAGAAACAAGGCAGAGGACCAGAGGTAGGTTAAGGCACAGAATGATGTTGCAGGTTTCTACTTACCTTCTGTTCTGACTGCTGAACCTTGCAAGTTCGGACCGGGGGAGTAACCATCCATCCCTGGCCCCTATACGGCCAGGAATGTTTGGTTCCAAATCGAATAGACTCCATAGAGGCTTCAGATTTAGGTGATTGAGCAGCCTCCACAGCAATCATGCAGTCATTCAGATTTGAAACTCGTTGGATTTTCCATTGACAATCAGGGCAGTTTCTCTACATGAAACTTGTGTATGCCACACTTAGCTATGCCAATGACAGGCTGTAGCTCTTTTGATGTGAGAAAGAAATTGGCATACATTAGTGACACTTTCACAGAACTTTTATATATCACCCTTATGTGGAACTAAATTAAACAACTGCAGAGCATTGTCACAATGAGTTTCTAATGGCAAATGACTAATGTAGGCTAATGCTCACATTAAACTGCAGATGGCATAATAAAAAATAGGAAACTAAACATGAATATGTATACCTCCTCACAAGGTCATATGTTTCAACCATGAGGTTCAAAATGTATTTAATATTTTCTGTTCTTCGTGTCACATTTATGGTGTATTGCTGATTTGGCGTAACTCTCCATAATGAATTGTAGAAATGTGTGCACCAATACTTGTTGCTATGCTATGCTTACTTTTAAGAGTCTTGATAACTATCCACCAAATTCTTAGTTAGGCCTATACAGCAATATATATATTGCAATTGTTTGACTTCTTTCGGATCTCTCATTGTTCAATCTGAAGCACAACTCAAAAAAAGATAAACTGTTTTCGTTTTCAGGCTCGAAGGTCCTTTTACAAAAGCAAGCGAGTTTCATCTTGAACACATAAAAAGAATATGACTCGATAGATTGTACCTGTAGTTAAGATTGTTTATGATACAACTGTGAACATTATAATCTGTTTTGTTTTGATTTTTTTAATTTGTTTTAAATCTTGTACTTCAATGTTAAATGTTATTTAGTTGTTTGGCTATGATTTAGCCCTAACATTGTTATTTAAGTTGAATTTTCTATAACCACATGATCATAAAAATCGTCTTGCCATCAGTAAATGTAATGTGTAAAAGGGGCAGCCCTGCAATAGCGGATTATTTTATCCCTTAGGGCTGTCCTGTTGACGGCATCAGCAGATTAATTTTTGAAATGACTGATTGTTAATTAATTGTGCTGTTGTTGAATCAATAAACGGCTGATTGAAAACAGCGAAAACAGCCTTTTCGTAATTATAATTATCGAAACGCTGAACCTATTTGTGAGATCGCTTTTGTTGCTGTCTTTCCTTAGATCCAAGCAAGTCTTTTGAGTGGCATGTACAATGCTATGATGCTTACTGTTGTGTTGGTAATCGTAAACTCGATATTTCTAGAGCGCCCACAAAAGCGAAGTCGGTAATCCGGCTTTCATTTCATCGTGAAATTTTTCATCAATCCAGCTTCCATTTTGTGAAAAAATTATCCAACTTCTATTTAACCAACAAAATATTTTTCATCAATGGAACTTTTATTTAAGCAACGATCTATTCTCATGGGTCCAGCTTCTACTTAAGGCAACAATTAATCTCATCATTCCAGCTTCTATTGCATCAAAGACTTAGTAAATCCAGCTTCTATTTACAGTAAAAATTATTTCGATCAATCCGACTTCTATTTAAACACAGAAATGGTTTCATCAATCCCACTTCGAGTTAGTGAAACAATTTTTTTCCTTAATCCAGCTTCCATTTTAATTTGACGATATAAAATAATTTACCAACCTTACAGTGTACAGTTATGCAATTGAAGCAATTCACAGGAACACAAAATTATAATATGTAAATCAAAATTATTTTGTTACTTAAAATACAAGTCGATGGTAGAAAGATTAATATTTTAAATCTACACTGTATAAAGTTATTTAGTTTTCAGTTAAATAATAGTAATGTATTCATCTCTATGGCCTATAAAATCAATTCTGAAATAGTCAGTTACGTATAATTTGAACTTATCGACATTTCAAACACAATGTTTACTATATAGTATAAAGATTTACAGAACTTAAGCAAACCAAACTATTAGTCTGCATTTTTTATATTTTGTTCCATTAAAATTTAAATTGCCATTTGATGTCTTTGGAAAATGTTAACTAAATAGAACAGAAATGTGTTGGCAATTTCATAGTTCGTTCTCAGGTTCAAATTATCCTAGCTACGCCACAGCTTGTTTAACAATCAAGCGAATCACACAATCATGAGACAACAAAACAGCAACAATTCAGAGAGCATGCTAATCTTGATTACATCTTTATCCTTCTTAATGGAAAATATAACACCTGCATAACGGAAAATATAACACCTGCAACAAATATAAGTAGGCTAAGCTAACAGACTTTGTTCCTTAATACATCAGGAATGCAAATACAATAACAAAAAACAAAGTAAAGTCTAAAATAGTCTCACAAAATGATGCACAGCTAACTGCTTCTCACAGTCTTGTTCTGTAGAAGTACTGATCTCCATGTAGTTGGATTCAAGACTTAACACTCTAGTTTTCAAAGAGTGGAACTCAGAACGGAATACTTTACTGCGTCCACAGGATATTGTATAAAGTTTCATTTTCATCTTCAGCAAATTTGCAGCGATGCAATGAAAAAAGACGAGTAGTCTGACATCTTAGAGTTTAGAGACAATTCAGACAAAGCACTTACAGACAGGACCTTGTGAATACCGTACACCAGAGTACTTGACACCCAAAGTTCTATTTCCTAATTAAAATGATTCCCATAAGAATTTGTCTGTATGTATCTCGGCACTGCAACAGCACAACTCATTTACATAAAGTAACAATCAATCTTAATCTTTCCTCTCTCTTTAACTACTTGTATTGGGAATTACAACTCTGCACAGGTCAATAAATAAGTTGTCAGATGCAGAAAAGCGATGGCTGGAACAATGCTGTAGAAATTCCTTCTCAGTTTCAAGCATTTCACCACATATACCACATCCAAAAGATTTTACCACAAACTGTTGCGCATCCTCAGGTGATTTGATTTTGTTAATAGAAAGACGTTCTCCAAGACTAATTTTCACTAAAGGACCAGCTTTTTCATTAGAATCAGCATGCTTGTTTCCTATCAAACGTTCGCGTGGTTCATCAATAACGCCTGCTCCACTTAAAGTCATGAATCGAGCATACAGACAGGGCCGTTTTAAGGTCGTCGTAGGCCCTAGGCACACGTGCATTTGTAGGCCCCAAGCGAGTTAATGCGGGAAACAGTGATGGGTAACTAATTAATTAGAAATTACTTAATTAGCTAATTAATTAGTTTCGTAGCTAAATTCTTATTCTAATTAATTAGTAAGAAAAATTTTGCAAATTCTAATTCTAATTAAATAATAAATAATAACTAATTTAAAGTTGTCTAATTCTAATTAAAATTTCATAATTAGGTTCATAGTTACGTATAGCCTACACATTACCTCACCTACTTTTTGCTGGATGCCTTCATGTAACAAATAAACATCAACCAATATTTTGAGTTTTTAAGATATCTTTCAAGGAAGAATTGCCTCTTGTTGTCACATGTATTTATGAAAACTTTCAGTAGGGCCTACATAAAAGAATCCAACAGTAAAGTAACAGTAATTGGAAAGTGCCTGTTTTACAATTACATTCTTAGCTTTTAGTTAGAAAATAATGTAAGATTTCTCAGCGCTTTCCAGCTGCATCTCAAACATTAGGCCTATGTTGTTCCTATTACACCAGCATCAATGAAGCGAGAATTTGGTGTTGCAAGATTTGTTACAAATGAGTAAAGAAATAGGCTTGAAGACAATACCGATACTTTAGAACTCATAATAATTCCAAAGTCCAAGTCCGATCTCATATAAATATAAATATGTTCCACTAACATGTACAATATTAAGAAGAAATTGGACAAAAACCATTGAAATTTGAGTTTCGTCTAAATCTGAAATGTTTGTCTAATAGGTTGAACTGATAAAAGAACATTTTTTGCGTCGTTTTGTATTCTGACGTAGCAACTAATTCTAGTTAATTAGTTGAGTGCTAATTCTAATTTTAATCAATTAGTAATCCTAAAAATGGAAATTTTAATCCTAATTATGAAATTCAAAGTAGACCTAATGCTAATTCTAATTAATTAGTTAAACAATAAAAAAATCTTAATTACCCATCACTGGCGGGAAAATGACAGTTGAAGACGTTATACATTGTAAGTGATCTTGCTAATGCAAATTGAGAGCCGTAAAGTTCACACACACAGTAGTCTATGCTGTTGCACAGCTTAACTTAACTTTTAATTAATAAGCATAATGTTAAATTGTTTCAGTACAATTACAAAAATTATTAAATTAGAATTTGAAATTTCCTTTTTTCCGTTTCGTGTCAAATTCAACCATTAAAATTTTTTTTCAATATCTCATTTTCAGACTTTCGTGGGCCCCTGAAATGTTCGTGGGCCCTAACAGTGCCTACTGTGCCTAGTGGATAAAACGGCCCTGCATACAGATTGGCAATTGATTCACTTCCCATTTTCAGATCCTGTGGTTGTTTAAACTGCTTGGTTGAAGAACTGCTCGAATGATAAGGTTTACTGCACATGAGTTGCTTCTCATTCAGATGAGATCTTTTGTGTTTCTTTAGACATCCAAGGCTTGCGAATCCTTTATTACAAAACTCACATATGTACGGTTTTTCTCCTGTATGAGTTCTCATGTGACTCTTTAGCTTTGTAAATGATTTCTGACATAAATGGCAACTGTATGGTTTTTCGCCAGTGTGGGTTCTCATGTGGACTTTCAGATTACTGCCTATAGTAAATGACTTCTGACATAAATGGCACTTGTATGGTGTTTCTCCAGTGTGGGTTCTCATGTGTGTGTCTAGAACGAAGACACTGACAAAGAATTTCTCACATAACCGACATTTGTAAGATTTCTCTCCAGTATGGGCTCTCATGTGTGTTTTCAGCTGACCACCGTCAGCAAATGATTTCTGACATATCTGGCATATGTATGGTGTTTCTCCAGTATGGGTTCTTATGTGTCTTTTCAGATGACTAGTATCATGAAATGATTTCTGACATAAATGGCACAGGTATGCTTTTTCTCCACTATGAATTCTCATGTGTTTTTTCAAATTACTACTTATAGCAAATGATTTCGGACAAGCTGGCACTTGTATGGTTTCTCTCCAGTATGAGTTCTCATGTGTCTTTTCAGGTTACCACTTATAGTAAATGATTTCTGACATAAATGGCACTTGTATGGTGTTTCTCGACTATGAGTTCTGATGTGTGTTCTCAGATTACCACTTTCAGCAAATGATTTCTGACATAACAGACATTTGTATGGTTTCTCTCCAGTATGCGTTTTCATGTGTGTTTTCAGACTACTGCCTTCAGTAAATGATTTCTGACATAACTGACACATGTATGGTTTTTCTCCAGTATGGGTTCTCATGTGTGTTTTCAGACTACCACTTACAGTAAATGCAGCCGTAGGGTTGCGGGTTCGAATCCACCTCAAAGCCGCTGCGTAGGGACCCTGGGCAAGTCCTTCACTCGCAATTGCTCATGCGCTTCGGCGTGAAACTCCGATTCAGCGTTCGCGCAGTAGTCGGGAGCGCCTCTGAATGGGAAATCTGGTAGGGGCGCTATAACAAGTGTTCAAATACAATACAATACAATTTCTGACATAACTGACATTTGTCTGGTTTCTCTCCAGTATGCGTTTTCATGTGTGTTTTCAGATTCCAAGCCTGAGTAAATGATTTCTGACATAATTGACATTTGTGTGGTTTCTCTCCAGTATGCGTTTTCATGTGTGTTTTCAGATTGCAAGCCTGAGTAAATGATTTCTGACATAACTGACATGTGTACGGTTTCTCTCCAGTATGGGTTCTCATGTGTATTTTCAGCTCACAACCTGTAGTAAATGATTTCTGACATGACTGACAATTGTATGGTTTCTCTCCAGTATGGGTTTTCATGTGGGTTTTTAGACGAATACCTTGAACAAATGTTTTCTGGCATAACAGGTGCGGATTCTCTACAGTATGAGTTCTCATATGCAACGTCAACCGACCTACTGCAGTAAATGATTTCCCACAAAACTTGCATTTGCATGGTTGCTCTGTAGCATGTTTTCTGGTAGAAGCTGTTAGAATTTCACCTTGAGCATATGATTTCTGAAGTAATTGATGCTTTTGTTGTTTCTGTAAATTTCCGCAATGTGCAAGTGAGTCATCGCATAATTTGGATTTGCATGGCTTTTCTTCAGCACAAGTCGTATCCATTTTAAAGCAACTGCATGTATAGATAGGCTACTTTCTGCTCTCGTTGATGCAACTTTTCAAATGTTTCTTGTGTCAATAATAGTTCTTTTTGGATAAAGTAAAAAACTAGTTACACAGAAAACAATTATCTTTCTGTTGAAATATTGCAGCAATATAACTTCTGTAGAATAGCACACCCTTGAGTTATTAGTCAGTACTTAGCGATGTTAACTGATGAGGTAGTTATTGACGAAAATAAAAGTAGCACATAAATATATCCTCTCAAATGTTGTGTTTTTGATGAAGATCAATGAGACCTGGGCTTTCTCAGATAACTGCATTGAGAAGATCTAACATAATGTTGTTTGTCTTTATGCACTTGTTAAAAAGAACTCCAGCACCTACTAAAATTAAGAAAACAGCATCTCAATAATAGTTTGTCTTGAGACAAAAAATCATTTAATTATTGTTAGTAATTGAAAACTAATTGCTTTTGGGTCATTCCACGTCAAATCAACCAAAATTCAGAAACATCCCCGGCACACCATCTCAGAATTTGATAAAATTTGGCCAGTGTGTGCACCAACATATCTTAGGAAGTTGTGCAAAAATATTTCCTCATAATGTTGCGTGGTATTTGGTGTGCTATAAATAACGCCTATCATTCGCGAGATGGTGCATTGGTAAAATGAGATGTAGGACGTGATGGGTGCCTTGCAAGTTTTGGTGTGCTACAAACATTGAAATTCGATCTATAAAAGTTTGGTGTGCTATAAATAACGCCCGCTACGCAATTGTGTAATATATATATATATATATATATATTCGTTTTATTGGTAACAAAACTGATAGACACACCGCTATCAGGTACATTGCAATTTAACAAAAGTTACGAATGAATGCAAGCAAGATTGTACCATATAACGAGTAGCCAATGTTAGGGAGACAATAAGGCAACAAATTGTTATCAACTATTGCATGATGAATTGTTAAGTTAATTAAGAGAGTAACGTGGGATGAGATTTATGAGCATTTAGGACCGGCGTTAGCTAGATAATGGGTCAAACTGCAAAGTTTTACCATTTTTAGAATCTACTCAAAGAACTTATAATGTGGTGAAAATTTCATAGAAGTATCTAACAGATACTTCTTGAAATTTTCACCACATTATAAGATTCTAAAAATGGTAAAACTTTGCAGTTTGACCCATTACACAATTGCGTAGCGGGCGTTATTTATTATTATTATTATATTCGTTTTATTGGTAACAAAACTGATAGACACACCGCTATCAGGTACACCAATAGCACACCAAACTTTTATAGATCGAATTTCAATGTTTGTAGCACACCAAAACTTGCAAGGCACCCATCACGTCCTACATCTCGTTTTACCAATGCGCCATCTCGCGAATGATAGGCGTTATTTATAGCACACCAAAACTTTTATGACATGTTAGGTTAGCCCAGCACATAAATGTGATTCTCTTGTAAACCAAAATGCGGTTAGCAATTGGTATAATACAGGATATACTCTTACTTACTTACTTATTCGAGTCCTCTGTATATACTGACGTTGGGCGTTACTGTTTCCACCACGTTTTGCCCGCTGCCATTAGCTTTCCACGTGCTCTGCGACCGAATTGACGGACTTGCGACTGTATTTACCGCCAGGGTGTTGATAGTTCCAAGCATATTCGGGATATCCCGATATGCTGAAAACTCATCTAAGCTATTATACTCTACGTGGTAAAAGTGCATTTTAGCGTATTAAACCCATGATGATTTCGGCCAAGTATTTTAGCGTATTTTATTATTTCTCTTATGTGTTTGCGTAAATGGAAGCTGGATTGATAAAAATAATTCTTTGCCCAAATGGAAGTTGGATTGATGAAAGGAGTTATCTGCTAAAGTGGAAGCTGGATTGATGAAAAAACGTGTAGTTTGGCGTCGTAAATGACACGCGATTTCATGGCGAATCAGCGTTGGTCGAATAGAAGTTGGACTGCAGAAAAGAATTCTTGCTAAATAGAAGTGGGATTGATGAAAATAATGTTACCTTAAATAGAAGTTGGATTGATGTAAATAATATTGCTTAAATAGAAGCTGGATACATTTCAGTTATCATGAAAGTCATTGAAATAATTAAATACGCTAAAATACACGCCTAAATCCACTATCAATAAAATACGCTAAAATGCACTTTTACCCTCTACGTCCCAGATCCCAATTAAACCGAACAAATCACGGCGCACCACGTCGTTCGGCCCGGCCTTCTACTCTGATCACCAACGAGAGACTCAAACATTGAAATTCGATCTATTAAATTAGCAACAACAACAATGGTCGAGATTTGTAAAGGTACTACAAGGCATAATTAAACAAACGAAAAATGCAAAATCTGACCAGTCTTTGCTTTAGAAATTCTATTACAACGAAAATATGACTTAATTTCCATCCGTTCAAAATGGCGAGTGATTCTAATGTAACATTCTAGAGAGGTGCTCAGACTAGAAGCTGGCTTGAGAAAGTATATCCTGCCATCTTGTGAATTGGATAGAGTGCTGCATAAACAAGCTAAAAACTTGACAAATCGTAATCGTAATCGTAAACTCGGAACTTCTACAGCGCCCACAAAAGCGAAGTCGCGGGAACCAGCTTATTCACAGGCGCTCAATAAAATCAAAATCGATAGGCAGGGGTCAAAATCCAGAGAGTCACGCAGGCAGACAGGCAGGCGGCTAAGGTGGATGGTGTTTGGTGTTCAGACGGCGAGGTAGGCAGGGAGAAGTGTTGGAATCAGGATAGGATTTGTCAAAAGCAGTGTTTTCAGTTTCGAGTGAAAGACCTGTGGAGAGATAGCGAGAGGTGGAGTTTTGGTGACTTCGTAGGATGGGTCAGATATTTGTCGTAGTGCTGGCGGAAGTTTGTTCCAAAGAGGTGGAACAGCTATGGCTATGGAGCGATTGGAAAATTTTAGTGATGAGGTGACGGAAGGGCGGAGCAGTGTTAGGGAGGAGGAGGAGCGGGTTGGACGAAGTGGCTGGATCGTGAACAACTGACGGAGATAGGAGGGCTGGGAGGTTTGAAGTGTGTTGTACGTGAGTGAGATGATTTTGTATTCTATTCGTTCAGGAATTTTGAGCCAGTGGAGTGATTCGAGGACAGGAGTGATGTGATGGTATTTGGGGGTTTTGGTGACAGCACGGGCTAGGGCATTCTGAATTGCAAAGGCCTACTTTTGTGAGCAAATTAATAATAATAGTAATAATTATATTCTTTATTGAAACAATCCGGTTGACAAACGCAACCGGGTAATCCAGTAGTTTAGGTTGGTAAATTATTTGAATGTCTTCAATACCGTAGGCCTACTTGACGTTGGTAAGTAAGTAGTCTACCTATGTCCATGATAACTATCATCAATCCGGCTTTCATTTCATCGTGAAATTTTTTCATCAATCCAGCTTCCTTTTGTGAAAAAATTATCCAACTTCTATTTGGCTGAGCAAACATGGGAATTTATAGAAAGTAAAACAACTGCAAAGGAGGCTTTTGAAACATTCTATACCTACTTTACGAACGCTATGGACATCTACTTCCCAATCAAAGCTATAACAACTAAGCAAGGTGAGCCCTCCTACATGACGCCAGTGGTCAAATACCTATTGCGGAAAAGGAGCAAACTGCACAGGCAAAAGAAAGAGGAGGCAGCCGCCGCACTCTCTGCGAGAATTAACAGAATAATCACGCATCACAACAACGCATCCTTTAGCAAGGTAGGGCGAGGCTCCCGTGAGATGTGGGCAGAGGTGAATCGTCTACGTGGAGAAGGAAAGGGAAGATCTTGCATCCCAAATGGAGTCAATGCCGATAAGCCTCAACGCTCACTACGGGGCCATATCAACAGACCCACATTACACCGCCCACCGCTAAAGTGCACCGCAGCAAATGGAGGTCCGAGCATCTTCGACGAGTTTACGGTTTTCAAAAGGCTTGAAGCAGCAGCACGAACAGCAACAGGACCCGACGAGATACCACCCTGGCTGCTGAGCAGAATGGCGCCTACAATATCAAAGCCTATCACGATTTTGTGTGACAAAAGCTTTAGAGATTCGTATGTGCCACGGCAGTGGAAGATGAGCACCATTACTCAGGTGCCGAAGGTGCCGATACCAATGAGCGAAGCTGATTATCGACCAATCTCCATAACATCAATCTTATGCAGAATCTTTGAGAGGCTTAATTGTTGTTCGGAAGTTCTTTTACCCAATACTGACAGATAAGCAGAGAAACGGGATTTTCAACGACCAATACGCATTCCGACCGACTGGATCAACATCTGCTCAGTGGCGGCGACAGACATTTTTTTTAACCAGGGCAATCATACAAGTAACCAGTGCTGGGACGACTTATGCCCCAAATAAATTCTCGACAGGCAAAATATTTGGCAGGGCAACGACCAGGGCAAAGACTTTTTTACCAGGGCATTTGCCCTTGCTTGCCCTGGTGTAGTGCCGCCACTGCATCTGCTGCCCTAATTTCTATCACACACCAGCTGGCTGAAATGCTAACAACAACACCATATGTCCATCTGATCGCCTTGGACTTTTCAAAGGCATTTGACACGGTGAGGCACGCGTACTTAGCCGAGCAGCTCTCAGAAATGCCAGTACCCGATCAGGTGTATAATTGGATTGTAAATTTCTTCGACGGGCGGCAACACAGAACAAAGTTCCAAGGCAGAATATCAGGTGCCATCAAGATCAATGCAAGTATTGCTCAAGGCTCGGGGATGGGCCCAGTCAACTTTATAATGGCAATTTCGAAATTGCAGCCGCGGAATCGAGGAAACAGAATGATCAAATACGCTGACGATAGCTACATTCTTATTCCAGCGGAAAATAGCGCGACAGTACAATCAGAAATGGACCATGTTTCGTTATGGGCAGAAAAGTGCAACATGAAACTTAATCATAACAAGATCAATGAAATGATAGTCACACGGCCCAGGAAGAGGCGCAGATGAACCACCAACAACACCGGGACTAAACAGGGTGGACCAAATGAAAATCCTAGGAGTCATCATGTCTAAACACCTCAGTTTCGATCTTCACGTCAGTAGCATAAACGCAAAGGCTAGGCAGTCAATGTACGCACTGCGGGTCCTGGGAGCCCACGGGCTGAAGGGAACAATGATGGACGATGTCACCAAGGCAACAACGGTAGCGAGAATGCTATATGCGGCCCCGGCCTGGTGGGGTTTTGTCGGGCAGAGGGAACGAGCACGACTCCAAACAACGATGCGTCGACTGGTTCGAGCAGGGTATTTATCCGACCAAGCCCAGGATGTTGAACAACTGTACGCGACTGCAGACACCCGCCTCTTCAATGACGTTCTGAACAACCCATCGCACGTTCTACACGGACCGCTGCCCCAGATAAAATAGACCCCATACCTACTGCGTCCAAGAGCCCACAATAGGGTAATACCACAAGCGGACACTCTGGCACGTAAAACATTTATATTGCGGATGATTTACGCATGCGTTTAATGCCGAGGATAGATAGCACACCAAAACTTTTATGACATGTTAGGTTAGCCCAACACATAAATGTGATTCTCTTGTAAACCAAAATGCGGTTAGCAATTGGTACAATAAAGGATATACTTACTTACTTACTTATTTAACCAACAAAATATTTTTCTTCAATGGAACTTTTATTTAAGCAAAGATCTATTCTCATGGATCCAGCTTCTACTTAAGGCAACAATTAATCTCATCATTCCAGCTTCTATTGCATCAAAAATTTAGTTTCATCAATCCAGCTTCTATTTACGGTAAAAATTATTTCGATCAATCCAATTTCTATTTAAAGACAGAAATGGTTTCATCAATCCCACTTCGAGTTAGTGAAACAATTTTTTTCCTTAATCCAGCTTCCATTTTAATTTGACGATATAAAATAATTTACCAACCTAAACTACGGGTTTACCCGCAACCGTTTACAGTGTACAGTTATGCAATTGAAACAATTCACAAGAACACAAAATTATAATATGTAAATCAAAATTATTTTGTTACTTAAAATACAAGTCGATGGTAGAAAGATTAATATTTTAAATCTACACTGTATGAAGTTATTTAGTTTTTAGTTAAATAATAGTAATGTAATCATCGGTGCTATAGGGCCTATAAAATCAATTCTGAAATAGTCAGTTACGTATAATTTGAACTTATCGACATTTCAAACACAATGTTTACTATAATTTATAATATAAAGATTTACAGAACTTAAGCACTCCAAACTATTAGTCTGCATTTTTTTATATTTTGTTTCATTAAAATTTAAATTGCCATTTGATGTATTTGGAAAATATTAACTAAATAGAACAGAAATGTGTTGGCAATTTCATAGTTCGTTCTCAGGTTCAAATTATCCTAGCTACGCCACTGCTTGTTTATAGGCTAACAATCAAGCGAATCTAGTGATGTGAGCGTGAAATATTTCATTTGAAATATTTCATTTCTGACAGTTTTTTTTAAATATTTCAATGACCAAAAAAAACAACATGTTTTTTTTGAAGTATTGGATTCACACAAATTGACACAATGTCTTGAGTTGGACCAGTTTGTGCTGTTCCAATGACATGGTGCTGTTCCAAAGATATGGTCTGTTCTGCAATCGGATATTAACTTTATAATAGCAGACGTTACTTTGCTTGTCATTGTTTGCACTCTATTTGATCGTAGTCGATGGCAGCCATGATGGATTTCTTGTCGTCATGCCCAGAGCCGTATATATGAAAGAGTTGGGA
This sequence comes from Aporrectodea caliginosa, assembly GCA_020284085.1. Lineage (NCBI taxonomy): Eukaryota > Metazoa > Annelida > Clitellata > Crassiclitellata > Lumbricidae > Aporrectodea > Aporrectodea caliginosa. The sequence continues at coordinate 698,639 of JACEVL010000534.1, read as the reverse complement.
CAAAGGCTGTCCCAGATGTTGATTGGCCTGTCAAGTCACGTGGTTGCTGGGCGCCATTATGTGTCCGGGCGGCGGCGATCAGCTGATGCGTCCGCAATGTGTTGACAAAGTCGCCAGCACTAATTTTATTGACGTAAGAGATATAAAAAGGGAAATACACATCGAAGCCTTAAAATTTGTACTTAGATAGTTTAAGCTGTGCTGCATTGGTTTAACTTTGCGGTTCTTTGCGATGTGATTGATACGTCGACAATTGAATATACTGCATGGGCGTTGAGATTACCGACAAGTTCGGTTTTTCCCCGTATGTTCAAAGACTTTGCATTCGGGCCAAGCAATCTCTCCATGCCCATCGTATTTTGATCTCACATGGGCTTTCGGGGGTCAGGCTTCATGATGTGGTCGGGCTACCACTATCAACCGCATGCTATAGGCCTACTGTTCCCAAGTAGGCCTGGTTGGGCTTCGACAGTAAGCAGGAATTTGAGTCTTTGAGCGCGTTGGTCCGCAAGTTGGTACGCCTTGGTTTCCTACCCAAATCTTTGCCCACCTTTGAGGAGCTTTGTCAAAAAGCTGACATAGACGTCTTTAGAAATATCTTAACAAATACTAGCCGCACCCTCCACGACCTTCTCCCCACTCCCCTCAATTGTACTGGTCATGACCTGCGCCCACGCTCACATAACCGTGTTCTCCATAGGCGGAGACTAGGTCTTGGGTTTGGGGGGACTGGTGAAGGAGCGGCCGAAGACGATCGGCGAGGCGCGAAGCGCCGAGCAGGGGAGGGGTTTGGGGAGGGATGTGCCCCCTCCCGATCTAAAAATTTTTGAGAATTTCCTCACTGTAATGGTAGCATTTTAAGCTGTCATCTGAACAAAATTGCTGTATAATATGAGTGCTGATAGGAACCAGCTGTCACTCATAGCTTACATGTAGATTGAGTCATGTTTGAGTTTGGGGAGGGTTTGGGGAGGGGATGTGCCCTGCCCTATTTATGCATAATAACATAAATTCAAAATTTATATTCTGAAATATTTCAGAAATATTTTCTCCGTCCCCCCCACCTCAAGTTTTGAGGGGACCGTCCCCCCCTGTTCTCCCTAGATTTGATTCTCTTACCAGGCCTAGGATGTTGTACAGTTAGTTATCTGCTTTTTAGTTGACTTAATTTTTCTTCTAATTATCGTTTTCTTTATAGGCCTACCTAAATTATTTCTGACTTTGTAGGTAAAGCGCTGAGCGTTTAATAAAGAACATACTTACTTACTTTTACTTATAATGTGAATGTGTTTAGCTCTAATGCAGATTTGGCAGTTGGGGCCTACGAATGCGTGAGACCTACGACGACCTTAAAATTGCTCTGCATACCTCCGCTAGCACCTGTTTCACTTCTAAGTGTAGGCCTACCAGGAAAGCGGTAATCTAATTGTTGACCTAACAGTCTAGTACTTCTACGTGGGCCTATGGTCTCGGGTTCAATTCTATGTAAAAGACTGTTCTGATCCCTCGGTAACTCATTCATTCCAATATATAATCTTCTTTCCAAATTATTTTGACTATGTCTGTCAGTCTTTGGCCCAAATTATTTTCTCCTTCAACCATGTCTGTCCATCTTCTTTCAATTTGCATCTGTCATTCTATCACATCTTCAAACTTTCTGTTCAAACGTTCAAGCAACAAATCTAAGACAGAAGAAGAGAGGACATCTGGGGTACAAGACCTTAGTTAACTTTTATTTTGGCCTACTTCTGTGTGAAGAGATTCTCGAGACATTCTTAAATGAAGTTATTATTAAATTCCAGACAATGCAAATACAGTGAAACAATGTCCAAACAATTCTATATCAATTACAAGTTATGAAATTAAACTATCATTTGTGGCAGCGACTTGCAATTACCAGCAAAATTCTTAAAGTAGAAATGTTACTGTCCCTTTTTTAAAAACAGAGACAAATGTTACATTGCAAACAGCAATCCAATATATATCCTTTTCCTAAGCTTCTAAGGCGACTCTGTTCAATATACAAGGCTAATTTATGAAACATTTTCAAGGCTAATTTATGAAACATTTCTCAAGTTAATCCAATCTATCGTAAGAAAATGTCATACCATACCAACAGACTATGCAAAGCAATATTATTACAATCGGAATAACGCACAGTAATATAGTAAATTGAACACCAAATGGCACTATGTGTACAAGCATATATCCTTCAAATAACAAATTAATGCATCTATGATGCCTGTACAGTTCTTCAATATTTAACTTGCAACTGACGTAGTAACGGAATGAAATAGAAGCAACAGGCAACAAATTACATATGGCACAGAAGACTAATATGCAATGTCATGGACTACAGGCACTTGGACATTGAATGCATTCAATAACATCAGTAATAGAATAACGTAGGGTACTACTTGATTTTGCTAACACTTTTGCGCATCTGCATGCTCTTACTGGACATCTCGTGACACGATTTCTTTGCAACTAGCTCTTTTCTCAGAGATCTTTGCTTCGCTGCAAAGAAATGTAGCCTGGCCCCGGTAAACCGGCGGATGAGCTTACGCTTGATTTCATGACATTCAGGTAAATTGACATCTGCATTTCGGGACATGATTTCTAGCAGAAGCTGTTCGCGTAGATCATTTGAGGCGGACAAAAAGGATTCCTCAAGCTGTCGAAAAGCAATTTCTGCGGATAGGAATATACTGAAGGCGGTCTCATTGCATGGTGTTAGACAACCTGACCTATATTCTTTCAGTGTAAGCAGACGTGTAACCTCTGTTCCTAATTCCTGAATATAATCTTGAGCTTTAACAGAGGCAATACATGACGGACATGTCACATCGTTCTTTTCAACACGAGAGAGAATGTAACCAGCCAAGTAATACAAGCAACACAACTCTGTGGAGTCAAGTGCCACAGCACATATGTTACCATAATCCAACATTGGCTTGCATGCAGAAAAGACTGCATCAGAAACAGGGTCGTCAATTTTGCATTTCAATTGCACTGTGAGGAAATCGGCTGCAAGACTACCATCAGCTAAATCATAGCTTCCTGTGTCAGCACCCTTGAGGTACTGGGATACCGTTAGCAATCTCAAGCTGTTCTTGAACTCAAGTGCTGTGGGAACTGCATTTTTGCTGCGAACACACGAAAACAAGTTTTCTAGACAGTCCTGAGTCAGTCGTGCAGTCAATAGAAACTTACAATTCTCAGTATTTAGCAACCTGTCCTGCAACTGCAAAACAGAAAGCGTAGACAGTATAACACCACTCTGAACTGGCTTCCAAGAAGCTGTGGTGCCCGGCTTGGCGATAGCTATGCTTTCAAATACATCAACAACCGAATACAGGAACGCTATAGCAGAAGCATATTTATTCATGTCAAATTTGCTAATTGCCATGATGGGATGACGCGACGACATCAAATCAAACCATTTATTCATCATTTCAAGAAACCAGCATGTAGTCAAAATGTTACGATCCCAGTTGTTTGTTTCTACCATAAGCCTAAGTGCAGCTGAAACCGAGTGACTGAAAATATTCATGGCCTGTGACACTTTCATTTTATCGAAGTGCGAAGGATCGATATGTTTGGCAGTAAGATTTGGTGCAGGTTTTAAGGCTTTCTCCTTTTGGTACTCAACAAGTTTCCTTAGAGGCGCAATACAAACTGTATCACATGGTAAATTAAATTTCTGTACCAAATGCATAGGCAACACAATATTTTGACCATTTACCAGGTGATTCCTAACATTCTTTATGACATGCGGCACATCAGCTAGAATAAAAATCTTGTACTCTGGAATGCATGGATGAGAAAAAGAGTTAATGGTTGCAGCCTGTTTTCCACACACTATGCCAAGCTTCTTCCACATTGCTCGGTTAGCACTGCCCATGTCACAGGTAACGGCGGCAACACGCAAACCAATTTCGTAACACCGTTTAATGATGCTAAGCAAAATCGGAGCAAAGACACTGCCATCCGTTGAATTTGCAGTGTAATAATAGGCAACAGTTTGCTTCCAGCGCGTAGTAATTCCACCAAGCATAAAAACCAAACTGTGTGTAGCAACACCGGTGTGATCCGGCAATGTTACATCACCAATGAAATGGCCACTCCGGGTATCAAATTCAACACCTGCTGCTATCGACATCTCATCCAATGTTAAGCAACATTCACGTTCATGAACACTCATATCATGAACTTTAATAGCAAGGAATTGGAAAACTTCTGTTAGAATTCCAGTCTCAAATTTAACAAATTGAATACTGCGACGCAAAGTGCGCAGTGATGGCAACGGATACTTCTGAGACAAAAGTACACGGTAACCTGTGGGACCACATGCAAAATGCAGTTGCAGTGCATTTCTTACCGTCGGCGAACTCCATTTAGAACCCCTTTGGCTACCTCTGCACATCAACTTCAGCTGATCGATGTTCAGAAATTTCTTAACAGCAAAACCAAAAGTAAATTTCTCTCTCGACATTTTCCTTACTTTTCGCAATGTCGCTTTGTGCCTATCACGTAGAGCAGCAAAGAGACGAGTCTTCGTTGCCAACTGTTTCTGCAGTTTGTTGATGCGATCATTTAAAGTGCGACAACTTGCACAATTAGCTGTGGCGTCAGCTGCCGACGACGTTGAACAAGTTACCGAGTGCGATGTAGCATGTGCAGTGCTGTTCGATAAACTTTCAGATGCAGTCAGGTCCTCACGTCTGAAAACTGTGTCGTTGTTGTTAGAAGCTGAAACGACCAAAATATTGTCTAGTAAGTGCCTACAAATCGAACTGAGTGAAGGAACCTTGCAGACAGCAAGGTTCATACAATGAATGCAAGGAATGAACATTGCATATCCCAGCTTGGTCATGGGTATTCAATGGCCAATGAATGAGAAAGACTTGAGAGACAAATGACCAGGACCCAAAAGGCAGGATACCTTAGTGTGGACTCTCCAGGAGTGGACCACATGGCAAAAGAGACAGAACTTAATTTCTACAGTCCTGTATAATAGTCTAAAACAGTAATCTATAATAATATTCAAATTCATCTATATATGCAGCTGGAACAGCACTATATTTTAACACTATTGTGTTCATTACCATTTGATGCTCATTATTATGATCTTCTTGTCCCTCCAGATTCAAATGTCTTTGGCCCAGCATCTTGCGTCTGCAGTTCTTGGTGTCTGAATAGTTAGTTGCTTTATAAATTTGCAAACACAATACAAATACAATACTAAATTACCATCGTAAAGTTGTGCTTCAGCCATGGCAGTATTGGTGGAGAAATCCGGCAAAGATTTGCTGCTGTAGCTGTGTTCGATACGCAATCGCTTATCTGCAGCAGTTTTCGTCGGGCTTTCATCCAGGCTGCGTTTCAATGGTGGTTTTCTGACACGCACCGGTACACTGTGTGAGAAGAGCGTTGGCACAGCATCGGGTCGTAGCTTTCTCCATCCGTCCTTACGATTTCTCTCGAACTGATTGTCTTCGAAATGTGCCTAAAGAACATTAACCATTTCTACAGATGACACAAAGTGTACTAAGGTGACCATGAAAATGAAGTGTACAAAATCTCATGTTTTGCATCAGATACACTGGGACGCAGCCAGGCATGGGTTACTCAACTTCTGCTGAAAAGAGTTAACCAAATTCTTAATTAAAGACTGCTTGCAATCACAATGCAATAACTTCATTAATAGTAACGTAGTGGATCCGTTCACGCCTCGGGCGTTAGCGGAACCCCAGTACTACAATCACGCCCGTTGCATTATTGGCTAAAGTCTGTCACGTGAACTAGTCTTTCCTTGGAACTTTGAAATGGCGGACATCTAGATGGTCGCTTGGCAGGTTAGGCTACGTGAGGGTCGGTTAGGGTCAGGATAGGCGTCGTGAGGGTCGTCATTAGAAAACATGGTGAACAATCTTCCACCGCATTCTTCGGGAGAGTTTATCGGTTGGCTCCTTTCACGTGCGCAAAATCATGTGACATGCATTGACCAATAGCGTAACGAGCGTGATACTAGTCCCAGGTATTAGGCTCACGTCGGGCATGACTGTATCCATGACCTAATAGTAAATGAGTGAGGTACGAGAAGAAGGGACAAGAGAGGATAGTATGTGTTTAACCTTCACAAATTATAATTGGCAAGCATTTAGTATATCGGGGTGCATGTATTTTCTCCTGTCATTTTAGTCGTCGTGAGAGTCAATTAGGGTAAGGTTACGCGTCGTGAGGGTCAAGGTTAGTGTCGTCTTTAGAAGACATCGTACCTTACGCGCAGCATGCCAAAAGATACCTTCCGATGCCCGGAAACTTACGCACCCCGATACTAAATGCTTGCCTTAAAATTTGTGAATACATCCCTGCAAGGTAAATTCATCCAGTATCATGCCTGCGATTCATATGCCTAAATCAAGTAAACTGGGGACGCCAAAAGTAAACGCTGCGGGCAAACTTATAGTATCGTGGGCTGAAGGATTATACAGTATCTTTTATTTGGGCATGCTGTACAGACGCCGGACAGTACCAGTTTTTCTAATGACGACCCTAACCCTGACCCTAACCGACCCTCACGACGCCTACTGACCCTAACCGACACTCACGACGACGGTAAACTTACGCACTATGTCCTTCAGCCCCCCGATTCTATAAGCTTGCCACGCTGCCTACCTCGCATAGAGTTGAACACGACGTCGGCTTCCAGTTGTCTCTCTTCACTTTCGCCATCCACAAAGCACAGCGAGTCTTGTTGCTCGGAAAGCGGAACAACCGAAACCCAGTTTCATGTCGATTCGAGCAATTAAAAGCAGCGCAACAAGGCATTATTAAAAATTAATATACCGCACAATGCTGACAATCGCTTCGACTGGAAAAATTTACAATTTTTTTGCTAAAAACAACTCTAACCCTAACACTGACCCTAACCGACCGTCACAGCGCTTAACTTGACCCTAACCGACACTCACGAGGCCAAACCTGACCCTAACCGACCCTCACGACGCCAATTTATAGGAAGTACCGCATTTTGATCAATGCGCATGCGCCGAAAGATTGCTTCCGCCGCAGAATTGTGTCGAAAATGTTACTTCTGCGGCGGAATTTTCCGCCGCAACCGCACACACTGTTCAATCGCTTCGACTGGAATCAAGATGGTGGCCGGGAACCACGTGACCAACAGTAGCCAATCAGGAACCGGGACCGGTCTTTGGCTGTACCTGGCCTAACTCTTTCATATATACGGCTCTGGTCATGCCTATTCCTGGTTTTATTTATGTTGTTTGATGATGACATGGACGATGATGAATAACAATGAGGAAATCTTGTAACTGACAGATTTTAGCAGTATAATTACTATTAATGATGGTTTACTCTGTCTGACTGATAGTACTATTTATGTTTGTGTTCTAAGTTCTATTCTTAGAACTTTTTGTAAAATTTTGTTCGCCGGATTATTATTGAGTCTAGTTGACATAGTATTTGTGATTTATAATTTGTCTTGTAAAGTCACTAAAGTGTTTCGAATTCTATACGATTGACTGTGTCCTAGGCTAGCAGAATTTAGCTAAAATCACATTTATTTCATTTATGACAAAACAAGTGATTAATAATAAATGTTAAGCATAACAATGAACAATAACATCTACTTTATTAGATCAAACTGTAATTTGTGACATTTGGTGAATAAAATATGTTTTTCAACATATAATGTAACTCTCATAAAAGTCATTCTTAAAAACAGGTAATTAGAAATAAATTGAGTATCTCGAGGATGGTCATCACTAACACAATAATGCATATAATATGTAATATGAGAGAAATAAATAAACTGTTATTATGGTTGTAATTAGTTGTAAAATGTAAAGAAAAAAATAATTTCAAATGTTTCAAAGAAAACTGAAATATTTCAAATAAAACTGAAATATTTCATTGAAATATTTCAACGCCAAAAAAACATGTTTTTTACATCTCTAAGCGAATCACACAATCATGAGACAACAAAACAGCAACAATTCACAGAACATGCTAATCTTGATTACATTTTTATCCTTCTTAATGGAAAATATAACACCTGCATAATGGAAAATATAACACCTGCATAATGGAAAATATAACACCTGCAACTAATATAAGTAGGCTAAGCTAACAGACTTTGTTCCTTAATACATCTGGAATGCAAATACAAAAACAAAAAACAACTTTAGTCTGAAATAGTCTCACAAAATGATGCACAGCTAACTGCTTCTCACAGTCTTGTTCTGTAGAAGTACTGATCTCCCTGTAGTTGGATTCAAGACTTAACAGTCAAGTTTTCAAAGAGTGGAACTCAGAACGAAATACTTTACTAGTTTTCAAAGAGTGGAACTCAGAACGGAATACTTTACTAGTTTTCAAAGAGTGGAACTCAGAACGGAATACTTTACTGCGTCCACAGGATATTAGTATAAAGTTTCAATTTCATCTTCAGCAAATTTGCAGCGATGCAATGAAAAAAGACGAGTAGTCTGACATCTTAGAGTGTAGAGACAAAGCACTTACAGGGAGGACCTTGTGAATACCGTACACCAGAGTACTTGACACCCAAAGTTCTATTTTCTAATTAAAATGATTCCCATAAGAATTTGTCTGTATGTATCTCGGCACTGCAACAGCACAACTCATTTACATAAAGTAACAATCAATCTTAATCTTTCCTCTCTCTTTATCTACATGTATTAGGAATTACAACTTTGCACAGGTCAATAAATAAGTTGTCAGATGCAGAAAAGCGATGGCTGGAACAATGCTGTAGAAATTCCTTCTCAGTTTCAAGCATTTCACCACATATACCACATCCAAAAGATTTTTCCACAAACTTTTCCGCATCCTCAGATGATTTGATTTTGTTAATAGAAAGACGTTCTCCAAGACTAATTTTCTCTAAAGGACTTGCTTTTTCATTAGAATCAGCATGCTTGAGTCCTATCAAACGTTCGCGTGATTTATCAATAACGCCTGCTCCACTTAATGTCATGAACAGATTGGCAATTGATTCACTTCCCATTTTCAGATCCTGTTGTTGTTTAGACTGCTTGGTTGAAGAACTGTTCGGATGATAAGGTTTACTAGACATGAGTTGTTTCTCATTCAGATGAGATCTTTTGTGTTTCTTTAGACATCCAAGGCTTGCGAATCCTTTATTACAAAACTCACATATGTACGGTTTTTCTCCTGTATGAGTTCTCATGTGACTCTTTAGCTTTGCAAATGATTTCTGACATAAATGGCAACTGTATGGTTTTTCGCCAGTGTGGGTTCTCATGTGGACTTTCAGATTACCACGTAGAGCAAATGACTTCTGACATAAATGGCACTTGTATGGTTTCTCTCCAGTGTGGGTTCTCATGTGGACTTTCAGATTACTGCCTATAGTAAATGATTTCTGACATAAATGGCACTTGTATGGTGTTTCTCCAGTATGGGTTCTCATGTGTGTCTCTAGAACAAAGACACTGACAAAGAATTTCTCACATAACTGACATTTGTAAGATTTCTCTCCAGTATGGGCTCTCATGTGTGTTTTCAGTTGACCACCGTCAGCAAATGATTTCTGACATAACTGGCATTTGTATGGTTTTTCACCAGTATGGGTTTTCATATGTCTATTCAGTTGACTAGTATCACGAAATGATTTCTGACATAAATGGCACAGGTATGCTTTTTCTCCACTGTGAATTCTCATGTGTTTTTTCAAATTACTACTTATAGCAAATGATTTCGGACAAAGCTGGCACTTGTATGGTTTCTCTCCAGTATGAGTTCTCATGTGTCTTTTCAGGTTACCACTTATATTAAATGACTTCTGACATAACTGGCACTTGTACGGCATTTCTCCAGTATGGGTTCTCATATGTTTTTTCAGATAACTACTATGACTAAATGATTTCTGACATAAATGGCACTTGTATGGTGTTTCTCCACTATGACTTCTGATGTGTGTTCTCAGATTACCACTTTCAGCAAATGATTTCTGACATAAGTGACATGTGTACGGTTTCTCTCCAGTATGGGTTTTTATGTGGATTTTCAGACTACCACCTACAGTAAATGATTTCTGACATAACTGACATTTGTATGGTTTCTCTCCAGTATGCGTTTTCATGTGTGTTTTCAGACTACTGCCTTCAGTAAATGATTTCTGACATAACTGACACATGTATGGTTTTTCTCCAGTATGGGTTCTCATGTGTGTTTTCAGACTACCACCTACAGTAAATGATTTCTGACATAATTGACATTTGTATGGTTTCTCTCCAGTATGCGTTTTCATGTGTGTTTTCAGATTGCTAGCCTGAGTAAATGATTTCTGACATAACTGACATGTGTACGGTTTCTCTCCAGTATGGGTTCTCATGTGTTTTTTCATCTCACAACCTGCAGTAAATGATTTCTGACATAACTGACATTTGTATGGTTTCTCTCCCTGATGGGTTTTCATGTGGGTTTTTAGACGAATACCTTGAACAAATGTTTTCTGGCATAACTGGTGTGGATTCTCTACAGAATGAGTTCTCATATGCAACGTCAACCGACCTACTGCAGTAAATGATTTCCCACAAAACTTGCATTTGCATAGTTGCTCTTTGACATGTTTTCTGGTAGAAGCTGTTAGAATTTCACCTTGAGCATATGATTTCTGAAGTAATTGATGCTTTTGTTGTTTCTGTAAATCTGCGCAATGTGCAAGTGAATCATCGTATAATTTGGATTCGCATGGCTTTTCTTCAGCACAAGTCGTATCCATTTTAAAGCAACTGTATGTATAGATAGGCTACTTTCTGCTCTCGTTGATGCAACTTTTCAAATGTTTCTTGTGTCAATAATAGTTCTTTTTGGTTAAAGTAAAAAAACTAGTTACATAGAAAACAATTATCTTTCTGTTGAAATATTGCAGCAATATAACTTCTGTAGAATAGCACACAGGTTGAGTTATTAGTCAGTACTTAGCGATGTTAACTGATGAAGTAGCCATTGACGAAAATAAAAGCAGCACATGAATATATCCTCTCAAATGATGTGTTTTCGATGAAGATCAATGAGACACGGGGTTTCTCAAATAACTGCACTGAGAAGTTCTAACATAATGTTGTTCGTCTTTATGGACCTGTTAAAAAGAACTGCAGGACCTATTAAAATTGAGAAAACAACATCTCAATAATAGTTTGTCTTGAGACAAAAAATCATTTCATTATTGTTACTAACTGAAAACTAATTGCTCTTGCATTAAGGCTAGAATGACTCCATCCTCAGTTGAATGAATAGTTATTGCATGTATTCCATGTATTAATGGTGCCCAGGCAAAGTTTAAGTATTTAAATCCCTAATTATTGTAAAGTATAGGGTGACTCGATAGGTCGAGAACGATTTTGAATGCAGACAAATATATGTTATACACAATATAATATGGAAAGTTGTATACTGGAGGATAGGTTGTTCAAACGAGAATGTTACGCAAAAAAAATTAGATCACTAACTCACTTATTAAAATTTTAGCGCCAATATCCGTGACGTCATCAAATTCGTGCCAAGCAAACGTAAACAAGCAGCATTATCATTGACTAGTGAATACGCCGATTAGGCAATGACGGCCTTAAATGAATCGCAAATTAGGGCTCAAGCTATTACATTATTGGAAGAAAAGTACAGTTACAGTGTTATAGGAAAGAAATTGGGTTGTTCTAAATCGTGGATTAGCAAGTGTTTATGCCGATCCCGAACCCCAGACATTGAACACCTTAAAACGTCGGCTTCGTAAGGCATGGACATCGATAGTCCTACCTCTGACAACTCTGAAAAATCTAATCGGCTCGATGCCTAATCGACTTGAGGCTGTAATAAAGAGTAAAGGAAACATTATTAAATACTAAATGATAATTTGTATTAATTAATTAATTATGTGTGGATTAACAATGATGGTCGTACAATAGCCTATTGTTTTCGGCCTAACTGGACGTTTGCTTGGCGCGAATTTGATGACGTCAATGGAAGTTGGATTGATTAAAACATTCCTTGATGAAATGGAAGCTGGATTGATGATAGTTAACATGCACATAGGTAGATTGCTTACTTACCAACGTCAAGTACGGCATTGAAGACATTAGAATAATTTAGCAACGTAAAATACGACTTTACCGAAGTGGGATTGATTAAAGGATTTCTTGCTTAAATAGAAGTTGTATTGATGACAAGATTTCTTGCTTAAATAGATGTGGGATTGATGACAAGAATTCTTGCTTAAATGGAAGATGGATTGATGAAAAATAATAATGCTACAATCGGTGAATAATTTAAAACGTTGAAACGATAGATTAGCCTACCCTTGCCTTGCTGAATCACACCATCCAGGTTATAAGCGATCGATTCGTAGCATGAAATTACGTCTAAATACACCCAGTTACTTCCTTGTCTCAAGGGCTTCTACTCTGATCACCTACGAGAGACTCAAACATTTAAATTCGAACTATTAAATTAGCAACAACAACAACGATCGAGATTTGTAAAGGTAATACAAGGCAAAATTATACAAACGAAAAATGCAAAATCTTACCAGTTTTTGCTTTAGAAATTCTATTACAACGAAAATCTGACAACTTCCATCCGTACAAAATGGCGAGTGATTCTAATATATGAATCTGGAGAGGTGCTCAGAATAGAAGCTCGCTTGAGAAAGTATATCCTGCCATCTTGTGAATAGCATAGAGTGCTGTATAAACAAGCTAAAACTTGACAACGGCCTACTTTTTTGAGCAAATTGAGGGACAGGTCACAGATGACACATTACCTATAACCAAAAATTTACTTATTTATAAATTGACGACCGCCGTTTGAATTTCAAAATCACTCGGTATGCCCTACAAATTTAAATCTGGGAAAGAATTCTTATTTAGGGGCGAAACTCTGTCGACTTCAAAGAAGATTATGACTGTACTGGTAGGCTTACAAGTGACTACACAGTATAGCTCTAAATACTGACTTCTTCAAAATTATCCCGTTTTACATAAAATAGTAAAAGTAAGAATATTCTTTATTTGGCTACCAGAAAACGCACAGTAACTAACAGAAGAAATAAATAATAAAAACATATCATCATCATCATCATCATCATCATCATCGTCATCGTCATCGTCATCGTCATCGTCATCGTCATCGTCGTCGTCATCGTCGTCGTCATCGTCATCGTCATCGTCATCGTCATCGTCGTCGTCGTCGTCGTCGTCATCATCATCATCATCATCATCATCATCATCATCATCAGTTCCTGACCCAAGCCATTTGGCGCCGATGGGTACGAATAAATGATCTCCATTGTCCTCGGTCAAGTCCATTGCTCCCATTAGTGTCAGTCAAGTGACATAATATATTGTCTATCCAGCGTTGTCTTGGTCTGCCTTTGTGTCTTTTTCCTTCGAATCTTGCGTGTAGTGCGTTGTGTGGAATTCGGTCAACTGATAGGCTAGGCCTACCTAATGCTTGTCTAATGGCGATCATCGTTCCTTATTTTCTGCAGTCTTGAAATCCCTGTGATCTTCCGTAGCCAACTCATTTCTGCTGTAAGAATTCTTTTCCAGAGCTGATAGGCCTATTCTACTCTTTACCGCTCAATTCTCTTAAACCCTTGACACGTCCTTCACGACCTCCGACCTCCTCATAAGGTCACTCCATGCAATACGCGACCCAGGCCACGTGATCTCACCCTATCTAGAATTTATGCCTTTGCAAAATGAAGTTATAATAATTATATATATCATAGCCTATATATATTATTATTATGAGAATGTTATATGACTTTGCATAAATGAAAACAGATAAAGCACCAGGCATGGCCGGCCGGATGGAATCACTATGGAACTGCTTCAAGGAGGAGGGGAAACAGTTGTTAAAGCTATAATTATATGCATAGGCCCCTACCCTTGTTACAAAGATTCTACTGGAGAAAGAAATTCAGAAGACTGGGCAAAATCGACAATAGTCCCAATATAGCCTACAACAGTAAAGGAGATCCACAAGACTGCAAAATTACAGAGGCATTAGCCTACAGATAATAATTATTGGGGGGCGGACAATAGGCCTAATTAGGAGCGAGATAATTGGGAGCGGCAAAGAATTATTCTCATCAATCCAACTTCTATTAATATTTTTAGCAAAATTTACTTTAATCAATACAACTTCTATAGCCTACGAGCCTTTGCAATGGTGTTACTACTGTATTTTAAAGGGTCTGGAAGTTTAGAGAACGATCGATAGCTTGGTGCCACCAAATAAATGGCCCTACTAAAATTTAATAAAAGTGGTGTCCGCCCTAACAGTCCCGGCCGTAAGTTGGCTCCGAATTATTGTTCGCTCCGAATTAGCTCCGAAATGTGCTGTGCTCTCCGCATTGTCCGCTCAGAATTGTCTGGCTCCGAATTGCCCGTTCACCCCCTAACTTGACCCTAACCAACATTCACGACGCCAGTAAACTTACGCACTATATCATTCAGCCCCCGATACTATAAGCTTGACCTTTTCTTCAGATTCTCTTTTTATAAGCAGAAATTATTTTCATCAATCCGACTTCTATTTAGCAACAATTCTGCAATTAATAAGATGCCGCAGAATGCTATTTTATTATTATGTCAATAATAATTATACATTGTCATGTCCAAGATCTGATAATAATTCAGTTTAGCAAGGTGATGTAGCAATGTAAAATATTCACTAGATGGCAGAAAATACTTTCCAAAGCCAGCTTCCTAATATTCCAACTATAGGCTAACTCTTTCAACGCTCGCCACTTTGTACGGATGGAAGTTAAATTCAGGTTGTCGTTGAAATGCATCTTTCTAATGCGATAACTGGTCAGATTTTATCACTTAGTTTATTCATTTTGCCTTTTGCCTTATAGTTCCCAGAAGCAGCAGCACAAACCTCGACCAGTGTTGCTGTTGCTATAAATGTAATAGTTTGAGCGTAATGTTTGAGTCTGTCGTAGGCGATCACAGTTGAAAATCCTTAACCCTCGGGCTATCAAGGGGGAGGGTGGTTACCCCTCCCCCTACGTTTTTATGCATACAATTTTATTTTCATATGGAATATAAGTTTTACATTTTAGGTAGCTGTAGCAGGTTCATTTGCGCACATTTTGAGGTAAACGTCATGGTGGTATCTCACGCAGTTCAAAAGTTATACCCGAGGTACCAGAGGGGGGGGGGTAGATACTACCCCCTTGGTTTTTCGACTATAGCGTATTCATTTTTCTTCCTGGAAGATAAATAAATATACCATTCTGTAGAGGGAATGCAGGGCTACATTTGCTTGCTTACGTATTGTTGTCTTTTGAAAACTGGAAGTGATCGAAATAAATTATAATACGTGTTATCTGTCTGAAAATGGCTGATGCAACATCACAACGTAAACCGATATTTCTACACAAGCGTTTGTCGACAGCTATAGATTTAGAACTTATATTAGCTCAAACAGATACTGAAGATGAAGTGAGAAGCCAGTTTACAGTAAGCATTCGCACAAAACAACGGGAGTAGGCTAACTTACAAAAAATGCAAGGACCACTGACATATTTGACTGCCGTGAACAATAACGTAAAGTCTTGTTTCATGTTGTCTTTAGATTTCGCTACAACTAAACAGACTATAGACTAGTTTGTAGGCTATTGTTACAAATTATGTTTAAAATGTTCTTGGATACATAGATCAGTTTAAAAACACACATAATCTTATATTTTTTTATCCAAAAAGTAAAAAATGTACGCAATAATATAAAATATCGCTAATTATGGGGGTTTCTGTTGTTAAAAGTTATGTAATTTCGCGGTGCATTCACATAATGTACAACTAAATATACCATTCTGTTCAGAAATGAATGCTGAATCCATTGCTATATTACAAGTTATGATATGTAAAACCAAACACGAAATCCGGGGGGGGGGTGGTAATCAGCCAGTGTTACAAAAACCTCGGTAGCCTGAGGGTTAAGACAACGAAGCCACTCCTTGTCGTTAGACGCAGTGTCACGATATTAACGGATCACTTAAGCTAGCCCTGAGACAGCCATTGGTGTGAAGTGTTACCGACTTCATTTTCTTAGCCTCGGTATATGAGGGCGGATGGTCAAATCTCTCCCTCACCGTCTCATCTTCCCACCGACAGTGTACGGTCATGGGCGTCCGCAGGAATTTTTCTAGGGGGGCGCAAAATTTTAAATAGTCGTCGCAGGGAGTAAATAGGGTGTCAAAAGCAACCGATCACTTCACCTTCGACACTCGCTCCCTCGGCACTGGGTATACCTCTCGATCCTCTGGCGCGGAACCCACAACATGAGAAAAAATTCATAGACATTCATTGTCAGAACTATTATGATAATTAAATTCTATATGACTGAAATCTGATCTTATTCTTGAAATAACAATTGCAATCGTCTGCATGGGTTCTTGTCCAAACTTATTTATCACTCTATCTATGAATGCATCTTTGTTGTCTGAAATTTCTGTTCCATTCACTACCAAGTTTCTTTGACCCTCAACGCAGTCGACCTTCACAGTTCCTACGAAATTGTCCAACTCAGAAGTGTTCATCTTCTCCGTTCCTGTGATACTATCCGACTGACTCACAAAGCGTAGTAGTAGAAATTTCAGTTTAACGACCCGTGCGACATCAATAGATTCGCATTCCTCATCCAGGCTTGGACTGGTTCCGAAGCTAGCGGGGTAGGCTATGTGTAAAAAATCTGGCAGTAGGCCTACGTGTGTTAGATGGCATCTAACTTTCTAAGGTATACGAAGCTGATTACTTAGTCGCTCCAGCCAGTGTCAATTATATGTTTATATATATATATTATATATATATATGGGTATATATATAAGGGTAGGCCTACATATATCATACACATATATACAACGTCCTGACTACGATCGAGGTTAACCAGCCGGAACTGTTATCTCGGCTAAAACAACACAAGGAATACGATATACCAATTAGCCGATACGACTGAAGAATTTCGCCGTATCGGTTGACAATATGAATTTCCATATTACCAAGAGAGAACTCTATACGTTAATATTTTTTAAATACGCCCAAGCAAAGATATAGCCTAGGTCTCAATTGTAGGGTCCCAATTGTAGGCCTACCATATTTTAACGGTCGGTACACTACAATCTTACTAATTAATCTTACGCTTTCTGTGTTAATTTTAAATAACTACCTAAAGAATTTAGTGTTTTCCGATAATCACGTTGAAAATCGTGCTGCAATAATAATATACAAATAATCAAAATGTCTCTGCAAATATGCGCAAAATCCAGGGGGCGCACATGCGCCCCCTTGCGCCCCCCTGCGGACGCCCATGTGTACGGTCAGTGTACTCATTATAGCAGGGGTGCTGGTGGAACAGAAATCTCGAACCAAATAGTCTACCCTGGCGTTATTTGAACCTCTAACCACTTGATTGACAGTCCATCGTGCTAACCACTACGCCTACACCATCGAGCATAATATAATATCATAATATCGAGGCCCGATAGCGCATTGGATAACATCTGGCACAGAGAACGAGAGGTACCGAGTTCGAGTCCCGTTGGGCGGATATGCTTTGTAGGCTGCTATTAGCGCCGTTGTATTGCAGGCTGTCTGTTCTGTTAGTATTAAGATTTAAATTGCATAACATGTAAATGTACAGCGCAGTGCGTTTGCCAGGCGCTTAATAAAGAAAAGATTATTATTATTATTATTATTATTATTATTATTATTATTATATTGAATAAAACGAATATTGATTGAAAATTATTCGCAAGATGACACAATATACTTTAAAAAAATCCAGCTTTACTTTCCTTTCTAGTTACTTTCATCGTTCGCCATTTTGTGTTGATGACAGTATAAACCTGATTACGGAGAAATTCGACTTTAATGCCAAATCTGGTTGGATTGTATAACTTCTTGCATATAAATTAGTGAACACACATTTAATTAACTACAGCCAGGTCAATGAGAGAGTTGCTAATATTATTGTTTGAGTAAAATTGCATTATAGGCTTATGGTATATTTTAGGTAAACGTGTAGTTTTGCGTCGTAAATTATTCGCCATTGCATGGATTTCATCGTTGGTCGAATACAAGTTCACAGAATTCTTGCTAAATAGAAGTCGGATTGACGAAGATAATATTTGACTAAATAGAAGAGGGATTGATGAAAAGAATCTTGCTCAAGCAGAAGCTGGACTGATTAAAACTTATTCTTAATTAGATAGAAAATGTACTGATGAAAAATAATTGTTGCTTAAATAGAAGCTGAATTGATTAAACGAATTCTTACCTATATATAAGCTGAATTGATGAAAAGAATTCTTACCTATATATAAGCTGAATTGATTAAACGAATTCTTACCTATATATAAGCTGAATTGATGAAAAGAATTCTTAGCTATATATAAGCTGAATTGATTAAACGAATTCTTACCTATATATAAGCTGAATTGATGAAAAGGATTCTTGCCAAAGTGTAACTTGGATTGATAAAAAATAATAATGCCACAATGGGTGAATAATTTCTGATGCTAAACGACACGTTTACCTTCTTTCAATCTCCCTCTGATGCCCATCACTTGCTACCATTAGTTGTTGTTTGTGGTTGGATACTTGCATAACATAAATGGTGAATTGTTAAAGTGCATGGTGTCTCAGCATGCAATTTTCTCCAAGATCTCAAATCATCTGGATTGTATCTTCATTTACTCAATGGTGATGGTAGATTTCAGTTATTCTATATAAAATCAACCTGATTTCTAAAAGGCAACATTGTGATCTCAGATCTGTTTAATACTTTTTTCCTATTGGTTGCTACTATAAAATTCTGAAGAGATTATCTTAGTTTCTGACTGAAAAATTTCTTTGTGCAAGTCTTGTGTCTATATGCAGCAGTCAATGAAGGCAAGTAATTAATGTTGTCAGAGTGCATGGTTGCAACTTCAGACGTAAACATTGATGGCAGAGTTTTTTGTGCTTAAGAAGAAGCAGGTGAATTTGCCAAGGCACAAGTGGAGCACATAATGGACTGGGCAGAATGAGCAGATATAGGGAGGGAATTGACAAATTTACGTCCAGCCACTGAAAATGATCATTTACCTAGCAGTTGTAGTCTTAGATTAGGATGACGTTGTGGAATAGTGATAAGACTGAAGAACAATGCCTGATTTTAAATGATGTGTTTGGCCATAGTTCAGTGTTTTTTAGACCATGAGACCCAAGTTAAAGTAAATGCTCTGCTGAACAGGAAGCCAATACAGTGATTTTGTACAGCAGTTATATGTTCATATCATGATGTATTTGCTATGATTCTAACCAAAGAGAACTCTCTGAAGCTTTTGTAGATTGGACTTCATGATGCGCTTATAATCGAGTTACAGGTATTATTGTTATTATTATTATTATTTTTTAAAAATAAAAATCGCCCGAGGTTATTTTAGGTTATTATTATTATTATTATTATATTATTATTATTATTATTATTATTATTATTAAACATGCTCTGTTGAACTGGAAGCCAATACAGTGATTTTGTACAGCAGTTATATGTTCATATCATGATGTGTTTGCTACGATTCTAACCAAAGAGAACTCTCTGAAGCTTTTGTAGATTGGACTTCATGATTCAGTTATAATCGAGTTACAGGTATTATTGTTATTATTATTATTATTATTATTATTATTATTATTATTATTATTATTATTATTATTATTATTATTATTATTATTATTATAAAATCAAAGTTCTTAAAATCATGGTTCTTATTATTATTATTATTATTATTATTATTATTATTATTATTATTATTATTATTATTATTATTATTATTATTATTATTATTATTATTATTATTACAAATATTTGTAATGTGCACAAGTCACACAGAAATACAAATGAGATGCTTGGTTATTCCAAGGAAGAGCAGTTAGATATCCAGATAAACATTTGAAGGCCAATGAGAAGTAGTGAGTTTTGAGGCGTTTGTTGATGGAAGTAAAGGAGTTAGAGCGATAAATAAGCATTGGTAGTCGATTCTATTACCTGGAGGCAGCAAGACAGAAAGCCCATGACAATATTAAATCGAGGTTCAACCAAAGGACCCTAAACCTAAGATCGTAGACAGCGGGGCGGGATGTGCAATCAAACCAGAAAAACAAGTGGTTAGAGGTAGGCAGAAGTGTTCGTTGTGATGATTTTATAGGTCAGACAAGTCAGTTTAAATCTTATTCTGAATTCAACAGGAAGACTATGCAGTTGATCGAACAGAGTCAAAGGAGTTTGAATGAGAAGATACTTGCAACACAATGCGAGCCAGAGATACGTTGAAGCCTATTGACCTGAAGATCTGTTATGTTTGCAAAATTGGCTTAATCAAGGTGATAGCAGACAGGAGAGCAGGCTATGATGTGTGACTTGTCTTTGATGAGAGCAGACCGTATGTGACGTATAGCCCCTGATGTGGTTGAAACAGGATTTGCAAAGCTTTGTGGGATTGGAATGTGAGATTACTGTCCATAGTGAATCCAAGTGTTTTGACAGTCTCTGGTCTCTGCCGTAGTCTTATATTATGTAGTGCTCAAGATGTCGCTACCAAATTAATGCAAGAAGAGCAGATTCTTTTGAATTATGATATGCAGTCTGAGACGGGGATTAGTGAATTGGAGGATAAGTGTGTTTGCATGCGATTCATAACTGTGTGTTCAAGTAGTTTATATATGAAGTTCATAGTTGAGATGGATCTGTAATTAGACAGAATATGCTGATGGACTTATGTGTTACACATTTCGTTTCTAGATGACATGTCGTTTCTGGTGAAAAAATGAGTGAAAGGACGTTGTTAGTCAGCTCCTCCATTTCTCCATTTCCAATAATCCATGTCTGTGAGTCATATTCATTCATTCATTCATTCATTCATTCATTCATTCATTCATTCATTACTTGAATTTATATAGCGCCTCTTCAAGGGAACTACTCAGAGGCGCTCCCAACCCCAGCGCGGCCAAATAGGACCATTTTAATTTGAGATAGGAATGTCTGAGAAGGGGTTCTAGGAAGGGAGCGGAGGACCAGAGGGAGGCCATTCCAGGTCGAAGGGCCAACCACAGAGAACACATATAGTGTCACACTCCACATGAGGCTTTTTGTCAAAAACTCTCCTATCTCCCAGATTGCTTCCTGTCTCATTCCTATTCTTCTTTATACCTCGACACAACATCTGCAACCATCTATTAATACTAAACTTCCAAGATCACAAAACTGGTGAACTTGCTCAATATCTGCACTGTCGATGACCATAGTTATTCAATCTGCAACAGTCCTTTCTACCAGGCGCCCGACTCCCTTCTGTTGCTCATTCCCCCTCCCAAGTATATAACCCTTATTCTTGCTCTTCTCATTAAATAAAGAATATACTTACTTACTCTTGTCACTGATTCCATTTGCTAACACTTTGCATTGTTCAAATATGCAAGTACTCAGTGGCTAAGAGCGAGAAGTACGGACGATTTATACCCATAAGCTGTCACACTTTATTAAACCGAACTTTTAAATCTTTAGTCTTATTTATCTGTGAAATGCTTTGTGCATATTTCAGGTATCAGTGTTAAATCATGTCTTGTGTAAAAAAGTAACGTAATTACCAACTTTTAGCTGCTATACTTTTGGAAACTACTTTGAAGATGTGAGATGCACCATTTATTTATTACTTTAGTTGACTTTCCTGGAATGGTGTACTTATTAGCCTAAGTGACAGGCAAATCTGTTTTCAGCCACAGCTGTAACAGAAATTTAGTCAAAGAATTCTAAATAAATCTCATTAATCTTCATCAGGAACATTTAAGTGGATTTATCTCTCGACAACTTTTATGAATGTAAGTTAGTTCATCTTCGGTCAAAATCATACTCAACAATACCATAGAGGCGTTCTATTATACAAAATAGCTTCAGTATTTTGTCGTGGATTATTTTTCTTTGTGACTATATTTTTACTTTACCACTTTACATGAGTCATGAACCCTTTTTGTTAGCACCTGAAAAGCAAACTTAAATGAAGTTGTCATGTTATACACTGGCCACTCCTGGTTTTGGAAAGGCTTTGACAACAGCAATAATTGCAGAAACGCTTTACACAGGCAATACATTGGAAGTGCATATCAAAACTCATGTTTATCAAATCCCAACTTTATCTGAAGCTTGTGTTTGCAGAAGCACATACAAATCCTTTTTAAGAAAACCACATATACCGGGTATGTTAATTATTTCAGAAACCGCGTTCTCAAGGTAATCATCTGACAGCTCATCAAAGAATACATACTGCAGAAAAAAACAGTGAAATTATCAATTCAGTGATTGATGGTGAATGCAAGAATACATATGAGAAAAAGTACAGGTGCCTGATGTTGGAAGTCATTTGATCAGGATTGTAATCCGGAAAAGCACTTGAGATCCCATACTGAAGAGAAACATAACAAATGTCAGATTTGGGGAAATCATTTGCAGAAGTAGGTGGCTTGGTGATGCATACGAGAACTGACACTGGCGAAAAACGATACAAGTGTCAGTTATGTCAGAAATCGTTTCCTAAAGAAAGTAATCTGAAAATGCATATAAGAATCCATACAGACGAAAAACCATACAGGTGCCAGATATGTCAGAAATCATTTAATACAGATAGTAATCTGAAAAGGCACAAGAGGATCCATTCTAGTGATAAACCATTCAGATGCCGGCTATGTCAGAAATCATTTGCTGATCGTAGTGCTCTGAACATGCACATGAGAATCCATACTGGCGAGAAACCATTCAGGTGCCAGCTCTGTCAGAAATCATTTAGTGAAGGTGGGACTCTGAAAACGCATATAAGAACCCATACTGGCGTAAAACCACACAGGTGCCAGTTATGTCAGAAATCTTTTGCTCAGCATAGTACTTTGAACATGCATATCAGAACCCATACCGGCGAGAAACCATACAGGTGCCAGTTATGTCAGAAAACGTTTGCTAAAGATAGTCATCTGAAAACGCACATGAGAACTCATACTGGAGATAAACCATACAAATGTCAGTCATGTCAGAAATCATTTACTAAAGGTTGTGATCTGAACAAACACATGAGAATCCATACTGGAGATAAACCATTCAAATGTCAGTTATGTCAGAAATCATTTACTCAAGGTGGTAATCTGAAAACACACATGAAAACGCATATTGGAGAGAAACCATACAAATGTCAGAAATCCATTGCTGAAGATAGTCATCTGAAAACACACATAATAACCCATACTGGATGCCAGTTATGTGAGAAATCATTTCCAACAGTCACTTCTCTAAAGAGGCATATGAGAACGCATGCAGGAGAAAAAACATACATATGTGAGGTTTGTAATAAAGGATTCACACAACCTGGAAATCTAAACAGACATAGAAGAACTCATGCAAATGAGAGGAAACACACACGAAATAAACCTTATACAGAGAGCAATTCTTCTGTGAAAGAGTCTAAAATTGACGCAGCAACACAGCCACAGGATCTCAAAATGGAAAGCGAAGTAATAATTGATAACATATTATCTGATCATTTTATTCAATTTAACAGGACAGGCGTTATTGATAATCCAAATGAATGCTTCTCAAAGAACATACTATATCCGGCTTCTAGTGGAATTGCAGGTCCTCTACCGAAAATTAGAGATGGAGAATGTCTGTACATCAGCAAATTCAAACCTCATCTGTATGCAAAAGCGTCTTTTTCAAAATCTTTTGGATGTGGCATATGTGACGAATTGCTTGAAATAGAGAAGGAATTTCTAGACCATTGTTCCAGCCATCGATTTTCTCCACCTGACGACTTAGTTGCTGACCTGTGCTGAATTATGATTCCGCTTAATTACAGCTGAAAAATTTGGAATTAGAGATTTATAATGAAAAGATTATATGGAAGTGCAGGATAACTATAGTTACTTTGTACCACTTTCATTTTAGGATAGTTAGACAGTATTTATTGACCTGTGCTCATTTGAAAACGCCAAAACTTGTAAAAGATTGAGACGTTTAAGTTTGAGTTAAATAAGGTGTGCTCTTGTAGTGCCAAGATACATACAGACAAATTCTTACTATCATTTTAATTACAAAATAGTTGGGCATCAAGTATTCTGGTGTAGGGTATCCAGAAGGTCCTCTGTTGGCTTTGTGTCTAAGGTGTTAAACTACTTTTCTTTATTCATTGCAACACTCTAAAACACTACACAAGAGCACACCTTATTTATATGTGTACTGTTTTGCTGCATGCCTTAATGAAATTTTATGCTTGTGTAATGTAACTTAGTAATGTATACTGTTGTGCGTTCCACTCTTTGAAAACTTGACTTTTAAGTCTTGAATCTAAGTACAGGTACATAAATTTATCTGTAGATCTAGTATATGTATACAAGGCTGTTAGCTCTGCATCAGTTTGTTAAACTATATATTAGACTATATGTTGTTCTTCAGGTCTATATTGTATTTGCATTCGTCGTGTATTAAGGAACAAATTCTGTTAACCTAATCTATTTATATCAGGTGCGGCTGTTATATTTGGTTAACGTGTAGTTTTGCATCGTAAATTATTCGCCCATTGTAGCATTGGTATTTTTCATCAATCCAACTTCTACTTTGGTAACCACGTTTTTCGTCAATCCCGCTTCGATTCAGGCAACAATTCGTTTAATCAATCCAGCTGCCATTTAAGCAGGAATTACTTTTCATCAATATAACTTCTTTTTAATTACGGATTATTTTTCATCAATCCAGTTTCTATTTAAGCAAAATTATTTTCATCAATCCGACTTCTATTTGGCAAGAATTCTTTTCGTCAATCCAACTTGTATTCGGCCAACCCTGAAACACATGCAATGGCGGATAATTTAGGACGCTAAACTACACGTTTACCTTATATTTTGTCATAGAGGAGGAATCTGAATGATAAACATATAATATTATTATAATCGAGATTATTGCATGCTTTCTGAATTGATGCTGTTTTGTTGTTTTACGAAATCATGATTATCGTGATTGTTAGCCTATAAATAAGCTGTGTGTCATAAATTGCGCATGATCTGTAGCCTACTTCACATTTATATCTATCGAATATATAACTAAGTCACTTAAGTCACAAATTGCGCATGATCTGTAGCCTACTTCATATTTATATCTATCAAATATAACTAAGTCACTTGGTGTCACGACAACTCGTCGAACGACATTTCGTCTACGACACTTCGTCGAGCGACAATTCGTCGAACGACATTTCGTCTACTAAGTTATTTGATATTGTCACTTTAAAATGGAAGCTGGATTGATGAGAAAAACTGTTTCCCGAAATGGAAGTGGGATTGATGAAAACATTCCTGTGTTGAAATAGAAGCTGAATTGACCAAAATAATTTTTCACGTAAAAATAAGCTGGAAATCAACCTCGATGCATGGATGAAAATAGGTTTCCATTCAACAGAAGCTGGATTGATGAAAATAATCTTGTCAGTAATTAGAAGCTGGATTCCTGATAATATATAGCACGTTTTAGCGAAACTATAAGAAAGCGGTCTCTGTTGATTAGCCGTAATGGATACAGATACACTAGTAGACGAAATGTCGTTATACGAATTGTCGTAGACGAAGTGTCGTTATACGAAATGTCGTTCGACGAGTTGTCGCGGAACCAAGTCACTTAAGCCACAAATTCTGATAATAACTTGGCCAATAAAAGCGCCACTTATAGAGAAACATATCTGACGTGATCCTGCATTACGTGAGAAGTGCTGGGAACACCACCTTGGAATACAATAATTTTCAAACGCTTTCAGAAACAATGCACAGGACGAGAGGTAGGTTAAGGCACAGATGTTGCAGGTTTCTACTTACCTTCTGTGCTGACTGCTGAACCTTGCAAGTTCGGACCGGGGGAGTAACCATCCATCCCTGGCCTTTATACGGCCAGGAATGTTTGGTTCCAAATCGAATAGAGGCTTCAAATTTAGGAGATTGAGCAGCCTCCACAGCAATCACGCAGTCATTCAGATTTGAAACTCGTTGGATTTTCCATTGGCAATCAGGGCAGTTTCTCTTACATGAAACTTGCGTATGCCACACTTAGCTATGCCAATGACAGGCTGTAGCTCTTTGATGTGAGAAAGAAATTGGCATACATTAGTGACACTTTCACAGAACTTTTATATATCGCCCTTATGTGGAACTAGATTAAACAACTGTAGAGCATTGTCACAATGAGTTTCTAATGGCAAAATTAATGACTAAAAATGTAATGCACACACGCTCACATTAAACTGCAGATGGCATCATAACAAATAGGAAACTAACCATGAATATGTATACCTCCTCAAAAGGTCATATGTTTCGGCCATGAGGTTCAAAATGTATTTAATATTTTCTGTTCTTCGTGTCACATTTATGGTGTATTGCTGATTTGGCGTCAACTCTCCATACTGAATTGTAGAAATGTGTGCACCAATACTTATTGCTATGCTATGCTTACTTTCAGGAGTCTTGATAACTATCCACCAAATTCTTAGTTAGGCCTATACACTGTATACAGCAATATATATATTGCAATTTTTTGACTTCTTTCGGATCTCTTATTGTTCAATTTGAAGCACAACTCAAAAAAGATAAACTGTTTTCGTTTTCAGACTCGAAGGTCCTTTTACAAAAGCAAACGAATTTCATCTTGAACACGTAAAAAGAACTGATAGATTGTACCTGTAGTTAAGATTGTTTATGATACAACCAGTGCTTTTTTTCTAGAAGAAAAGGTTCCGGAACTCATAAAATTCAGAACACTTATACGGGCATATTTTAAGCCAATATTTCTATTTCACATAAATCAACATCAATAAACACAAAGCACTGAAATTAAATTAAAGTTTCTAAGTAATTGTTAGTAATTTTTATTTAAATTTTTAATTTACTAAATTATTTTTAATAGCTGAAAAAAGGTCCCGGAACGCCGTTCCGGACCGCTCCGGCTGAAAAAAAGCACTGGATACAACTGTGAACATTATAATCTGTTTTGTTTTGATTTTTTAAAATTTGTTTTAAATGTTGTACTGCAATGTTTTGTTATTTAGTTGTTTGGCTATGATTTAGCTCTAACATTGTTATTTAAGTTGAATTTTCTATAACCATGATCATAAAAATCGTCTTGCCATCAGTAAATGTTATGTGGAAAAGGGGCAGCCCTCCAATAGCGGATTATTTTATTCTTTAGGGCTGTCCTGTTGACGGCATCAGCAGATTAACTTTTGAAATGACTGATTGTTAATTAATTGTGCTGTTGTTGAATCAATAAACGGCGGTTTGAAAACAGCGAAAACAGCCTTTTCGTAATTATAATTATCAAAACGCTGAATCTATTCGTAAGATCGCTTTTGCTGCTGTCTTTCCTTAGATCGAAACAAGTCTTTTGAGTGGCATGATTGTGCAATGTTATGTTGCTAACTGTTGTGTTGGTAATCGTAGTCGTAAACTCGATATTTCTAGAACGCCCACAAAAGCGAAGTCGCGGGAACTAGCTTAAACACAGGCGCTTAATCAAAACAGAATCGATTGGCAGGGGTCTAGATCCGGAGAGTCAGGCAGACAGACAGTCAGAGGGCTAAGGTGGATGATGTTTAGAGTTGAATTGACGAGGGAGGTGAGAGGAGGAGAAGGAATCGGGATAGGATTTGTGAAAAAGCAGTGTTTTCAGTTTTGAGTGGAAGACATGTGGAGAGATAGGAAAAGGTGAGGTTTTGGCGAGTTCGTGGGATGGATCGGATATTTGTCGTAGCACAGGCGGGAGTTTGTTCCAAAGAGGCGGTACAACTATGGCCATGGAGCGATTTGCAAATTTAAGCGATGAGGTGACGGAAGGGCGGAGCAGTGTGAGGGTAGAAGATGAACGGGTTGAACGAAGAAGTTGGACCGTGAACAACTGACGGAGATAGGAGGGTTGGGAGGATTGAAGTGTGTTGTAGGTGCTTTCTCGGTTGTTGGCCCTTCCATTTGGAATGACCTACCACTTAAGCTCCGTTTTTTACTTGTAAGCCATCTGACAGGGTTCTACAAGTCCCTCAAGTCTTTTTCTTTAGTCGTGGCTGGGCCGGGAGCGCTCCTGAGTAGTTTCTTGAAGGGGCGCTATATAAATGCTCTGAATGAATGAATGACTAGGACTTTTTATTCTATTCGTTCAGGAATTTTGAGCCAGTGGACAAACTTTTTTTTAGCTGTGGCTGGGAGTAGCTATGAATAGGTCTCTGGAAGAGGCTCTAAGTAAATTCTCGGAATAAATGAATATTGGGGCTCAATGTTTGGACAGGCCTGGCGCCTTAATTATTGGGGACTCGAGCCTAGCGGCCTAGAGTTTACTCACAATTATATTGTCAACTTCAACATATAACTTAAATGAAGTATGCAAGTTATCTGCTAGCAGTAGTGCAATCAACTGTTTGCCGAAAGACGAAGTATCTAATTATAGACCCATCTCTGTTCTCCCCTTATTTTTTAATTTTTTTGAAAAATTAATGTATGAACGTCTTAGTAATTTTATTATAAAAGCTAATATCCTATTCCCATCTCAACATGGTTTCCAATCTGGACACTCCACTTTCATGCCCCTACTGAGTATGCAAGATAAGATTTCTAATGCAATTGAGAATAATGAATACTCTCTGGGAGTTTTTCTTGACCTAGCCAAGGCGTTTGATACTGTGGATCATAGTATTTTATTAAAGAAACTAAGTGTTTATGGTATACGAGGTACTCAACTTGACTGGTTCGCTAGCTATTTTGAGAATCGCATGCAGCTTGTGTGCTGCAATGGTGTATTTTCTACTCTGCATGCAATTAATTTTGGTGTTCCACAGGGTTCGAATCTAGGTCCCTTGTTGTTTCTCATTTACATAAACGACCTTCCTAATGTTTCATCTATCATGTTTTTTATTTTGTTTGCTGATGATACCAATATCTTTTATTCTCATGGTTCTTTGGACACGTTATTTCAAATTGTGAATTCTGAGTTAACCCTTGTTGCAGACTGGTTTTGTGCTAATAAGCTAACACTCAATATTGATAAAACAAACTACATTCTCTTCAAATCTCATCGAAAAAGCTATCCCTCTGATTGCCCTAATCTGTACATTGATGGTGTTCCTATTACTCAAGTTGAATCAACTAAATTCTTGGGTGTTTATGTAGACCAAAACTTAACATGGAATGAGCATATAAGAAATATTTCATCAAAAATTGCTAAGAATATTGGAATTTTATCTCGTATTTCTTATCTGCTACCATCTTACACTCGTACTACTCTATACTACTCACTCATTTACCCCTACCTTTCTTACTGCAATATAGTATGGGCCTCAACTTATAAATCTCGGCTCCATAGCTTAACTATACTGCAAAAACGTGCTGTCCGTTTCTTAGCAGGTGTTCCATACGGTTCTCACACTAAGCAACTATTTTCTGAGTTTGGATTATTAAGGGTCGAACTGATCAGGATCGCTCAAATCGGGGAATTTATGTATCGCTATGATCATGACTTGTTACCACTGGTATTCAAAGGCTTCTTTTGTCGTACTTCCAGCATCCATTCTTACAACACGAGAGGTTCGAATTCCTATCGTCGTGACTATGCTCACACTAATACTCGTTTATTCTCTATCAAATTTACTGGTACCTTGGTGTGGAATAATATCCCTCTAGCTATTCGTTCTTCACCTAATCTCTTGATATTCAAAAAAGCTACGCTCCCTCCTAGTTAATGAATTAATTGACTTAACTTAGTTGTCAGGGACCCGGGAACCTATGGCGCCACAGGCGCCCATGCTCACCCAAATATTGACCCTGTGGCGCCAAGGCAGGGTCATGCTCACCCAACTTTTTGGAAACAGTAATACTATGAAAATAACGCAGTAATGGAACCTAACCAAAGCCGGCCAAAGCTGGCTCTGGCATTAAGCAAAGGGCAGCAGACAATCTTGTAGGATGACAAATTGTGCGAATCATGGACACTTGATACTTGGCTACTCTTTGGGCCTGAACGGTACCACATGTGTAAATGTGTTTGTCGGAAGTCGGAGGTACTGAAGTGACACGGCAATATATCATTCTACAAAGACTGGGCGGACTGTGGTTGCAGACAGGACAGCTAATTATTAAGACAGCAGTGATATATATTAATATATATATACATGTATATATTCATGTTTAGATATACATAAATATATATATAAGATATACATAAACATAGGCACAATATTCAGTGTGTCGGCTCTCAGAGTGCCTGGAGAAATAGAGACTAGATCAGTTCTTCTCGAGACTCCATTCGAGTATATACAGAGGATAATAAATAATTTTGAATAGGCCTAAATAAAATTGGTAAATAAAGACAGTGCAGCAATGTCTAGCGGACCGCCTTTGAAGGCATTTAAACAGTCGTTTCTTTCGTTTTGCAAGTCACCTGCTGCTGGGAGGTCTGATGGTAAGTAGGCTACAACTAAATAAATTGCATTTCACATTTATAAGCAATTCGCCACAGCGCAAATATGAGCATAAGAAAAATTTGACAAACGGCATTAGGCCTATCCCTGACAAATTCCTGTAAATACATTTTATTTTCTTCCATGCAAGAAATCCATCTTCATTGCATGTCTCATAATCGTAATAGTAATAGTAATGGTAATCTCGAGATTTCTTCAGCGCCCAGCAAGACAAGCGAAAGACGGTCCACATTTGGGTTTTAGTTGATATGTATATTCGTTTCTTATGCAAAACAGGTTGGCACACACACCGCAACCTAGGACATTAACGATGCTTATCAGCTTATGACATCGTTGCATAGGGCCTACTGTGCGGTTTAATTTTTCTCTATCGTATTATAAGTAGGCCTAAGACGCTCTATAAACACTGGCTGGCACTTTGTATTTTTGATTGCTAAAGCAGTTATTGACTTATTGTGCTATTGTCGCCTTTTATGTTATCAATATTGAGCGTAATAAACTACCAGTGGTTGCAAAAAATGACAAAATATCGTTATAGATAATATCAGGCATAATGAATAATTTTATCCACCTTAGGTCTGAGGTCTGTGGCCTACACGGCTGAGGTTGGCTCACCCAACTTTTAAACACTTCCCGGGCCTCTGTTAGTTGTATTTGTCTGTACTGCTATTTTAGTTAAGATTGTAGCCTATATTGTTTTGTTAATGTCGTTTAATGGTCTCTTCTTATGTTTTTGTTTGTTTATTCCAATCTAAGTATCGACTGGCTGTAATTTAGCGGGATCCATGATCCCTTCTGGACCCCATGTAACCAGTAGGCCTACATATCAATTCATTGCCTTATTGTTTCATTGTTTTAATCTTTTATTTCCATGTGTTTAACTGTACTTCCCACTCATTCCTTTTACTTTTGATATTTAGTTTAAATTAGTTAAGGTTAGTTAAGATTTTTATGTTAATCAAGTCAACAACTGTTATACTATGTAAAGCATCTTTTGGTCGCCACATATTATGTTGAAATTGTGTAGAGGTGTCCCTACTTAGCGGGATCTTTGATCCCTTCAGGGCCTTCCCTTGTGGCATTCAACAATCCATACTTAAAAGTACAATCTGATTTGTAATATTATTGTTTATTGTTGTTTGGCTACAAATAAACGATTGATTGATTGAACATTGAATAAACCGAATATTAAATAATAAAAATATATTCGCTAGATGACAGGATATTCTTTCAAAAATCCAGCGTACTTTTATTTTTTGTGAAAGACTTTAATCGCTCGCCATTTTGTGTTGATGACAGTATAAACCTGATTACGGAGAAATTCGTCTTTAATGCCAAATCGGGTTAAACATTGCTTAAACATATAACTTAAATGAAGTATGCAAGTTATCTGCTAGCAGTAGTGCAATCAACTGTTTGCCGAAATGGAAGTTGGATTGATGAAACTGGTTATTTGCAAAAATAGAAGCTGGATTAATGAAAAAGCGTGTAGTTTAGCCTCGCCATTACAGAGCAAGTCAGAGTTGGTCGAATGCAACTTGGATTGACGAAAAGAATTCTTGCTAAAATTAATGGAAGTGGGATTGATTAAAATAATGTTAGGTTAAATACAAGTGGGATTGGTTAAAAGAATCTTGCTTAAATAAAAGCTGGATTAAAGTCCTCTTCCATTGCACTAGGCTGATTAGTGTCAATGTGTGTTCTCTTGTAATACAATGCTGATTATGGGTGTCATTATTCGGGACCCCTAAACCGTATGTTTTATTATATAATAATGATTTCTTTTAATTTTGTCATTTATTTTTGTGATTTTGTTATTTAACACTATTAGTTTGTTCTTATCCTGGCTCTGACACAGATGCAAGTCTTCTGAGCCACTATAAACCATGTTATGTTATGTTATGTTATGTTATCTGATGTACCCGTAGTGCGTTTGCAGGCGGTTGAATAAAGCACGTACTTACTTACTTACTTTTTACAATGTTTTTAGTGAAACTGAAGTGTTTTAAGTGTGGAACTGCTGTGTTTTTCCGCTACATATTAGCAGAGGAACTGGAGCTATTGCATAATTCTTCAGGTAAACGTGTAGTTTAGCAACGTAAATTATTCGCCATTAGCCTACATGGGTTTCATCGTTGGTCGAATACAAGTCGGATTGATGAAAAGAATTATTACTTAAATAGAAGTCGGATTGATGAAAATAAGTTTTGCCTAAATAAAAGAGGATTGATGAAAATAATTTATTTACTTAAATAGAAGCTGGATTGATAATAATTATTTTTAATTAAATAGAAGTTGTATTGATGAAAAATAATTGTTGCCTATATGGAAGCTGGATTGATGAAAAGGATTCTTGCCAAACGATACCCGGGTCATTCCATGTCAAATCAACCAGTAAAATAGCAATTTTACTTGGTCAAATTTTGAGATATTTTGCTCAAATTTTCACTGTTATTCCTAATTTTGCATGTAGTTTTTGTATAAAAATTTTCAGAAAACTCCAAAGGGGTTTGGTGTACACCATCTGCAATCATCTATTATTACTAAACTTCCAAGATAACAAAACTGGTGAACTTGCTCAATATCTGCACTGTCGATGACCATAGTTATTCCATCTGCAACAGTCCTTTCTACCAGCAGCCCAACTCCCTTCTGGTGCTCATTCCCTCCCAAGTTTATAATCCTTACTCTTGCTCTTCTCATTTAATAAAGAATATACTTACTCTTGTCACTGATTCCATTTGCTAACACTGCTGTGTTTTTCCATTGTTCAAATATTCCAAGTTCCTATGCAAGTACTCTGTGGCTAGGAGCCAGAAGTACGGACGAAAAATGGAGCTACTCATAAGCTATCAGACTTTATTAAACTGCTACAACCGTCTCTGCCTCAACTCCTCAAAAACTCAATTCATTTGGCTGGGCACTCGCCAGCAGCTGGCTAAGCTAGATATGGCTGCCCTTGCTACCGCCTTTCCTCATTTTGTCTTCTCCTCTGTGGTCCGTGACCTTGGCGTTACTCTGGATCAGGAGCTCACCTTTGCTCCTCATCTTCACTCTCTCAGCCGTGCTTGTTACTACCAACTGCGCCAACTACGCACTATCGCTCGCTCGCTAAGTCCTACGGCTACTGCTACCCTTGTCCATTCTTTTGTCACTATCAGACTTGACTTCTGCTGCTCTCTCTATGTTGGCCTCCCGGCTGCCCGACTAAGCTGTCTGGTTCGCGTCTTACGCTCTGCAGCTCGCCTTATTGACCACATACCTAAATTCGACCACATCTCCAGCTATATGCGCGACATTCTTCACTGGCTCCCGCTTAGGCAGCGTATCGAATATAGGGTAGCTGCCCTAGTTTGGCGCTGCCTGCTGGGTCTTGCTCCTGCCTACCTTATTGAGCTTTGTAGCCCCACTCTTAGTGCTCGAGGCTCGCGCTCCCTCCGTTCAGCTGAACAGGGTCTTCTCTCTGTCCCTTTTGCTCGTACCTCCACCAGGCAGAGCCGTGCCTTCTCTGTGATTGGCCCCTCGACCTGGAATGGCCTACCTCTGACACTCCGCTCCCTTCCTAGAACCCCTTCTCAGTCATTCCTCTCTCAACTTAAAACAATCCTATTTGGCCGCGCTTGGGTTGGGAGCGCCTCTGAGTAGTTCCCTTGAAGAGGCGCTATACAAATTCAAGTAATGAATGAATGAATGAATAAACCGAACATTTAAAACTTTTGTCTTATTTATCTGTGAAGTGCTTTGTTTATATTTCAAGTATCAGTGTTAAATCATGTCTTATGTAAAATACTAACGTAATTACCAAGTTTTAGCTGTGATACTTTTAGAAACTACTTTGAAGATGTGAGATGGTGTGACTTATCACTTTAGTTGAATTTCCTGGAATGGTGTACTTCTTAGTCTAAGTGACCTATTATTGAAAATAGCCTCAGTATTTTGTTGTGGAGTATTTTTCTTTGTGACTATTTTTTACTTTACATGAACAAGTCTTATTTAAGTTTCAGTTTACTTTTCAGTTTCAGTGTTAGTTTTATTTAAACTTCCCAGTTTAGTTTTAGTTATTGTTTTCCAACCTTTTGAGTTTTAGTTTTAGTTTTCAGAACTTTTCAGTTTTAATTTAGTTCTGTAGACATTCAACAGAAGCATTTAAATGTCATTTGTTGACATGAACCCTTTTTGTAAGCACCTGAAAAGCAAACTTAAATGAAGTTGTCATAAATGTTATAAACTGGCCACTCCTGGTTTTGGAAAGGCTTTGACAACAGCAATAATTGCAGAAACACTTTACACAAGCAATACATTGGAAGTGCATATCAACACTCATGTTTATCAAATCCCAAATTTATCTGAAGCTGGTGTTTGCAGAAGCACATAGGCCTACAAATCATTTTTGAGAAAACCACATATACCGGATATGTTAATTATTTCAGAAACCACGTTCTCAAGGTAATCATCTGACAGCTCATCAAAGAATACATACTGCAGAAAAACAGTGAAATTATCAATTCAGTGAGTAGACTGATGGTGAATGCAAGAATACATATGAGAGAA
Source organism: Aporrectodea caliginosa (assembly GCA_020284085.1). NCBI lineage: Eukaryota > Metazoa > Annelida > Clitellata > Crassiclitellata > Lumbricidae > Aporrectodea > Aporrectodea caliginosa. Next base: position 663,490 of record JACEVL010000534.1, on the reverse strand, counting down.
AAAGTACAGGTGCCTAATGTTGGAAGTCATTTGATCAGGATTGTAATCCGGAAAAGCACTTGAGATCCCATACTGAAGAGAAACCATAAAAATGTCAGTTTTGGGGAAATCATTTGCAGAAGTAGGTGGATTGGTGATGCATACGAGAATCCATACAGGCGAAAAACCATACAGGTGCCAGTTATGTCAGAAATCGTTTCCTAAAGATAGTCATCTTAAAAGGCACATGAGTATCCATTCTAGTGATAAACCATTCAGATGCCGGCTATGTCAGAAATCATTTGCTGATCGTAGTGCTCTGAACATGCACATGAGAACACATACTGGCGAGAAACCATACAGGTGCCAGCTCTGTCAGAAATCATTTACTGAAGGTGGGACTCTGAAAACGCATATAAGAACCCATACTGGCGAAAAACCACACAGGTGCCAGTTATGTCAGAAATCTTTTGCTCAGCATAGTACTTTGAACATGCATATGAGAACCCATACTGGCCAGAAACCATACAGGTGCCAGTTATGTCAGAAAACGTTTGCTAAAGGCTGTGATCTGAAAACACACATGAGAACTCATACTGGAGAGAAACCATACAAATGTCAGTTATGTCAGAAATCATTTACTCAAGGTAGTCACCTGATAACACACATGAAAGTGCACACTGGAGATAAACCATACAATTGTCAGTTATGTCAGAAATCATTTACTCAAGGTTGTGATCTGAAAACACACATGAAAACGCATACTGGAGGGAAACCATACATGTGTCAGTTATGTCAGAAATCATTTACTGTAGGTGGTAGTCTGAAAACCCACATAAAAACCCATACTGGAGAAAAACCATACAAATGTCATTTATGTCAGAAATCATTTACACAAGGCTGTCATCTGAAAACACACATGAGATCCCATACTGGAGAGAAACCATACAAATGTCAGTTATGTCAGAAATCATTTAATCAAGGTAGTCACCTGAAAACACACATGATAACCGATACTGGATGCCAGTTATGTGAGAAATCATTTGCAGCAGTCACTTCTCGAAAGAGACATATAAGAACGCATGCAGGAGAAAAAAGATACATATGTGAGGTTTGTAATAAAGGATTCACACAACCTGGAAATCTAAACAGACATAGAAGAACTCATGCAAATGAGAGGAAACACACACGCAACAAACCTTATACAGAGAGCAATTCTTCAGTGAAAGAGTCTAAAATTTACGCAGCAACACGGCCACAGGATCTCAAAATAGAAAGTGAAGTAATAATTGATAACATATCTGATCGTTTTATTAAATTTAGCAGGACAGGCGTTATTGATAAACCAAATGAATGCTTCTCAAAGAACATATATCCGACTTCTAGTGGAATTGCAGGTCCTTTACCGAAAATCAGAGATAGAGAATGTCTGTACATTAGCAAATTCAAACCTCATCTGTATGCAAAAGCGTCTTTTTCAAAATCTTTTGGTTGTGGTATATGTGACGAATTGCTTGAAATAGAGAAGGAATTTCTAGACCATTGTTTTAGACATCGATTTTCTCCACCTGACGACTTATTATTGACCTGTGCTGATTTGAAATCCCCAAAACTTGTAGTTAAAGATTGAGACATTTAAGTTTGTGGTAAATAAGGTGTGTTCTTGTAGTGCTAAGATACATACAGACAAATTCTTACTGTCATTTTAATTACAAAATAGTTAGGCATCAAGTATTCTCGTACAGGGTATCCAGACGGTCCTCTGTTGGCTTTGCGTCTAAGGTGTTAAACTGCTTTTCTTTATTCATTGCAACCATCTAAAACACTACACATTTTGCTGCATACCATAATGAAATTTTATGCTCGTGTCCTTGGACTTAGCAATGTATACTGTTGCTCTTTGAAAACTTGACTCTTAAGTCTTGAATCTAAGTACAGGTACATCAATTTATCTGTAGAACTAGTATACAAGGCTGTTAGCTCTGCATCAGTTTGTTAAACTATATATTAGACTATCTTTTGTTCTTCATGCCTATATTGTATTTGCATTCGTCGTGTATTAAGGAACAAATTCTGTTAACCTAATCTATTTATATCAGGTGCGGCTGTTATATTTGGTTAACGTGTAGTTTTGCGTCGTAAATTATTCGCCCATTGTAGCATTGGTATTTTTCATCAATCCAACTTCTACTTTGGTAACCACGTTTTTCGTCAATCCCGCTTCGATTCAGGCAACAATTCGTTTAATCAATCCAGCTGCCATTTAAGCAGGAATTACTTTTCATCAATATAACTTCTTTTTAATTACGGATTATTTTTCATCAATCCAGTTTCTATTTAAGCAAAAATTATTTTCATCAATCCGACTTCTATTTAGCAAGAATTCTTTTCGTCAATCCAACTTGTATTCGGCCAACCCTGAAACACATGCAATGGCGGATAATTTAGGACGCTAAACTACACGTTTACCTTATATTTTGTCATAGAGAAGGAATCTGAATGATAAACATATAATATTATTATAATCGAGATTATTGCATGCTTTCTGAATTGATGCTGTTTTGTTGTTTTACGAAATCATGATATCGTGATTGTTAGCCTATAAATAAGCTGTGTGTCATAAATTGCGCATGATCTGTAGCCTACTTCACATTTATATCTATCGAATATATAACTAAGTCACTTAAGTCACAAATTGCGCATGATCTGTAGCCTACTTCACATTTATATCTATCGAATATAACTAAGTCACTTGAGTCACAAATTCTGATAATAACTTGGCCAATAAAAGTGCCACTTATAGAGAAACATATCTGGCGTGCTCCTGCATTACGTGAGAAGTGCTGAGAACACCACCTTGGAATACAATAATTTTCAAACGCTTTCAGAAACAATGCACAGAACCAGAGGTAGGTTAAGGCACAGATGTTGCAGGTTTCTACTTACCTTCTGTTCTGACTGCTGAACCTTGCAAGTTCGGACCGGGGGAGTAACCATCCATCCCTGGCCCCTATAGGCCTACGGCCAGGAATGTTTGGTTCCAAATCGAATAGAGGCTTCAGATTTAGGAGATTGAGCAGCCTCCACTGCAATCACGCAGTCATTCAGATTTGAAACTCGTTGGATTTTCCATTGGCAATCAGGGCAGTTTCTCTTACATGAAACTTGCGTATGCCACACTTAGCTATGCCAATGACAGGCTGTAGCTCTTTGATGTGAGAAAGAAATTGGCATACATTAGTGACACTTTCACAGAACTTTTATATATCGCCCTTATGTGGAACTAAATTAAACAACTGTAGAGCATTGTCACAATGAGTTTCTAATGGCAAATGACTAATGTAGGCTAATGCACACAGCCACACACGCTCACATTAAACTGCAGATGGCATCATAACAAATAGGAAACTAACCATGAATATGTATACCTCCTCACAAGGTCATATGTTTCAACCATGAGGTTCAAAATGTATTTAATATTTTCTGTTCTTCGTGTCACATTTATGTTGTATTGCTGATTTGGCGTTGTCACCAACTCTTTTCTTTCTTAGTTGTGACCTACCTCAAGAACTTTCCTTATCTCTACATATAAATTGCTCAACGTCTTCTAACTGTTTAAGAATTAAATTGACACAGTTCTTTGAATGTTTCTTCTTACTTCAAACACAGTTTAATAACAACAACTCAACTCTTGCCTTAAAACAACCGTACTACACTGTATTGTTCAAATTCACTGTCATCAGCAGTTTCTAAGTTTGGCGCGCTAACTGCACGTGTAGAGAATCTATCGTCAGCCAAAGTTTAGGCTACTTTAGGCCAAGCGCCCACGAGCCGACAGCGCAACTAAGGCCTAAGACTAAAACGCTTAACAATCGATACACATTATATATATATATATATATCAACCTAAGGAACACCTGTGCTCATTATATATGCAAAACATTAGTTCACATTACCTCCTTCCCTTTCTTTGGATTGAGCAAATTAAACTTAAAAATTTGCGAAATCATCAGGTACTAAATTATGCAATAAACTTAATACTATATAATACAGTAAAATAAACAATCTTATAATCTAGATAAACAATCTGCTACAACATTTAATCGTCCTTTCTTATAATTAACTTCTACATCAAAAGTTTGCAGTGCTAAAGCCCAACGCACCAGTTTAGCAGACTTAGACATAGATTCAGTCAGATAAGTTAAAGGATTGTGATCGGTAAAGATGTGAACTTTAGATCCAATTATTATCTCTTTCAACTTATTTAGAGCCCAAACAATAGCATAGGCTTCTTTCTCTACAGTTGCCCATCTCTTCTGAGTGTCAGTCAATTTCTGACTTATAAATGATACAGGGCGTTCTATTCCCTTATCATCCATCTGTGTTAAAACAGCTCCTACTGCAAAATCACTACTATCACAGTACAAATTAAAAGGTTTTCCAACATCAAAAACATATAAAACAACTTTAGAGCGTACAGCATCTTTAAGTAAATTAAATGCCTGTTGATGTCTATCAGTCCAATCAATCTTATCTGGAACATGTTTGCTTGTCAAATCAGATAGAGGCTTCGCAATCTGTGCAAAATCTTTGATAAACTGTCTATAGTAACCAAAAAATCCCAGCAATTGCTTAACTTGTTTCTTCGTTTCTGGAGTTTTCAAATTAATTAAACTTTCAATTCTATCTGGATTCATTTGAATCGTTCCAGAACCAACCACATGACCGATGAACTTTACCTCACTCTTACCAAAAATACATTTCTTTAAGTTCAGAGTAATGTTATGCAGTCTCATTTGCATTAAATATGCATCTAAATGCTGTAAATGAATCTTCCAGTCATCTGAATGCACAGCAATGTCATCTACATAGGGCTCAGCAAATTCATTTATAGGCTGTAAAACCATGTTAATTGCTTTAACAAATGTTCTTCCTGAGTTGATCATTCCGAAAGGAACACGAGTAAACTCGTACAGTCCATTGTGAGTAACAAAAGCAGTTTTCCATTGATCAGTTTGCTTAACAGGACAAGTCCAGTAAGCACTTCGACAATCAAAAATTGAGATCACATTTGATTTTCCAACTTTGTGCAAAACATCTTTCACAATCGGCATCGGATATTTACAATCCACAGTGAACGAGTTAATGTATCTGTAGTCGCAGGCAAGTCTCAGAGAACCGTCTTTCTTTTTAACAATAACCAGCGGACTTGCCATTCTGCTCGAAGATGGTTTTATAATGTTGGCTTGAAGCATTTCTTTAATTTGTCGTTCAACTTCTGCTCGATAGATGAGTGGAATTCGGTAAGCCATAAATTCCTTTTCACGAAATTCCGGTTTCAGTTCGATTTCATGTTCAACCAATGTACATAGTCCAGGCTTTTCAGAAAAGCGATCAGAATATTTGTTCAGTACTTCCAGCAATTGTTTTTGTTGAGTCAATGTTAAATGGTTAATCTGATCAGGATCAAGATTCAGTGAATTCTTTTCATCTTGCAAGTCATTCTTTGTCAGCAGTTCAACCACTGAACCAAAGTCTTCATCTTCTTCAACGATTAGTCCACAACTCATTGCTCTTGTAATGTACTTTCTGATTTTATTTGCGTGAATTATCTTCCGACAATCGTCACCCATGTCAATCAAATAAGAGTACTTGGACCTTCGTTGTATAACAGTACATGGACCATGCCATCGTGAAATCAGTTTATTCGTTGAAGTCGGATATAACACAATGACTTTTTCACCCGGTTCAAATTCTTTATGTTTCGCTCTTTTGTTGTATTGATTCGTATACTGTAATTGCTTCTCTCGTGAATATGATTCTGCAAACAGTAATGCTTTTTCCATATTTGCTTTCATGTCTTTCAAGTACTTTTCTGGTTGGATTCCAATATGAGGTGGTAAATTAATTTCTCTTGTCCAACTTTCTTTTAGAATTGCCAGTGGTCCACGCGGAATCTTTCCATACACCAACATATAAGGAGCAATTCCAGTAGTTGCATTCGGTACTTCTCGTAATGCCCACACTGTAAACGGAATTACTTTGTGCCATTGCCTTGGATTGTCAACAATTACATGATGGATCATTTTCTTGAATGTTTGGTTCCATCTTTCTACTAATCCAGCTGCCTCTGGATGACCTGGCGTGTCAAATCTTGGACTACAACCCATTAAATTCAGAAATTCTCTTGTCAGACTCGCAGTAAAATTTGTTCCTTGGTCACTTGTGATCACAGAAGGTACACCAACGTTCATGAACAACTCCATCAAAGCATCACATACAGCCTTCGCAGTTAATGATTTCAACAGAAACACTGTAGGCCATCTTGTGCAAGAATCGACAATACATAAACAGTACTTGTGACCTGCAGCAGATGCTGGCTCGATTGGTCCTACACAATCCACCGTAATTCTTCTAAACGCCACATCTTCTCTTGGAATTGGAGTGATAGGAACCCTGTCCATCACCAAACTTCTTGCCTTTAACTGACATTTCTCACATGATTTGCAAAATTTCACTATATCTCTTCTCATCTTTGGCCACGTAAAAGACAACTTTATTCGTTCTCTAGTTTTCTCTTCTCCAAGATGTCCTCCAAATACTGATTCGTGAGCCAACTCCATCACTTTCATTCGTCGCTCTTTTGGTAACACCAATTGATATATCGTTTGCTCTAATATTCGATATCTCTTGTACAGTAAGCCATTTACCACGCAGAATTCAGATTCTTTATCTGGCGCTAAATTCCACCATGCTTTCAATGATTCATCTTGTCTCTGCTGTTCTTCGAATTTCCTTGCGTCTGCAATCTGCATCTGTTGTTCTTCATCTTTCTCATTTTCTTGAAACAAATCTGCTATCTCCACATCACATTCATTATCCTCTTTCGTTTCATTTAGATTACCATTCTTGCATGCAGCCATCTCTTGTTCACTCATTTCTGCTGTTATACCGTCTTGTATTAAACTTTGTTGATCATCACTTTCGTTTTCCTCTTCACTTGAACTTTCAGTTTCACTTTCCTCTTCGACATCTACCACTTTCTTTCGCTGACTCTGCAATCTCGTCGTTACATTCGCTTGCACATCTCCTTGTATCATTTTCACTTGTGGCACGGCTTTAAGTTCTGCAATGATTTCTGGATGCAACAAGAATCTTTCTGTGCTTCCCATTTTTGCAATACTAGCACACATCAATGTCACATAAGGTGTAAGTGAACATTTGACTTTATGCGGAATTACCTCTTCTTCCACATCGTTACAACACAGCCTTACATCAACTTTCACCAACTTTGCAGGAATGGCATCTCCTGCCACGCATTGTAAGTTCACTTTTCCAATCTGCTCCACCTTCATGCCTTCCAGTAATTCTTCACTAATCACCGGAACCTCTGCTCCAGAATCAATCAGTGCTTTTACTTTTATTGGTTCTTTTCCTGCTGTTCCACGAATTTCTACCTCGACGTACTGCAATACCACTTTCTTCAATGTTGTACTTTCATCTCTTCCAGCCATTTCTTTCTGCATTCCATTGTGCAATAGAATTTCTTTCTGAATATCAGGTGAAAGGTGACATTTCATCACTGACTTTACTTCAGTTTCATTGTTCTGATGTTCTGTGGCTTGACTTTCAGAATTATCAACCACTTGAATTCGATTCACCCTCGAATGTTCTTGTTTTCCATAATTTGAGGTTGTAACAGGAACTGGACAGAATTTCATCAAATGCCTGTCTGATCCACAGTTATGACAACGTTTCACCACTGCACCTCGTTGTTCGATGCTTTCTTTTCTCTTATATGGAGTAAACGATGCATTGCCTTCTCTCGCGACAAACCTTGGTGGTGATTTGTTATATACCGGACGTTGTCTGGTCATCATCGACTCTCTATTCTCGTGAACAACCGGAGAATTTGGTTTCACTTCTGCACCTCTGAACTGATTTCCTGTTTCTTGATTGCTCTTCCAATGAAAACCAAAATTTGGAGTGAACTGTTGATTTCTTTTTACATTGGGTACAAAATCAAAACTTGTCTTATTCGGAATTGCCAAACCAATTCGATTATTAACATGAATGTCTGCTAGGTCTGCCACAACACTAGCTTCGTAACAATCAGTTCCTTCCTTCGACAATACAAACTGTAGTGGACCTGGTGGTAGTGATTCTTTCAACTTATCCGCCACTAACAAATCAAACAGCTTCTCAAAATTCTTATCCACTTTGCGACTTTTCACATAATAGTTCAGCAAGTTCTTCAGCCTAGCTGTAAACATTGTATACGTTTCTTCAGCTGTCTTCTTCGCATCAATAAACTTCGATCTGTACTCTCTCGGTGTCAACTTGAATTCTTTTAACAAGTGCTGTTTCACGACTTGATAATCGTCTAAATCATCGAATGACAATCTGTTTAGAACAGTTCTAGCTTTCGGAGTCATCAATGGCAATAGTAACTTCACCCAGAATTGTTCCTGCACGTTGAAACTACGAAACGCATTCTCAACCGTTTCGAAATATAATGGCACCTCCATCATATCGTTTGGCATTTTAGGTAACACGTGTTTCATGGCATCACCAATTTTCTTTATTTTCGAAACCATCGTTTCACTTTCTTCTTGTTTCCTTTTCTCTTCTTCTCGTTCTTCTTCTCTTCTTTGCTCTTGAGCTTCTCTATTTCGCTTCTCCTCTTTGAGTTGTGCTTCTTTTAATGCTATTTTTTGTTGTTCCAACTTTAAACGTTCTTGTCTTTCCTCTTCCGCCTTCTCCATGCTTTCTTTCTGTAATTTCAGTTCTTCTTGTCTAACCTGTTCTGCTCGCTCCAACTCTGAAATTCGTACTTTTTCCTTTTCTTCTTCACGTAGTCTCTTCTCTTCAATCTGTTGCTGACGTATCTCTTCGTCACTTTTCCGCGCCCTTTCAAATTCAATCATCTGCTCTAATCTTCTCCTTTCAGCATCTTCTCTATCTTTTCTCAATTGCTCTAATTGAATTTCAAATTGCTGTCTTTGCAATTCTTCTTTCTCTCTCTGAAGACGTAATTCTTCCTGTCGTGCATTTTCTGCTTTCTCTTCTTTTTCTCTCTGAAGACGTTCTGCCTTCTCTTCCTTTTCTCTCTGAAGACGTTCTGCCTTCTCTTCCTTTTCTCTCTGAAGACGTAATTCTTCCTGTCGCATTTCTTTCTCCTCTTGTCTCACACGCTCTGCTTCTTCTCTTCGTTTCTCCTCTCTTTCTTTCTCTTCTTGTCTTGTCATCATCATCCATTGCATCATCGTCTCCATAGACATAGGCCCAGGCGGTTTCTCAGTAACCTTTTCCACAGCACCGCCGACAGCACCTTCTTCTTCCTCTGCTTCTTCTTTAAGCCAGACTTCAGCTAACGCTTCTAGCATGTCTTCACGTGACATATCTTTCAGTTTCTCTTCTTCAAAACCAGCCTTTAACAAGCGCTGCTTTAATCTTTCAGAAGACATCTTCTTCAGTTCTGCTTGTTTCTTGACACTTAATTTCTCCATCTTACTTCTTTACTTCAGTGCTGTCCTTTCTGGAAAACACGAGTTTTCTTTTGTGTTTGAAGTATTGGGGATTGTTCTTTGTTTGATAACAACAAACGTTTATACCTTTGTTGTTGAGGCTTTCGTTGATTTACCAATGATTCGAGTGCGTATTCACCAGTCTACGTTGTTTCGAATCTCAGACGTTGTTTCGAATCCCAGACGTTGTTTCGAATCCCAGACGTTGTTTCGAATCCCAGACGTTGTTTCGAATCCTACCGCTGCTGCCACCAAATATGTCACCAACTCTTTTCTTTCTTAGTTGTGACCTACCTCAAGAACTTTCCTTATCTCTACATATAAATTGCTCAACGTCTTCTAACTGTTTAAGAATTAAATTGACACAGTTCTTTGAATGTTTCTTCTTACTTCAAACACAGTTTAATAACAACAACTCAACTCTTGCCTTAAAACAACCGTACTACACTGTATTGTTCAAATTCACTGTCATCAGCAGTTTCTAAGTTTGGCGCGCTAACTGCACGTGTAGAGAATCTATCGTCAGCCAAAGTTTAGGCTACTTTAGGCCAAGCGCCCACGAGCCGACAGCGCAACTAAGGCCTAAGACTAAAACGCTTAACAATCGATACACATTATATATATATATATATATCAACCTAAGGAACACCTGTGCTCATTATATATGCAAAACATTAGTTCACAGGCGTCAACTCTCCATATTGAATTGTCTAAATGTGTGCACCAATACTTATTGCTATGCTATGCTTACTTTCAGGAGTCTTGATAACTATCCACCAAATTCTTAGTTAGGCCTATACAGCAATATATATATATATTGCAATTTTTTGACTTCTTTCGGATCTCTCATTGTTCAATTTGAAGCACAACTCAAAAAAAAGATAAACTGTTTTCGTTTTCAGACTCGAAGGTCCTTTTACAAAAGCAAACGAGTTTCATCTTGAACACATAAAAAGAATATGACTCGATAGATTGTACCTGTAGTTAAGATTGTTTATGATACTGTGAATATTTTCTAAAAATATTCCCTGAGTATTGCCATCATCATCACTGCTGCCAAAACCGACGCCCAGTCGCAGCAAAACACAGCTGCAGGTGCGAGGCCGCTGATTGGCTGGAGCGACCCGTCTGCAGGCTGCAACCGAAGGAGCGTCCTATAAAATAACTGTCCAACGACCGCAATTTGCGCAGTCCTGAGAAATCTTAAACGTGAAAGTCCTGTCGGATTAGCAGGTGATTTCAACGTCGAAAAGAAAAAGGATTCTGTTGCCCGTGGATATACCGATTAGCCACGTAAAAGTCGGCCGTGTATCGTGAAACGAGCGAGTGAGAGCGTATCGTTTGATGTCGAATGCGACGAGTGTAAAGCGAGTGAAATTCTTCGACGTAAAACCGAGAACGGTGTAATTAGAGATTCGCCTAGGTTTGGACGTGGAAGACTGGATATAATTGTGTCTGTGGAATATTCGACTGGTTGTGTAAATCGTCGAATGTATATATACCGTAAAGCGATAGCAAGCGACTGATGTGTCTGATCGTGAGGCATCGTAGGTAAAGAAAGGAAAGAATTGTACGTGGTGTAGTTTAGATTCGTGAATATCGAAATCTGTTCGAATGGAGGATATAATTCATATCTACAAAAGACGGATCTGAATTCTGTGCGCAAATGCCGAAAGTTCGATAAAGAAAAGTGCAAGACTGGAATATAAGTGTCTGTCTATTGTGAATCTGCCTCAGCTGAGTTCAGGTGACGCGTTACGACGGGAAACTTGCAACGGATTTTCCCTCGATCACTTCTACCGCTGTGAGCCGAGCACTCTCGGCCAACGCCCAGACTGCGACCGCCTTCCGCTGCCTAACCCGCCCAAGTCTGAGGGGACCCATGAATGTTAAGTAGATCTGAATAATCAATTGGCTATATATTTCTATAGGATAAACATAAAAGATAAACATAAACCTAATTAGTATTCAAAATCTAGAGACAGAATTCGTATAGCTGTAATCTAACTTAGTTTAAGATATCTAAAATCATCAGTATATTGTCAATGCTTTAATAATATAATCTAAAAATCATGTCTCGTCTGTCTCCGTCTATGGAGGGTTTATTTGAAGAAGGAGAAGAAGGAACTATGCAAAGTAAGGGTCAGGAAAGGTTGCCCAAGGACTTACCATTATCGGGGTTAGATTTGATTCTAAGTAGGATGGAGCAGAGCTTTGGAGAAGTGTCGACTCGACTTACCGATATGTCGAAAGGACAGAAGAGACGTGACGGGCAAATTGCGAGAGATGTCAGAGGGACAGAATGCATTGTCAAATGGACAGAATGAATTGAGTAGAGGTCAGAGAGATCTAACGACGAAATTAAAAGATATGATGACAGGACAACAGGACTTGACAGATGGATTGACGGATTTGACAAGACGGTTTAATGAATTAGCCGAACAGCAGGAGGAAATGAGGAAAAGACAGAATAATGCAGAAGACATTATAGGCTCTGTTATTTATCGGCAAGCTGAGAGTAACGACAGTGTGAACTTACTTGTTGAGGCGATACAAAGGAGAGAAGAGGAGGATGAAGGTGAGGAGGTAAGGGACCGAGGTTCGAGCCCATATCCGTCGGAAAGACGGGTATCTGTCCACCAAACAGAAGCGCCCCTGTATGCCCTTGCCACTGACACCTCGAGGATGAATGATGGACAAGAAGGTGGACAGGGACTGGAAGCCAATGCAGCGCAGAATGCATTAAGGGTTAGCAAACGGCTACAAGGTAAGAGTCGTCAGAATTACCGTAATCTCCATAACGTGGGATTGCCGTTGCATGTTCCTGCCTCTTTTGAAAGGGAGCTACCAGACCCTGGGCTAGCTTTTGTCCATGATGTAAACGGTCCAGATGAGGTTGCAGTAACCAGGGTACCCAAACGGCCTGGGGTAGCGCTCATGCCGACTCTGGTGAACCAACTGCCCACTGAAGGTGGAAGGGACCTCTTTGTGCGTGGAAGCCAGAGCCCCTCACCGATGGCAGGCACAAGAGGCAAAACCCTTCTCACTTCTCAGTGGGAACAAACACTAAGTTTTGGGGTAAGCCGAGGTCGAGACCGACAAGGCGACCCATCCGGCACCCAAGCTTACAATGGCGACGGGATGATGGATATTAATGAACGAGAACGATGGAATGATAGAATGTTTAATGATGAAAATGAAGAAGTAGGTACAAGTCATTTCAGATCAATAGAAATAAGTAGGCCTACAAATACTAATGACAGAAACGGCGAAATACTGTTACAGCATGAAGCCGTACGTAATAATGAGAAAGAAATGGAAAGAAGACATGATCCATACGGTCATGCAAACATTGAAAATGAGAGAGAAAGAGTGAATTTAATTGAAAATAGAAATACACAGCCGATTTCAAATGTATGGGTTGAGAGGGGCCCACAAAACAGAAATAATGAAATAATGTCCACTGCATTCGGTAGAGGACACTACATGATTAACGACGGCCCTGTGCAGAACGATTCCCTTGCATTTGTCAATGGAACTGATATGAATATGCAAAGAGTTTCAAATGATCAGTTACGGGAATCAAGAAACATAATGTTGAATGCGAATTTAAATCATGAGGCTGCCCCACGATTTAATAATAATAATAATAATACGCTGCAAGAATCTGCTGGAAGGATGCCTTCAATGGATTTTACGAGAACTGTCAATCACAGCCGATACCCGATCACGCATCGCGAGAGTCTACAGCAGATGACGTACTCTTCGTTGCCTTCGCGTTACGTTACATCAGGACTGGATTATTCTCGTAACCAAGAATTTCTGAACAGTCGCTCCTACGTTCCTTCTGTTACCGCTACGATCAGTCATAGCGTTCGACAGAATGCACTGCCGATGTACTGTCAAGCTGATGTACTGGGTTCGACGCCAGAACGCGCTGGTATACCGCCATTTTCTGCCGACCGATTTCTGCCTGTCTGGTCTAACACGAGAGATGGAGATTGGATACCCTGTGTTAGAACGAACACAGAACCGCCTCCACAGATGTACGCCGTCGTCCCCAAAACGTCGACCGCTACGCAAACCGTCGTGTCTGACTTACTTACTAACTCTGTTGAACCGCCGACAGCGCCGAGAAGAAATAACGCTCCCGCTTCTGTTTCAGTGTCACAGAACAGTAAAGGACGACAAATTAAACTGGATTCGTATTCTGGAAAAACACCGTTGGGCATTTTTCTGAAAAAGTTTGCTATATGTAAACAACAGAATTTTTGGAGTGATTCTGAGGCTGTTAATTATTTGACGTGCGCTCTTACTGACGAGGCGAGTCATTTGATCTGTGAAGGTGAACCTGATGAAATTCTGACTTCAGATGAACTGATACAGAAATTGAAACTGCGTTTCGGAACAGAAGAGGAAAAAATTCTTTATCAGACTCAACTTTTCACCCGCAAACAGCGCGACCGTGAATCGTTAGGTGAGTTAGTAACAGATATAACGCGCCTAACAAATATGGCTTTCCCAGGAAAACAAACAGACCACCGAGAAGCTGTGGCGACGAAAGTTTTCGTGGATGCACTTTCTGACCGGTCTCTTGCAATACGCATTCTTGACAAAGAGCCTTGTAATCTTCAACAAGCCTACAAATATGCTCTTAGAATTCAAAGTTACGGACTATCAGAGGCAGAACAAAACAAAGATCAGCATAGAGCGTCGGGTAGAATAAAAACAATAAAAGAAACGACTTCAAACAGTGATAGTCAACAAATGGATAAACGCATGAACGCGCTAGAAAAGAGCCTGCAGCAACTACTCCGCAACCGAACGAATGACGTCACCGCTGTGCGCCCTCTTGGAAATACATACTCCCCGCCTTGGCACCGCAACCCAAATTCACAACAACGGAACCAAAACAATAACAATAACAATGGAAGGCAGTACGATCAACGTCGCTGTTGGAATTGTAATCAGGATTCACATCTACGGAACCAATGTCCATTCCCAAGAGAACAATATCAGGCCTATAATCACCAAAGAGACTTTTCTGGTAATTTTGGTCCAAACGTTGCCGAAACGCGAGCAGTGCGATTCATCCCTGGAGTGTCGAGTGCCTATGTGAAAGTACGGATGAACGGTCGAGATACCTTCGCATTAATGGATACGGGATCCGAGCTGACGATTTGTGCAACCAAGCTAGTTCGTGCCGAGGACATTCGTCCGTCGACCCGAACCGCTATTGCCGCCAACCAAAGTGAAATCGAAATCGACGGAGAAACCATTCTTCGTGTACAACTGAACGGCAAAACGTACAATGTACCCGCTCTATGTCTTCACAAACATTTTAATTAGTTTATGTCCCGCTTGGATGAATTAATATTTGGTTACCAATTTATGAAGCAACAGAACATGGTTTGGCCCGTAAACGAAAACTGGATTGAATTAGATGGCCAGCGAACGCCGATTCATTTTCTGAATCATGCCTCCCGCTGCCATCGAGTCGCGCCAACCATGAATGTAGCTGCCTACACCAACCGACGTAACGTAACGACTAATCGAGCGCAACTTGTAACTCAGCCCAGGATGGTACTGAATACTGGAAAACCGGTAGCAGATGAACTGTTTCCAGAAAGAAACAGAGCTGTGACGCTTCGTTCCCCGAATCCGACGATGAGACCGAAGAGAAGTGTGCAATGGGAGATCGCAGAAGCGACACCTATTGAACGTGCAGCAGAAGAAGGACGAACAGCGAGATGTCCAAACAGTCGCCAGATGTCCCCAGATGACGATGAGGAGACCAGGATAAAACTTTTGTGGGAATCAGATGCAGAAGATGATCCAGACGAATATGGAGAGGAAGTACGGACGAGCCCGACGAGGCATCGTTCAGCCTTCGCTTCGAACGAATGGGACCCTGGTGTTACAGACGTTCTGCAGACTGACGAGGAGACAGAGATGGAAACGCCTGTGAAACAAGTGCTTGGACGACAACCGCCAGCCTTGCAGTCCGATACAGACGAACCGAGAGAATGGAGACGTGATGGGTTCCAATCAACCTGTCAACCGCAATTCCGCCGAGAGTTTTTCAACGATCCGTGGACGCTCCAAGGAGACGTAGAAGACCTGATGGATGACCCTTCGCCTTTCCTAGAAGACGACGATGACGAGGATGTGCCGAGGACGTCACGACCCAAGCGTGAACTTCGCTTGCCCGTACGCTTCCGTGACGCCGAGTGAACGTGAAAGGAACAGACTCTATTCTGGATTCTGTGGTCTTGAGAAAGACCAACCAATTATTAATTGTTGTGTTCTCTTGTAGAAGTTAAATGCTTAACGTAGAATGTAGTGACATTTTCGTAGTATTGTGTTTAGTCAAATGAATGCTAATTTAGAATCGTTGTCGAATGACATTAGAGTAAAATGTGCTTATGTAGACATTAAGTAGAATTGTTTAAAAGCATTGCAGCCAGTTAACTAAGTAACCGTTATAGCGAATAAGATGCCACGTCGTAAGTAAGTAAGACGCGCCATCATATTCAGATATGCCTTCAAGAGTAGGCCTATCTTCAGTTGGTCGAGGTGAATGTGAATATTTTCTAAAAATATTCCCTGAGTATTGCCATCATCATCACTGCTGCCAAAACCGACGCCCAGTCGCAGCAAAACACAGCTGTAGGTGCGAGGCCGCTGATTGGCTGGAGCGACCCGTCTGCAGGCTGCAACCGACGGAGCGTCCTATAAAATAACTGTCCAACGACCGCAATTTGCGCAGTCCTGAGAAATCTTAAACGTGAAAGTCCTGTCGGATTAGCAGGTGATTTCAACGTCGAAAAGAAAAAGGATTCTGTTGCCCGTGGATATACCGATTAGCCACGTAAAAGTCGGCCATGTATTGTGAAACGAGCGAGTGAGAGCGTATCGTTTGATATCGTAATGCAACGAGTGTAAAGCGAGTGAAATTCTTCGACGTAAAACCGAGAACGGTGTAATTAGAGATTCGCCTAGGTTTGGACGTGGAAGACTGGATATAATTGTGTCTGTGGAATATTCGACTAGTTGTGTAAATCGTCGAATGTATATATACCGTAAAGCGATAGCAAGCGACTGATGTGTCTGATCGTGAGGCATCGTAGGTAAAGAAAGGAAAGAATTGTACGTGGTGTAGTTTAGATTCGTGAATATCGAAGTCTGTTCGAATGGAGGATATAATTCATATCTACAAAAGACGGATCTGAATTCTGTGCGCAAATGCCGAAAGTTCGATAAAGAAAAGTGCAAGACTGGAATATAAGTGTCTGTCTATTGTGAATCTGCCTCAGCTGAGTTCAGGTGACGCGTTACGACGGGAAACTTGCAACGGATTTTCCCTCGATCACTTCTACCGCTGTGAGCCGAGCACTCTCGGCCAACGCCCAGACTGCGACCGCCTTCCGCTGCCTAACCCGCCCAAGTCTGAGGGGACCCATGAATGTTAAGTAGATCTGAATAATCAATTGGCTGCATATTTCTATAGGATAAACATAAAAGATAAACATAAACCTAATTAGTATTCAAAATCTAGAGACAGAATTCGTATAGCTGTAATCTAACTTAGTTTAAGATATCTAAAATCATCAGTATATTGTCAATGCTTTAATAATATAATCTAAAAATCATGTCTCGTCTGTCTCCGTCTATGGAGGGTTTATTTGAAGAAGGAGAAGAAGAACTCTGCAACGTAAGAGTGAGGAAAGGTCGCATAAAGATATGCCTGTCTCGGGTTTAGATTTAATTCTGAGTAGAATGGAGCAGAGCTTTGGAGAAGTGTCGACTAGACTGACCGATATGTCGAAAGGACAGAAAGACGTGACGGGCAAATTGCGAGAGATGTCAGAGGGACAGAATGCATTGTCAAATGGACAGAATGAATTGAGTAGAGGTCAGAGAGATCTAACGACGAAATTAAAAGATATGATGACAGGACAACAGGACTTGACAGATGGATTGACGGATTTGACAAGACGGTTTAATGAATTAGCAGAACAGCAGGAGGAAATGAGGAAAAGACAGAATAATGCAGAAGACATTATAGGCTCTGTTATTTATCGGCAAGCTGAGAGTAACGACAGTGTGAACTTACTTGTTGAGGCGATACAAAGGAGAGAAGAGGAGGATGAAGGTGAGGAGGTAAGGGACCGAGGTTCGAGCCCATATCCGTCGGAAAGACGGGTATCTGTCCACCAAACAGAAGCGCCCCTGTATGCCCTTGCCACTGACACCTCGAGGATGAATGATGGACAAGAAGGTGGACAGGGACTGGAAGCCAATGCAGCGCAGAATGCATTAAGGGTTAGCAAACGGCTACAAGGTAAGAGTCGTCAGAATTACCGTAATCTCCATAACGTGGGATTGCCGTTGCATGTTCCTGCCTCTTTTGAAAGGGAGCTACCAGACCCTGGGCTAGCTTTTGTCCATGATGTAAACGGTCCAGATGAGGTTGCAGTAACCAGGGTACCCAAACGGCCTGGGGTAGCGCTCATGCCGACTCTGGTGAACCAACTGCCCACTGAAGGTGGAAGGGACCTCTTTGTGCGTGGAAGCCAGAGCCCCTCACCGATGGCAGGCACAAGAGGCAAAACCCTTCTCACTTCTCAGTGGGAACAAACACTAAGTTTTGGGGTAAGCCGAGGTCGAGACCGACAAGGCGACCCATCCGGCACCCAAGAAGCTGGACCCATGGGAAAAGTTCTTTGCTTACATAAAAGTTCTATTGATGAAAAATATTTTTATGGTTAAATACTAAGAAGTTGGGTCATTTTTTTTCATTAAATGGAAGCTGGATTGATTAAAGAAAAATTATCGATGAAATGGAAGCGGGATTGATTATAGTTATGATGGCCGTAGGTATAGTGCTTACTTACCAACGTCAAGTATGGCATTGAAGACATAAGAATTATTTAGCAACCTAAACTATGGGATAACCGGCAGGGGGTCAAAATCCGGAGAGTCAGGCAGGCAGACAGTCAGACGGCTAAGGTGGATGATGTTTAGAGTTAAAATGGCGAGGGAGGTGAGAGGAGGAGAAGGAATCGGGATACGATTTGTGAAAAAGCAATGTTTTCAGTTTTGAGTGGAAGACCTGTGGAGAGATAGGAAGAGGTGAGGTTTTGGTGAGTTCGTGGGATGGATCGGATATTTGTCGTTGCACAGGCGGGAGTTTGTTCCAAAGAGGCGGTACAGCTATGGCCGTGATTTGCAAATTTAGGCGACGAGGT
Source organism: Aporrectodea caliginosa (assembly GCA_020284085.1). Taxonomy (NCBI): domain Eukaryota; kingdom Metazoa; phylum Annelida; class Clitellata; order Crassiclitellata; family Lumbricidae; genus Aporrectodea; species Aporrectodea caliginosa. Next base: position 644,733 of record JACEVL010000534.1, on the reverse strand, counting down.
GACGGAAGGGCCCAGCAGTGTGAGGGTGGAAGATGAATGGGTTAAACGAAGAAGTTGGACCGTGAACAACTGACGGAGATGGGAGGACAGTAGAGCAAGGGAAAGGGAAGTGGAGAAAAGAGGGTAGCGCTGATTTCAAGTGGCCCTCCCGAGCACGCTATACTTCACCGTCTTAGGACGGGCAAACATCTATTCATTCATTCATTCATTCTGGAGATTTATATAGCGCCTCTTCAAGAAATCTACTCAGAGGCGCTCCCAGTCCAGCCACGGCAAAAGTAAAAAGACTTGAGTGATTTATAAAAACCAGTTTGATCAGTCAAAGGCAGCAAACGCAGCTCCGATGTTAGGCCATTCCAGATAGAGGGCCTACAACCGAGAAAGCTCGGCGCTGCCTAGCAGTCAAGCAAGCCCGTGGAATTAGAAGTTGGCCCATCGTCGCGGAGCGAAGCGCCCGGCGCGCTACAACGTCGGACACTGGGCGGCAGAGATCGCGCAGGTAAGATGGAGCACAGCCAAGGATACAACGTGAAACCAACGCAGCAACCCGGTATGGGATCCGTTGGGCCACAGGCAACCAATGCAACACATCGCGCATGTAGGCAGAAACGGTTCCGCGACAACTCGTCGAACGACATTTCGTATAACGACACTTCGTCTACGACAATTCGTATAACGACATTTCGTCTACTAAGTGTATCTGTATCCATTACGGCTAATCAACAGAGGCCGCTTTCTTATAGTTTCGCTATATAAAACGTGCTATATATTCTCAGGAATCCAGCATCTAATTACTGACAAGATTATTTTCATCAATCCAGCTTCTGTTGAATGGAAACCTATTTTCATCCATGCATCCAGGTAGATTTCCAGCTTATTTTTACGTGAAAAATTATTTTGATCAATTCAGCTTCTATTTCAACACAGGAATGTTTTCATCAATCCCACTTCCATTTCGGGAAACAGTTTTTTCATCAATCCAGCTTCCATTTTAAAGTGACAATATCAAATAACTTAGTAGACGAAATGTCGTTCGACGAAATGTCGCTCGACGAAGTGTCGTAGACGAAATGTCGTTCGACGAAACAGAGCCGAATTTGGGAATTCGCCCAATGAGCCTAGCAGCCGAGTATGTATATAAAACTGTAGCATGTTATTTGCGGAAGTATCATCAATAGACGTAAGCTTGTCGAAAATATTGTGGGCCATTGCCCTCCCTTCTCCCTCCCTCCCTCCCTCCCCTGCAGCTAGGGGATCTGAGGAGCGCTGAAAGCTCCCCGAGTGGGTCCGGGGCGAAGCATTTTAGGGCCTGCGATGACCGTATAATTGTATGGTTTGCATAACATTCTACAGACTGACATTGGACGAAAATACTGCTAAATAGGCTTATGCTGCGCCTCCCTACCCTAACCCAGTTACCCTGACCTTGGCCGCTCGCCTGAAGCGTGGGTAATGATGATAAAAGAATTTTGACTTGTAGGGGAGACATTGGGACACGGGGCACAATGGGACATCAATATTTGCTTCACGTGTATTCACTCTTGGGAAATATAATCTATGGCAGATCATAGCTTCTTTCCTGTTTAATATCCTCATGTAAAGAAAACTTTAGTTTTTTACCATTTGACGAGGCAGGTAAGAAAAAATCATTTCTGGCTAGTTCGAGTAAATTTCATGCTTCGCATTTCGAAGCTTGTTGTACATACACTATTCTAGTGACATTGAAGATGTCAATTTCTTTCAATCTGCCACTAAATAACCTGTAATCAAATCCCGTTAAACTTTTCTATTACCTTGTTATCACCACCATTTATGGATTCAAACAATCCAGTACCTATCGGGGTTCATTGGGACAGCATGCACGGGGTACATTGGGACAACGTCCCAATGTACCCCGTCTTAGTGATCCAATGTACCACTACAGTAAACCTTAACTATAGGCCTAGTAAGAAATAAATAATATTTCAAAATAAATAATATTTTGATTGGTTTATATTACATTTATAGCTTTACACTTCAATTACGGTAAGAAATAAAGTAAGAAAGACAGAGACATGGCTTGACTGATCCATCGACAATGAAGGCAGCGATAGAACTGGGAAAGGATGGTCGTATCGTCCGTCACGCAGCTGAATTGTTAGACGTACCAAAATCAACCCTTTATCGTTATATATTTTGGATGAAAGTAGGCAGAGGCAGTTTTCAGTTGATGAACTGACTTCTGGAATGTACATAATAGTCAAGTACACAATGAAGAATCGAGTTGATCATTATACGGAATTATACGATATGAAACATCAGAGGAATGTATTTGTTGTCAAACTTATGGTAGGCCTACGTCAACCGTCAAGGTTAAAAAGGTTGTCGTTTGTCTTTCCCGACAAAGAGCAGACCGACATTAGCCTTGAAAATGTCGTAGGTCTACTTGTTATGCCAGAGCCAACGTCAGCTGGAAAGACATCACGAACATCCTCAATATAGGTCTACACTCTCAGTGGTGTTGATTTAAGTCATTAATTTCAAATCTGGAACATGCAGGACCTGTAGACCAATTGTTAATTTTAGAGGCCTACAGCAGTGTTTGTTGTAGTTAAGAGTTTTAAATAAATCAGTTGTCTCTGGTTTAGGCTCCAAGATAGGAGCCTACCTACGTCAGCAGGCCTAGGCCCATTTTTAGTTTGTATGAGTAGGCTTAGTATTAATCCAATACAGAAACTTTTCAAATATAACCTATAGTCGTTCTAGGCCTAAGCTATAGGCCTGTTCAAAGTCATAATATTGGTATTTTATGAGACTTTATGTGTGGAAATATAGCCTATTTCCTTTAGGCTATTATTAAAGTCATAACTTTTTGCAGTCATTTTTGTGTTTTTATAGATAGGCCTAACTAGTTTTTGTAAATATAATGAATAGGCTATCCTATTTATAATTCAATAATCCTAGTTAGCCTACTTAAATCACTAATAAATTACTCTATTAGACAAAGCATATGCTATTAGATAGATGTAAATCAGTGTCCCAATGTAGCCCAGACAGTGTCCCAATGTGCCCCAACAATGGGGCACATTGGGACACGTTGGGGCCTCTCAGAAATTGAAAACTGTGAGTTTATTAATCATCACACACTGTCCATTTTTATACAAAACGACGAGTAACATGCTAAAGTAACATCTAACTGTTAAAAAATTTGCATGGACTTTATTGTTTGATCATAATTTTGAAAAATGTTATTTTTGTCCCAATGAGCAACGGTCTCCCCTACATAAATATGTAATGATTATGCCAGAGAGTAACACATTACTGATAAATGAATGCCTAAACAGTAAAGCACAGTTAAAAATCATACAATTCTCTGCTTTCCGACTATATAATTTAGGATGACATTTTATTTATTAAGTGATAGCAAAATTCAGAAGGGTCTAAACAACCCCAAACCTTCCCAGACAGCCTTCCCCCATCGCTCCCACTGCGGGCCACTGGCGGCACCCGTCTGCTTTCTGGAGGCGTCGGCCTAGTGTGGTCGTTCCTCTACTTTGCCATGATTTCAATGACTGTCGCAAAATTCTGTGGGCCTTGGTCTTGCACACGGTGAGCCAGACTTTGCCGACAGTGAGATGAAGGACCAGCATTGGCCCTCGTGTTGCGCAGACTTGTCGAAATTGGGCCGCGTGTCAGAGTCGTGGTGGGAGGTTTGGAGGGGTAATTAAGGCGCAGCGGTGGATTCAATCGGAAAACAAGCGACACCACCGTTGTAGGCTGAGGAGGTGGATGGGGGAGAGCGTCACGGGAGGGGTGTGGGAGAGGGCGATGGACGGAGATGACCTAAATGCTGCCCTAGCGTTCTACAGCCTATCAGATCGCTGAATAATACAAATGGCGGAATTTCAAACAAGGAAACCTGTGTTGGGGTTTTATTGAAAATTTAAATTATAAAACGGTCAGTTGTTGTAATTTATCCGTTTTGGATCGTTCTAGTAGAAGTCGGCATTTGTTACAAGACTTTAGAGGTGAGTGTATATGCACATTATAGCATGCGTATATAATTATGTATATATATAATATATATTCAGTTCCTGACGCCAGCCATTTTGGCTGCGATGGGTACGAATAAATGTCTTCATTTAAACAGTATTTGGCCTATCTATCTAGCGTAGTCTCGGCTTGCCTCTGCTTCTCGTTCCACTTCCATCGAATCGTGCATATTCAACAGTCTTATCACTTTTCAGCAAGATCCTTTCTCGTGTTTGGCTCGTTCTGCTCAGTCACAAATCCATTTTGCTATCAGCCTAAAACTTCACTTTTTCACATTGTTTATCCACCGTAGGCTGTCTCTCAACAGACCGACCTGGATGTTGATATGATGACAACGTGTTTTTTTGTGTGCCATCGGTTGTTGTCTTGTGCATTATATACAGGCGCTGTAGAAGTTATTAATATTATTAAAATGATAATATAATTTATTTAACTGTATGACTAAGACTGTTTTATGGTGCTGGGAGTTATGTTATTGAATAGTAGTGAATGTCTGCATGTGCCAGTTTTGACATACCTTTTAAACTATCGATATCTTGGTCTGTTTAACTGAAAGTATGAAAATAGTAGCAAATTTGTTACCTCACATACATTTAGATAACTTTTGTATGTGTTAATGTCTTAGGTTATATTCAAATGGGTGCACAGTAGTCAATACAATACGGTACAGTACAATTGTATTTGATATTACCCTCCTTTCAAAGTTCACAAGTGCGGACATGACCAGACAGCAGAACATTGCTGGCTCTGAGCAGTTAAGTGAAGGACTTGCTCAAGGTCCTTCGACAGTGACCTCTGGCTTGAATAGTCAATCGTTGGCATACTAGGCTGTCAACCTTGAGATTGGGTATTTAAATCCACTCCAGGTTACACAGGTATTGAAATGTCTGTTTTACCTTGCAAGCATATACAATGACTGGACTTCTGGTGGCAAGATGAGGTGGCGAGAACAGATCACCCTCACTCATGGACCTGTACGTTAACATAAAAATTCATGGATCGTCTTTGTGATATTCACATTTAGGTGATATACAGGCATGTAGCAAGACTGAAATTCAAGAGCAGGCAACTTCACAGACCATTGTCAAAATCCTGGGCATTGTGGTCATTGGTCAATAGAAGTTCCAGTATATAAAAGCAAGAGGAGTGTAGCTACGGTTATGGTGATGTATTATATAGATGTGTGTGTGTTTTGTGTGCACAAGTCAATGTACTTGATAAATGGTGTTTAATTATATGCCCTTATAATTATGCGACTAACAGTGCCTTAATTCTATCATATGAATTTGTGTGTCTGTATCTAAATGCGCAATATAGCAACATAATGCTGTCATGGTTGTGTTTTGTTACGGCGGTGAGCCTGAAGAGGAGCAACGGCCTTATCATTCCACAGAGGAGCGAGGAGTCTTATCATTCCACAGAGGAACAAGGAGCACAGGCCTTATCATTCCACACAGGAACGAGGAGCAACGGCCTTATCCTTCCACACAGGAACGAGGAGCAACGGCCGTATCATTATACAGAGGAACAGGGAGTAACAGCCTTATCATTCCACAGAGGAACGAGGAGTAACAGCCTTTTCATTCCACAGAGGAACGAGGAGCAACGGCCTTATAATTCTACAGAGGAACGAGGAGCAGCGGCCGTATCATTCCATAGAGGAACGGGGAGTAACGGCCTTATCATTCCACAGAGAAACGAGGAGCAACGACCTTATCATTCTACAGAGGAACGAGGAGCAGCGGCCGTATCATTCCACAGAGGAACGGGGAGTAACGGCCTTATCATTCCACAGAGGAACGAGGATCAACAATGAAGCATCAAAGCCTTATCAATCAACCAGCAACGAGCCTACCATTCCACACTGAGTGGCATCATTAGTTTAAACTGCAGCAGACCTGTAGACGTCATCTCTTGCCTTAGTATTTATTAAATTTAGATTATGCTTCAGTGTGGAACTATATTTATTACTTGTTTGCTAAAGTAATTGTTTACTGCAGCCAATAATCAGAGGAATCCTATAACCAAAGGCTCTCTCTGAGGAAGCCTAATGTAGTGTAGAATAACGGTAAAGTATTGGCTAATATATTCATGTATAATTTAATTTTAATGTATTTTAATTGTGCATAGACAGTCGTATGTAGGCACTAAGTGTGACATATATTTCTTACTACTAGTTGTATGGTGAAATTATTAGATATTTAAGATGTTTAGTGTTTAAATACTTTAACTTTATTTTGCTATGATAGCAATAGAATGCACTGGTTTTCATTCTTTTGGGTTTCATTATTTTTAATATTAATTGCATATTTATGTTAATATGTTTGAAGTGGAATAGTAAAGCCATGTTTTAGCACTTTAACGGCAAGAGTGTACTAAAAGTGACTGGGAATCAATACAGCTCATTGTTAAAGTGTTAAATATAGCAATATGGAGCATATGGCTTCAATTTGTAACATGTCATAACCAGGGCAGATATCCGTTTCAAGAGTTCTGCTTCTTCTGTCATATCTCGTATCAACGAAGCTATATTAAGTACATTGACCATACACTGAATATTGGACATTGAACGCTAGGATTGGCCATCTGCCTTCTTAAGAAAATGAAGCCGCTAGCACTTCATACCCTAATATTTTACTGAATATGAACTGCATATCTACTAAATTACTATTTGGACATGCCTCTGGACCAGTAGGGATGTATGTGGGTCTGTATGCATGCATGTATGTATGTATGTATGTATGTATGTATGTATGTATGTATGTATGTACATATTTATATGTATGTATGTATGCAACAGGACACAAGAGTTATGCATTACTGCTTATTGGCCCATCACACCAGCCAAAGGATAGCAACAGACAAAGGTTAGCTTTATGTCACCTGCCATGGGTCAGAGAATTTTCAACTCCAATTTTAAAATGTCCATGGGACAGGACATAGGATAGGAAAAAGCTAATATTATTTCTATATCAATGTTAATATATTATAAGTAGAAGAAGAAGAGCAGTCCCGTATGCTAAACCTGAGGCAGCCATGGGTATGAAGTCGTAGTGATTTCATTTTCTTGGCCTCTGCTTATGAGATCAGGTGACCAGTCCTCTGCTTTGCCGTTTGTTATTCCCACTGATAGTTTACGGTCAGTGTGCTTATTATAGTTTAGTTGGTTAGAGGGTACAAGAGAAGCAGAAATCTCAAAACGGATATGTCGTGTTGGTGACACGTTACAAATTGAAGTCATGTGTTCCACATTGTTATATTTAACACTTTAACAATGATCTGCATTGGTTCCCAGTCACTTTTAGTACACACTCATAGTTAATGGGTTAACTGTCCCACTATTGTTTTTTATTCTTTGCAATACAATGAACGATGTTTTACTTCAATATAATTATTTTCTTAGAAATATGCAAATAATATGTGAAGGTAATTAGAGTGAAGTTTAATTTAAATAAATAATTAACTTGTTATTATTCTGAACTGTTTTAGTATTAGCTGCTATGCTGTTTGTAAATGTTTTTCTATTATGGTAGTTGGTTTTATCTGCAATAGATTTACATAAAACTGAAATAACTATAATTTAGAACTAGCCGAAATGTTCCTCTGTTGTTTGTCATTCTCTCTGATACGATGCATGGTGTTAACTTCAATATAATTATTTCAATAGAAATGTGATAATATGTTAGAGTGAAGTTGAAGCGATATTCTTATACAGAACTGGTTTAATATTAACTGTTCCACTTATTGTAATTTTTGTGATTTAATGGATAGTTTGATGCAATATAATCATTTCCACGAAACTCTGAAATCATTATAATTCAGAACTGGTTTAACTTTTCCATTGTTTGTTTTTCTTTGTGATATATTGAATCGTGTAAACTTCAACGTAATTATTGCCATAGAACTGGAAGTTTTTTCTATGTCATGCATTAGCTACATTGATAGCTGTTCAATCCAATCTCAATAGTGCATAGTCTGGGTGGGATTGTACATATAAAAGACATATAAAAATTCATCTGACAATCCATTAATTACAACTACATTCATAGAGCCCACAGTGTGGGCAAACTGTGTGCACAATCGTAGGACCCACTGTGATATAGTGTGGGCAAACTCTGTGCACAATCGTAGGACCCACTGTGATATAGTGTGGGCAAACTGTGTGCACAATCGTAGGTCCCACAGTGACACAGTGTGGGCAAACTATAGGTAAAATCGTAGGTCCCGCACCTGGCGATGATTTGCCACTAGCGGTACTATAAAGGCCGACGCTGGGTGCAGTGACATCTTGCCCGCGCCGATCTGCCCTGGGCCTTACAGCTAACCCTTAGAGCGCAGCCTGCGCACCGCTTAGGGCTTGATGAGGTAAAGACGATAAATGCCGGCCCCGCAGGGGTCCGCCCTTGCGTTCCCTCACGGGTCCACAAGCGCTGGCCTGTGAAGTATGGACGGGCGTTGCCCGTCCTCCGACCCTCTGGGCTGGCGATGATAATGCGCTGTGGGCAATCAAAATCGGCACCCCGTGGGCCCTGCAAAACGTGGCTGTCTGGGTTATTGGATTCCGAAGGTGGCGAGATGACTCAGGTGTGACAAGGATTAAAGGCTCAACTGTAGCCTTTTATGAGCAACGTAGCATTATAAATCTCATTGTGTCACTTTTAGTTTGCGAAAAATAAATTAATACTGTCGTGCAGCTGCTCGTCTCTTTGGCCGCCTTCCTAAATATGCTTCTGTCTCTGCTTATATATAGGCCTATGTGATGTCCTTAACTGGCTCCCTGTTTCTGAGCGCATCTGCTACCGAGTTGCTGCACTAGTCAGACGGTGCGTGCCTTCTTGGTTGCTCTCCATCCTACTTGTCTGATCTTTGTCGCCCTGTCTCCGACCTTGCAGCATGTCGAACTCTTTGTTCGTCAGCAATGGTGGGAGCTTTTGATCCCGCGAGGCGCGAGTTCACACTCTTCTGCAAGACAGTGTCGAGCCTTTTCGATTGTGGGTCCCTCCATCTGGAATGGCCTCCCACTAGACTTGCGATTGATGCCTCGGCTGAACTCGCCTGCTTTTTATAAGTCCCTCAAATCACATTTTTTAGCTGTGGCTGAGCTGGGAGTAGGCCTACCTCTGAGTGGGTCCCTTGAAGAGGAGCTAAATAAATTCTCGGAATGAATCAATATTGGGGCTCAATGTCTGGACAGGCCTGGCGCCCTAATTATTGGGGACTCGAGCCTAGCGGCCTAGAGTTTACTCATTATTATGGTGTCAACTTCAACATAATTTTATTGAATAAACCGAATATTAAATGATAAAAATGTATTCGCTAGATGACAGGATATACTTTAAAAATTCCAGCTTACTTTTATTTTTAGTGAAAGACTTTAATCGCTCGCCATTTGTGTTGATAACAGTATAAACCTGATTGCGGAGAAATTCGACTTTAATGCCAAATCTGGTTAGACATTGCTTGAACATTATCACTGAAATGAAGCATGTAAATTATCTGCTAGTAGTAGTGCATACAACATAACCTAAGTGGTCCGTACTTCTGGCTCTTTGCCACTGAGTACTTGCATATTTGAACAATGCAAAGTGTTAGCAAAATGGGATCAGTGACAAGAGTAAGCAAGTATATTCTTTATTAAATGCAGCGTCTGTTTACGGTACAAATTATTTTGATGAATCCAACTTCCATTATTTTAAAGGCAGAAATGGTTTCATCAATCCCACTTCCAGTTAGTGAAACAATGTTTTACCTTAATCCAGCTTCCATTTTAATTCGACGATTTAAAATAATTTACCAACCTAAACTACGGGTTTACCGACGATTTATACCCATAAGCTATCACACTTTATTAAACTGCTACATAAACCGAACATTTAAAACTTTTGTCTTATTTATCTGTAAAGTGCTTTGTGCATATTTCGGGTATCAGTGTTAAATCATGTCTTATGTAAAATAGTAACGTAATTACCAAGTTTTAGCTGTGATACTTTTGGAAACTACTTTGAAGATGTGAGATGGTGTGATTTATCACTTTACTTGACTTTCCTGGAATGGTGTACTTCTTAGTCTAAGTGACCTATTATACAAAATAGCCTCAGTATTTTGTCGTGGAGTATTTTTCTTTGTGACTATTTTTTACTTTACATGAACCAGTGTTATTTAAGTTTCAGTTTACTTTTCAGTTTCAGTTTTAGTTTTATTTAAACTTTCCAGTTTAGTTTTAGTTATTGTTTTCCAATCTTTTCAGTTTTAGTTTTAGTTTTCAGAACTTTTCAGTTTTAATTTAGTTCTGTAAATATTCAACAGAAGCATTTAAATGTCATTTGTTTTATTAATAACATTCATTTTGATTAGCAAGAACAACATATCTGATTAAATTCATGCTTTCACGCTACTGATCTGCACTTTGAGCATTCGTCGCTAACTGCTGCAGACCTGTCTGTCACTCGGTTTGTATGCCACACAGAAAAATTAATCCAGTTTTTAACTTTCAAGTTTAGTTTCAGTTCTAGTTTTGTACTTTTCAGTTTAGTTTTAGTTACAGTTTTCAGAACCTTTCAGTTTCAGTTTTAGTTTCAGTTAACTGAAACAGAACTTTCAGTTAATGATGAAGTTACTTTCAGTTAATGATGAAGTTACTTTCAGTTTTAGTTAACTTAAATAACACTGACATGAACCCTTTTTGTAAGCACCTGAAAAGCAAACTTAAATGAAGTTGTCATAAATGTTATAAACTGGCGACTCTTGGTTTTGGAAAGGCTTTGACAACAGCAATTGCAGAAACACTTTACACAAGCAATTCCTTGGAAGTGCATATCAAAACTCATGTTTATCAAATCCCAACTTTATCTGAAATCTGGTGTTTGCTGCAGCACATACAAATCATTTGTAAGAAAACCACATATACTGGATATGTTAATTATTTCAGAAACCACGTTCTCAAGGTAATCATCTCACAGCTCATCAAAGAATACATACTGGAGAAAAACAGTGAAATTATCAAGTCAGTGAGTAGACTCATGGTGAATGCAAGAATTCATATGATCGAAAAAAGTACAGGTGCCTGATACGTTGGAAGTCATTTGATCAGGTTTCTAATCCGGAAAAGCACTTGAGATCCCATACTGAAGAGAAACCATACAAATGTCAGTTTTGGGGAAATCATTTGCAGAAGTAGGTGGATTGGTGATGCATACGAGAATCCATACAGGCGAAAAACCACACAGGTGCAAGTTATGTCACAAATCGTTTCCTAAAGAAAGTAATCTGAAAACGCACATGAGAACCCATAATGGCAAATTACAAGAAACCATACAGGTGCCAGCTCTGTCAGAAATCATTTACTGTAGCTGGGACTCTGAAAACGCATATAAGAACCCACACTGGCGAAAAACCATTCAGGTGCCAGTTATGTCAGAAATCTTTTGCTCAACTTAGTACTTTGAACATGCATATGAGAATCCATACCGGCGAGAAACCATACATGTGCCAATTATGTCAGAAAACGTTTGCTAAAGATAGTCATCTGAAAGCGCACATGAGAACTCATACTGGTGAAAAGCCATACGTATGTGAGGTTTGTAATAAAGGATTCACACAAATTGGAAATCTAAAGGCACACAGCAGAACTCATGCAACCTTGAAGCAACACACGCACAGTAAACCTTATACCAAGAGCAGTTCTTCAGCAGAGCAGTTTGAACTCCCTGCAGGAACACAGCCACAGGATCTCAAAATAGGAGGTGAAGTAATTGCTAACCTGTCTCATCATTTTGTCAGATTTAGTATCCCAGGAGTTATTGATAAAAGAAACGAACGTTGCTCAACGAACGTACATCCGGATTCTAGTGGAATTGCAAGTCCTTTACCGACAATTAAAGATCGAGAAAGTCTCTATAATAGCAAATTTAAATCTCCTATGAATACAACAGCGTCTTTGTCGAAACCTTTTGGATGTGGTATATGTGACGAATTGCTTGAAATAGAGACGGAATTTCTTGATCATTGTTCCAGCCATCGATTTTCTCCACCTGACGACTTAGTTGCTGACCTGTGCTGCATTATGTTTCCACATTATTGCAGTTGAAAACAATTGTAATTTCAGATCAAAGTTGCTATTGATATAATAATAAGGCTAATAATAATAATGAACTTTTCTTTATTAATTCAAACCGACAAGAATTGCAGGTCGTTCACCGATTTAGAGATGTAGACTGTCTGTACATTATGCAATTGAAATCTCCTGTGGAACTAAGCTAACTTTCGGAACAGACAGCCTGCAATACAACGGCGCTAATAGCAGCCTACAAAGCGATATCCGCCCTGACGGGGCTCGAACTCGGTTTCCTCTTGCTTGCAGTTGAAAACAGATGCTCCTCTTCACAGGCGAGATCTTTCAGCGCTTTCAGCGCCTTAACAAAGGCCACATCATCAAGATCCTCTTCACAGGCGAGGTCTTTCAGCGCCTCTTCACAGGCGAGGTCTTTCAGCGCCTCTTCACAGGCGAGGTCTTTCAGCACCTTAACAAAGGCCACATCATCAAGATCCTCTTCACAGGCGAGGTCTTTCAGCGCCTCTTCACAGGCGAGGTCTTTCAGCGCCTCTTCACAGGCGAGGTCTTTCAGCGCCTTAACAAAGGCCACATCATCAAGATCCTCTTCACAGGCGAGGTCTTTCAGCGCCTCTTCACAGGCGAGGTCTTTCAGCGCCTCTTCACAGGCGAGGTCTTTGAGCGCCTTAACAAAGGCCACATCATCAAGATCCTCTTCACAGGCGAGATCTTTCAGCGCCTCTTCACAGGCGAGGTCTTTCAGCGCCTCTTCACAGGCGAGATCTTTCAGCGCCTCTTCACAGGCGAGGTCTTCAAGCGCCTCTTCACAGGCGAGGTCTTTCAGCGCCTCTTCACAGGCGAGGTCTTTCAGCGCCTTAACAAAGGCCACATCATCAAGATCCTCTTCACAGGCGAGATCTTTCAGCGCCTCTTCACAGGCGAGGTCTTTCAGCGCCTCTTCACAGGCGAGATCTTTCAGCGCCTCTTCACAGGCGAGGTCTTTCAGCGCCTCTTCACAGGCGAGGTCTTTCAGCGCCTCTTCACAGGCGAGGTCTTTCAGCGCCTCTTCACAGGCGAGATCTTTCAGCGCCTCTTCACAGGCGAGATCTTTCAGCGCCTCTTCACAGGCGAGATCATCAAGATCTTTCAGCTCTTCACAGGCGAGATCTTTCAGCGCCTCTTCACAGGCGAGATCTTTCAGCGCCTCTTCACAGGCGAGATCTTTCAGCGCCTCTTCACAGGCGAGATCTTTCAGCGCCTCTTCACAGGCGAGATCTTCAAGCGCCTCTTCACAGGCGAGATCTTTCAGCGCCTCTTCCTCTTTCACACAGGCGAGATCTTTCAGCGCCTCTTCACAGGCGAGATCTTTCAGCGCCTCTTCACAGGCGAGGTCTTTCAGCGCCTCTTCACAGGCGAGGTCGAGAAAGGCCACATCTTTCAGCGCCTTAACACAGGCCACATCATCAAGATCCTCTTCACAGGCGAGATCTTTCAGCGCCTCTTCACAGGCGAGGTCTTTCAGCGCCTCTTCAAAGGCCACATCATCAAGATCCTCTTCACAGGCGAGATCTTTCAGCGCCTCTTCACAGGCGAGATCTTTCAGCGCCTCTTCACAGGCGAGGTCTTTCAGCGCCTCTTCACAGGCGAGATCTTTCAGCGCCTCTTCACACGAGATCTTTCAGCGCCTCTTCACAGGCGAGATCTTTCAGCGCCTCTTCACAGGCGAGGTCTTTCAGCGCCTCTTCACAGGCGAGATCTTTCAGCGCCTCTTCACAGGCGAGGTCTTTCAGCGCCTTAACAAAGGCCACATCATCAAGATCCTCTTCACAGGCGAGATCTTTCAGCGCCTCTTCACAGCGAGATCTTTCAGCGCCTCTTCACAGGCGAGATCTTTCAGCGCCTCTTCACAGGCGAGATCTTTCAGCGCCTCTTCACAGGCGAGGTCTTTCAGCGCCTCTTCACAGGCGAGGTCTTTCAGCGCCTCTTCACAGGCGAGATCTTTCAGCGCCTCTTCACAGGCGAGGTCTTTCAGCGCCTTTCACAAAGGCCACATCATCAAGATCCTCTTCACAGGCGAGATCTTTCAGCGCCTCTTCACAGGCGAGATCTTTCAGCGCCTCTTCACAGGCGAGATCTTTCAGCGCCTCTTCACAGGCGAGATCTTTCAGCGCCTCTTCACAGGCGAGGTCTTTCAGCGCCTCTTCACAGGCGAGGTCTTTCAGCGCCTTAACAAAGGCCACATCATCAAGATCCTCTTCACAGGCGAGATCTTTCAGCGCCTCTTCACAGGCGAGATCTTTCAGCGCCTCTTCACAGGCGAGGTCTTTCAGCGCCTCTTCACAGGCGAGGTCTTTCAGCGCCTCTTCACAGGCGAGGTCTTTCAGCGCCTTAACAAAGGCCACATCATCAAGATCCTCTTCACAGGCGAGATCTTTCAGCGCCTCTTCACAGGCGAGGTCTTTCAGCGCCTTTCACAAAGGCCACATCATCAAGATCCTCTTCACAGGCGAGATCTTTCAGCGCCTCTTCACAGGCGAGATCTTTCAGCGCCTCTTCACAGGCGAGATCTTTCAGCGCCTCTTCACAGGCGAGATCTTTCAGCGCCTCTTCACAGGCGAGGTCTTTCAGCGCCTCTTCACAGGCGAGATCTTTCAGCGCCTCTTCACAGGCGAGATCTTTCAGCGCCTCTTCACAGGCGAGATCTTTCAGCGCCTCTTCACAGGCGAGATCTTTCAGCGCCTCTTCACAGGCGAGATCTTTCAGCGCCTCATCACAGGCGAGATCTTTCAGCGCCTCTTCACAGGCGAGGTCTTTCAGCGCCTCTTCACAGGCGAGGTCTTTCAGCGCCTCTTCACAGGCGAGGTCTTTCAGCGCCTCTTCACAGGCGAGGTCTTTCAGCGCCTCTTCAAAGGCCACATCATCAAGATCCTCTTCACAGGCGAGATCTTTCAGCGCCTCTTCACAGGCGAGATCTTTCAGCGCCTCTTCACAGGCGAGATCTTTCAGCGCCTCTTCACAGGCGAGGTCTTTCAGCGCCTCTTCACAGGCGAGATCTTTCAGCGCCTCTTCACAGGCGAGATCTTTCAGCGCCTCTTCACAGGCGAGATCTTTCAGCGCCTCTTCACAGGCGAGGTCTTTCAGCGCCTTCACAGGCGAGATCTTTCAGCGCCTCTTCACAGGCGAGATCTTTCAGCGCCTCTTCACAGGCGAGATCTTTCAGCGCCTCTTCACAGGCGAGATCTTTCAGCGCCTCTTCACAGGCGAGATCTTTCAGCGCCTCTTCACAGGCGAGATCTTTCAGCGCCTCTTCACAGGCGAGGTCTTTCAGCGCCTTAAAAGGCCACATCATCAAGATCCTCTTCACAGGCGAGATCTTTCAGCGCCTCTTCACAGGCGAGATCTTTCAGCGCCTCTTCACAGGCGAGATCAGCGCCTCTTCACAGGCGAGATCTTTCAGCGCCTCTTCACAGGCGAGGTCTTTCAGCGCCTCTTCACAGGCGAGGTCTTTCAGCGCCTCTTCACAGGCGAGGTCTTTCAGCGCCTTAACACAGGCGAGGTCTTTCAGCGCCTCTTCACAGGCGAGGTCTTTCAGCGCCTCTTCACAGGCGAGGTCTTTCAGCGCCTCTTCACAGGCGAGGTCTTTCAGCGCCTTAACAAAGGCGACATCATCAAGCGCCTCTTCACAGGCGAGGTCTTTCAGCGCCTCTTCACAGGCGAGGTCTTTCAGCGCCTCTTCACAGGCGAGGTCTTTCAGCGCCTCTTCACAGGCGAGGTCTTTCAGCGCCTCTTTCTCACAGGCGAGGTCTTTCAGCGCCTCTTCACAGGCGAGGTCTTTCAGCGCCTTAACAAAGGCCACATCATCAGCGCCTCTTCACAGGCGAGGTCTTTCAGCGCCTCTTCACAGGCGAGGTCTTTCAGCGCCTCTTCACAGGCGAGGTCTTTCAGCGCCTTAACAAAGGCCACATCATCAAGCGCCTCTTCACAGGCGAGGTCTTTCAGCGCCTCTTCACAGGCGAGGTCTTTCAGCGCCTCTTCACAGGCGAGATCTTTCAGCGCCTTAACAAAGGCCACATCATCAAGATCCTCTTCACAGGCGAGGTCTTTCAGCGCCTCTTCACAGGCGAGGTCTTTCAGCGCCTTTTCAAAGGCCACATCATCAAGATCCTCTTCACAGGCGAGATCTTTCAGCGCCTCTTCACAGGCGAGGTCTTTCAGCGCCTCTTCACAGGCGAGATCTTTCAGCGCCTCTTCACAGGCGAGATCTTTCAGCGCCACTTCACAGGCGAGATCTTTCAGCACCTCTTCACAGGCGAGGTCTTTCAGCGCCTCTTCACAGGCGAGGTCTTTCAGCGCCTCTTCACAGGCGAGATCTTTCAGCACCTTAACAAAGGCCACATCATCAAGATCCTCGTCACAGGCGAGATCTTTCAGCGCCTCTTCACAGGCGAGATCTTTCAGCGCCTCTTCACAGGCGAGATCTTTCAGCGCCTTTACAAAGGCCACATCATCAAGATCCTCTTCACAGGCGAGTTCTTTCAGCGCCTCTTCACAGACGAGATCTTTCAGCGCCTTAACAAAGGCCACATCATCAAGATCCTCTTCACAGGCGAGGTCTTTCAGCGCCTCTTCACAGGCGAGGCCACATCTTTCAGCGCCTCTTCACAGGCGAGATCTTTCAGCGCCTCTTCACAGGCGAGGTCTTTCAGCGCCTTTCACAGGCGAGCAGCGCTCTTCACAGGCGAGATCTTTCAGCGCCTCTTCACAGGCGAGATCTTTCAGCGCCTCTTCACAGGCGAGATCTTTCAGCGCCTCTTCACAGGCGAGATCTCTTTCAGCGCCTCTTCACAGGCGAGGTCTTTCAGCGCCTCTTCACAGGCGAGGTCTTTCAGCGCCTTAACAAAGGCCACATCATCAAGATCCTCTTCACAGGCGAGATCTTTCAGCGCCTCTTCACAGGCGAGATCTTTCAGCGCCTCTTCACAGGCGAGGTCTTTCAGCGCCTTAACACAGGCGAGGTCTTTCAGCGCCTCTTCACAGGCGAGGTCTTTCAGCGCCTCTTCACAAAGGCGCACATCATCAAGATCCTCTTCACAGGCGAGATCTTTCAGCGCCTCTTCACAGGCGAGGTCTTTCAGCGCCTCTTCAAAGGCCACATCATCAAGATGCTCTTCACAGGCGAGATCTTTCAGCGCCTCTTCACAGGCGAGATCTTTCAGCGCCTCTTCACAGGCGAGATCTTTCAGCGCCTCTTCACAGGCGAGATCTTTCAGCGCCTCTTCACAGGCGAGATCTTTCAGCGCCTTCGAGATCTTTCAGCAGCGCCTCTTCACAGGCGAGATCTTTCAGCGCCTCTTCACAGGCAGATCTTTCAGCGCCTCTTCAGGCGGCGATCTTTCAGCGCCTCTTCACAGGCGAGATCTTTCAGCGCCTCTTCACAGGCGAGATCTTTCAGCGCCTCTTCACAGGCGAGATCTTTCAGCGCCTCTTCACAGGCGAGATCTTTCAGCGCCTCTTCACAGGCGAGATCTTTCAGCGCCTCTTCACAGGCGAGATCTTTCAGCGCCTCTTCACAGGCGAGACAGGCTTTTCAGCGCCTCTTCACAGGCGAGATCTTTCAGCGCCTCTTCACAGGCGAGATCTTTCAGCGCCTCTTCACAGGCGAGATCTTTCAGCGCCTCTTCACAGGCGAGATCTTTCAGCGCCTCTTCACAGGCGAGATCTTTTCAGCGCCTCT
Source organism: Aporrectodea caliginosa (assembly GCA_020284085.1). Lineage (NCBI taxonomy): Eukaryota > Metazoa > Annelida > Clitellata > Crassiclitellata > Lumbricidae > Aporrectodea > Aporrectodea caliginosa. Next base: position 626,917 of record JACEVL010000534.1, on the reverse strand, counting down.
TCACAGGCGAGATCTTTCAGCGCCTCTTCACAGGCGAGATCTTTCAGCGCCTCTTCACAGGCGAGGTCTTTCAGCGCCTTAACAAAGGCCACATCATCAAGATCCTCTTCACAGGCGAGATCTTTCAGCGCCTCTTCACAGGCGAGATCTTTCAGCGCCTCTTCACAGGCGAGGTCTTTCAGCGCCTTAACACAGGCCAGATCATCAAGATCCTCTTCACAGGCGAGATCTTTCAGCGCCTCTTCACAGGCGAGGTCTTTCAGCGCCTTTCACAAAGGCTTTCACGCCTTAACAAAGGCTCATCAAGATCCTCTTCACAGGCGAGATCTTTCAGCGCCTCTTCACAGGCGAGATCTTTCAGCGCCTCTTCACAGGCGAGGTCTTTCAGCGCCTCTTCACAGGCGAGATCTTTCAGCGCCTCTTCACAGGCGAGATCTTTCAGCGCCTCTTCACAGGCGAGATCTTTCAGCGCCTCTTCACAGGCGAGATCTTTCAGCGCCTCTTCACAGGCGAGATCTTTCAGCGCCTCTCTTCACAGGCGAGATCTTTCAGCGCCTCTTCACAGGCGAGATCTTTCAGCGCCTCTTCACAGGCGAGATCTTTCAGCGCCTCTTCACAGGCGAGATCTTTCAGCGCCTCTTCACAGGCGAGATCTTTCAGCGCCTCTTCACAGGCGAGGCGCCTCTTCACAGGCGACATCATCAAGCGCCTCTTCACAGGCGAGATCTTTCAGCGCCTCTTCACAGGCGAGATCTTTCAGCGCCTCTTCACAGGCGAGATCTTTCAGCGCCTCTTCACAGGCGAGGTCTTTCAGCGCCTCTTCACAGGCGAGATCTTTCAGCGCCTCTTCACAGGCGAGGTCTTTCAGCGCCTTCACAGGCGAGGTCTTTCAACAGGCGACATCATCAAGATCCTCTTCACAGGCGAGATCTTTCAGCGCCTCTTCACAGGCGAGATCTTTCAGCGCCTCTTCACAGGCGAGGTCTTTCAGCGCCTCTTCACAGGCGAGATCTTTCAGCGCCTCTTCACAGGCGAGGTCTTTCAGCGCCTTAACAAAGGCCACATCATCAAGATCCTCTTCACAGGCGAGATCTTTCAGCGCCTCTTCACAGGCGAGGTCTTTCAGCGCCTCTTCACAGGCGAGATCTTTCAGCGCCTCTTCACAGGCGAGGTCTTTCAGCGCCTCTTCACAGGCGAGATCTTTCAGCGCCTCTTCACAGGCGAGATCTTTCAGCGCCTCTTCACAGGCGAGATCTTTCAGCGCCTCTTCACAGGCGAGATCTTTCAGCGCCTCTTCACAGGCGAGATCTTTCAGCGCCTCTTCACAGGCGAGATCTTTCAGCGCCTCTTCACAGGCGAGATCTTTCAGCGCCTCTTCACAGGCGAGATCTTTCAGCGCCTCTTCACAGGCGAGATCTTTCAGCGCCTCTTCACAGGCGAGATCTTTCAGCGCCTCTTCACAGGCGAGATCTTTCAGCGCCTCTTCACAGGCGAGATCTTTCAGCGCCTCTTCACAGGCGAGATCTTTCAGCGCCTCTTCACAGGCGAGGTCTTTCAGCGCCTCTTCACAGGCGAGGTCTTTCAGCGCCTCTTCACAGGCGAGATCTTTCAGCGCCTCTTCACAGGCGAGAGTTCAGCGCCTCTTCACAGGCGAGATCTTTCAGCGCCTCTTCACAGGCGAGGTCTTTCAGCGCCTCTTCACAGGCGAGGTCTTTCAGCGCCTCTTCACAGGCGAGGTCTTTCAGCGCCTCTTCACAGGCGAGGTCTTTCAGCGCCTCTTCACAGGCGAGGTCTTTCAGCATCCTTAACACAGGCCACATCATCAAGATCCTCTTCACAGGCGAGGTCTTTCAGCGCCTCTTCACAGGCGAGGTCTTTCAGCGCCTCTTCACAGGCGAGGTCTTTCAGCGCCTTAACAAAGGCCACATCATCAAGATCCTCTTCACAGGCGAGGTCTTTCAGCGCCTCTTCACAGGCGAGGTCTTTCAGCGCCTCTTCACAGGCGAGGTCTTTCAGCGCCTTAACAAAGGCCACATCATCAAGCGCCTCTTCACAGGCGAGGTCTTTCAGCGCCTCTTCACAGGCGAGGTCTTTCAGCGCCTCTTCACAGGCGAGGTCTTTCAGCGCCTTAACAAAGGCCACATCATCAAGATCCTCTTCACAGGCGAGATCTTTCAGCGCCTCTTCACAGGCGAGGTCTTTCAGCGCCTCTTCACAGGCGAGGTCTTTCAGCGCCTTAACAAAGGCCACATCATCAAGATCCTCTTCACAGGCGAGATCTTTCAGCGCCTCTTCACAGGCGAGGTCTTTCAGCGCCTCTTCACAGGCGAGATCTTTCAGCGCCTCTTCACAGGCGAGATCTTTCAGCGCCTCTTCACAGGCGAGGTCTTTCAGCGCCTCTTCACAGGCGAGATCTTTCAGCGCCTCTTCACAGGCGAGATCTTTCAGCGCCTCTTCACAGGCGAGATCTTTCAGCGCCTCTTCACAGGCGAGATCTTTCAGCGCCTCTTCACAGGCGAGATCTTTCAGCGCCTCTTCACAGGCGAGATCTTTCAGCGCCTCTTCACAGGCGAGATCTTTCAGCGCCTCTTCACAGGCGAGATCTTTCAGCGCCTTTACAAAGGCCACATCATCAAGATCCTCTTCACAGGCGAGTTCTTTCAGCGCCTCTTCACAGACGAGATCTTTCAGCGCCTTAACAAAGGCCACATCATCAAGATCCTCTTCACAGGCGAGGTCTTTCAGCGCCTCACAGGCGAGGTTCACAGACGAGATCTTTCAGCGCCTTAACAAAGGCCACATCATCAAGATCCTCTTCACAGGCGAGTTCTTTCAGCGCCTCTTCACAGGCGAGGTCTTTCAGCGCCTTAAGGCAAAGGCCACATCATCAAGATCCTCGTCACAGGCGAGATCTTTCAGCGCCACTTCACAGGCGAGATCTTTCAAGGCCTCTTCACAGGCGAGATCTTTCAGCGCCTCTTCACAGGCGAGGTCTTTCAGCGCCTCTTCACAGGCGAGGTCTTTCAGCGTCTCTTCACAGGCGAGGTCTTTCAGCGCCTCTTCACAGGCGAGGTCTTTCAGCGCCTCTTCACAGGCGAGATCTCTTTCAGCGCTTCTTCACAGGCGAGATCTTTCAGCGTCTCTTCACAGGCGAGGTCTTTCAGCGCCTATTCACAGGCGAGGTCTTTCAGCGCCTCTTCACAGGCGAGGTCTTTCAGCGCCTTAACAAAGGCCACATCATCAAGATCCTCTTCACAGGCGAGATCTTTCAGCGCCTCTTCACAGGGGAGGTCTTTCACCGTCTTTCACAAAGGCCACATCATCAAGATGCTCTTCACAGGAGAGATCTTTCAGCGCCTCTTCACAGACGAGATCTTTCAGCGCCTCTTCACAGACGAGATCTTTCAGCGCCTCTTCACAGGCGAGATCTTTCAGCGCCTCTTCACAGACGAGAACTTTCAGCGCCTCTTCACAGGCGAGATCTTTCAGCACCTCTTCAGAGATCTTTCAGCGCCTCTTCACAGACGAGAACTTTCAGCGCCTCTTCACAGGCGAGATCTTTCAGCGCCTCTTCACAGACGAGATCTTTCAGCGCCTCTTCACAGGCGAGATCTTTCAGCGCCTCTTCACAGACGAGATCTTTCAGCGCCTCTTCACAGACGAGATCTCTTCACAGGCGAGATCTTTCAGCGCCTCTTCACAGGCGAGATCTTTCAGCGCCTCTTCACAGGCGAGGTCTTTCAGCGCCTCCTCACATGCGAGGTCTTTCATCGTCTCTTCACATGCGAGGTCTTTCAGCGTTACTTCACATGTGAGGTCTTTCAGCGCCTCTTCACAGGCGAGATCATCCAACGCCTCGATCTTCACAGGCAACATTATCCAGAATTAAAATTATTGTCTGGCTCTTTGTCCTCAATGTTTGCTAAAGTGATTGTTGATTTATTGTGCTTTAGACGCTTTTCATGTCATCAGTATCTTGTATAATAAACGTTTTCAGTAGTTGTAAAAGTGACCAGAATATTCTTTTAAATTATATCGGATAAACCGCTTTTGTGAATAATTTTGTCTATCTTTTGTATGTAGGCCTACTTGGCTAATGTTGGCTCACACAACTTTGAGAATCTTCGCGGACACCGCATCTAGCGCCTTTCTACAAGCGACATCATTCAGCATCTTTCCATCGGCTGCACCAATCAGCTGTCCCTCACGGTACCTGTCCGTGCAATAGGCACCTTCTCTACAAGGACCGCGGACAGACTATCTGCTGGCAACCCACCATAAAATACTTCAGACCTGACAGCAGAAGCCTCAGAATCTGCTGAATCGAGAATCGGATCTGCGATAAAGGACGTCTGTCACTCGCGGTACTGGTCCGCGGAATCGAGCGCGCCTTTATGAGACCCGTGGACAATTCTTCTGCTATATATATACCAGCTCAACAGATAAGACGGGCAGTAGATTACGTGCAGTGTCTATAGTTTACTGTCAGTTCAAGAAGCTTTTGCTCAGGCGCTTTCGGCACCCTGGCCCGCCACTTGATGGAAAAAATTGCTACTGGCCTGCCATTAAAAAAGTTTGACTTAACGTCTTCAAAATGTCATTTCTCGCATTAACTCGTTTTCAATTTCAGAGCTGGCAGGTGGGGCCTATGACAGAAAGAGTGCCTATAGGGTCTACGACGACCTTAATTAAAACGACCCTGATTTTATCGACTGACTCGATCGATCAATGGATAAAATATGCTAGAGCGACGTCAGCATCTATAACTGTAGGAAGACCATTTTCGCTTGCACCGATTGGTTGTTTAGCCTATACTAGTAGTGGTGAACAGAGGTCAACAGTTCGACCTCAGCATCAGAGTCATCTGATAAGAAACCGGTGTCAGCAGAAGAACCAGATGATAGGCCTACCTGATCCTGGCAAAAATGAGCTTCCGGAGGCGTAGCTGTATCGACTTCCGTCGATCCAGTCTTCTGCCATCGGTCGAAGTCGACCAGAAGAACTGACCCATGGACTTCTATATATAATAGCCAGCTATTATTAAGACGTCTATGACTGACCGTATCGAGCGTCGTCGTGTCCGTCTCAGAAGAAGACGACGGAACCTTTGCCAAATGACTCGCAGCTAACCAGCGCAAAGCAATCAACCAAAATATTGCAAACACGCGAAGAAAATCTCAATCTGCGACAGTCAGATCAAGCCAAGTAAAAGCTCGAGCTGCACGGCTAGACATACAATGACGAAGACGTCATCAACACTCGATCAGTTGGGCGGAAACGGAAATGACGCCAGTATGAGATTGTTTGGCTCGAATACGTTGATAACCTCTTTTACTAAAGTAAGTAAGTAAGTAAGTAAGTAAGTAAGTATATTCTTTATTAAACCGGTTGTAGAAAAGCCGGTGTACAAACATCATACTATAGAACAAACACAAAAATCAATAGGAGTAGGCCTACAGCATTCTTTCTAAATATGTTTTCCTCATATTATGTATGTACAATACAATACAATTAGACATTTATAACGCGCTTTAACAAGACAAGTCTTGCACAAGAGCGCGCTGCGCTGTGTTCTTAGTCATAGTATAATGAGAATAGATAAGTTTTTAATTTTGATTTAAATTGAGTAGCAGATGAACATTGACGGATTGTAGCTGGAAGACTGTTCCATTCCCTAGGTCCCGAGACAGCAAAAGAACGATTTCCAAACTTCCTCTTGGTGCGAAGAACGGTAAAGTCTCCTGTATATTGGTTTATTTCATAAAACAACAGGCAAAACGCTGAACGTGAGCAATATCCGTTTAACGCTCAGCGAAATAAGTATCTATATATATTTACTTACTCGTTTGCAGCTCTGGTTACCTGGTATCAAAGAACTATACCAAGAGAATGTTTGGAGAGATGGATTTGTTTTGTGGCGGTGATGAAATAAGTCTTATTTTTGTGAAATAGATGGGTATATAGATGTTATGGGATTGCAGTCTTTTATCAAGTTTCAAAATACAACACCGGGTTATAGATTTGTTAAGCTGCTGTTGAAAGACCGTACTAGATTAACTACTGTAGAAGTTCGGCGTTGGGCGATAATGGGAAAGAAAACGGGCAACGCGGAGGATGGAACACTTCGGCACATCAAATACCGCGAGAAGATCGGCAACAATCTGACAGTTCCAGGCTTTATCGAACTAGTTACAGTTGGAAATGGAAGTGGAGGAACGCCAAAGGGCCTAATCGTGAACATGAGTCATTTTAAGTACGACGAGTTGACTCTTGTGTATCTAACAACAGGTGTAGCGAATCCCGAGACCTCAATCCCAGAAATTGATTTGGCAACATGTACTATCGGGGTGCCTAGTTTATGGCGTGGCGCGAGAATTCTCGTGTGCTGTGATTGGTTCCTCTAAAATATGCACGGACTCTATATACCTAAAAGTGAGTGTTTGAGGCTGTGCTTTACTGTTAGATGTCTGTAGTTCCCAGGCATATTCGGGATACCTCGATATGCTGCCCACTCATCAAAAATTATCACAGAACCGGGTGCCATGACCCTTTCTTGAAACATTTATGTAGCTGATCTTTTCAGCTACGTTGTAGGCACCAAAAACCCAGCTGTCTTGCCTTCTAACATCTTGCCCTCGATGGTACTTGGCCTTGACTACTAGCGACCAATGACCGGCCAATGACAGCATGCCAGTTATTACCGGAAACTTATAGGCATCCCGATAGTACATGTTTCCCACTGATTTTCCACATTATCTCCAAAATCTATTTCCTAAGTGAAAGCAAAATTATTAGCACAGTTCAACTCTATGGGATGTGGGATATTTTCTGAATATGCCAATAATTTATTTACATGCCACCTGTGTAGTGTGTATGTATGAATTAGCTTAATGCACAGTTGCACCATACCTCCCTATACTATGCTGCAGGTCTATTCAACTGTCAAGGTTCGTTACTACAGGAACTTGGCGTGTTGCACTACATGGCACATTTTTTTAAAATCTATTAAGGTGCTGTGTTGGCTGATATTCAATCTCTGTCATTATTTTAAACAACGGCCTTCATTATTTTAGACAACTGGCATTGTCTGGCAACAGTTATGCTGCAGCTGAATTTGAAGCCCTGCTGATGGCAGTTTAAACCGTGTGAACTTAATATAGCTGCATAATGTCTCCACTGTCTATGTACACATAGCAGCAGCTGTAATCGAGATAAATGACGGTACATGTGCCTTTGCGCCACAGCCAGTGCTGCCAGTCCAGCTGAAACTGGCAGGTGTACTCCATAATGTATGGAGGTTTGTAATGACTGCCTTCCAACTACCAAGGTAAATTGGTCTGCGCTGTATCACAGATGAGATGATAACACTATGACAAAATAATGCTTATATATATATGTTATTTAAATTTGACAGGTACCTCTTTAACTGTGGAGAGGGAACACAAAGAATTGCCTCTGAACACAAGTAATGCATACTTCTTCACTCGCATAATGATACACCATTTGATACTAGGTTGACTTACTTCTGTGCACTTGGATTGAATAATGAATTGCTTTGCTGGCTTGTATTAAGACACTTAATACACTTGGTCTCAAAGTGCAAGCTTATTGTTATGTCTGAACCTTAACCATAAAGTTTGAGGTTAAGACATAGCAACCATCTGAAAAAGCTACAAGTTGCATGAGCTGTGAATTGACACGATGCATCGTTGTTAATTGAAAATGTTTAGGTTTTTATTTTCATAAGTTTCATATGGCTGGATAATTGCTCTTCTATGGTCAGCTGCTATATCAGTGTCTTGGTACATAAATACTTACATACATACATGCAAACATAAGTTATGCAAATCATCTGCCGTCCTACTTATATAAGTATATATGTATGTGTTCTCGCTTTTTGCATATCACCTTTTAGAAACTTGCAAGGGTTTTATCTTACTTACAGTGCTGAAGTTTTTGTCATTTGAAGATATTGTTATTAATTATATAAACACACTGCCTTGATAATGTTTTTTCTTATTAATAGAGATGTATCCTAGTCTTGTTAAGTAGCACCAAAAACAGCCATTTTATTGAGTCATCAAGACATGTTAAAGACATTTTCAATAATACAATGGAACATAGGTATTACTGTTGGTGTGTCAAAATAGCAGTCGGCATCAAATAAAGCCTAGACAACCAGGTGGCTATGTGATGATGTAGTGGTTACTAATGGACATCTTCAGGCTTCTTGGTTTTGATTCCCACAGTTAAAATAAATGCATATATGCTCTGGAATTCAGTGATTATTAACTAAACATGGCTTTAACATTTCAGAATGAAATTGTCTCGGATTGAACAGATCTTTTTGACACACAACAGCTGGGAAAATGTTGGAGGTCTTATGGGTGAGTGAAATGTCAATGGCCCTCAAAGTCTGTCCTGCATTTAACTGTTGGAACAGCATTATCAGCACTGGAGTCAACCAATGCAACACATTGAAGTATAGCTGTGTTATTGAACTTGCATATTTTGAAGTTTCACTTATTGTGAAGGCATAAATTTTTTAGTCTTTATTGAACTATTTGCTAGCCAAAGCAATGAAGTTACAGGGCCACTCTGCAACTCGATACTCTTGCCCTGCCTGATTTTAACTGATTGGTGAATAACAGATGTTCATTCCTGGACTGGCTCCAGGCATAAGACAAAGAATGATGCAGTTAAGGCTATGTTGATTCTACTTTCAATTGTGTACTTTATCCTCATTTGACAGACATAAATCCTAGAGCTTATGAAAGGCAAGAGTTCTGCTACCCCACTTTATGAAGAGAGACCATGATACACATACATGTACTAAGTCATCATTGCAATCTTTGATACATGAGTGCGCGTTGCTAATAATGCGTTCAAAACAGAATCTGTCTGTGGATGACAATTTTCATGCATTGCTATTTGTGTAGAAATTTATTTTAGAAAACACTATATTTCTTTCATTTTTGACATACGTTAATATATGTAGACCTTTTACTGTGTGACTTTCAAAACTTTAGGCCTTGAAGTTTTGTAAGAATTCAGAAACTGAAATGCATTCAGCATTCTGTGAATCTACATGTATGATTGAATGGACTTGAGATATTCTTAGTACTGACTTAATGTGAACTGTATGCCAGTAGCTATGTTTTAGGTACGATTCTATTTTAACAACTGTTGTAACATCTTTTTGTTGAGAAGATGGTAGCCATTGGGAATGTTTCAGTTTGTTTTACAGTTGTAAATCAAATACATGTTGGTTTTTGTCTTGCGTTTTCTGCCATTTTGGGATTATCCATCTTTATGTGGAACTTGCATGATGATTTTGACTTATTTGGATGTTTGCTGTTTCTGAGTTTGCATCTTGGAATTATTCATAATTTCCACCATGAAGTTGAACGTTTTCATACCGCACAGTCATTTTTATAGCTAAAAGTGCATTTACAGTACATTTATTGAAATATTTTGATGACTTCAGTTCATGTGGAGTCGTATAGAGCCTGATGTGAATATCCCACTTATTTTAAACCTCAGGTATATTGAACTGTTGACGATGGGACATTGAACTTCAATATAGCGAAATTTTACTCTGTTGTTATGATATATGTTCTAACTGTTAGTGTTTTGATGATCTGAATGCTTCTTTTATTTATTAGGTTTTTGCCTGACACTGGAGTCAGCTGGTGCACCCAAAGTGACACTGCATGGTCCACCAAACGCCGTAAGTTATAAAACATTGTGTATATGAGCCCAAGGAGGCTGTTTTGGCTTTTTCCGTTGGATTCATGAATGTTAAATCATTAATAAAGGAAGTATTTAAGTACTCATACATGAAAACCTGGCTAAGTTAAGGTGGATTTGTTGTTAAACTTCAATTTCTCATAAATTTTATTTTACTGTGTCACCAGTTCTTCTTTCCCTAGTGACCTATCTCAAGCACTTTTCCTTACCTCTACATATAATCGCTCAACGTTTTCTAAACTGTTGTTAGAATTAAATTGACACAGTTATCTTGAATGTTTCTTCTTATTTCAAACACAGTTGTTTAAAACTCAACACTTCAATGCTAATGTTCTTCATCAACACGACTCAACTGTAACTCCTAACATTTCCTTCTTAATACATACAGTTCTCTCTACTGCATTAAAACCAACTGTACTGTTCAAAAGACTGCCGTCAGCAATTTTCAACTTTTTTGGCGCGCTATCCGCACGTGCAAAGCAACAATCTACCGTCAGCCAATGTTTACTTAAGCCAGGCACTGGCTAGCCGCCCGCGCAACTAAAAATAATATATATAGTTGCATTGGCCGCCTAAAAGAACTCTAGCACATTATATATATACAGACATTATAAACACCTATTCTCATTATATATTCAAAACACTTGTTCACTTACTGTTTTAAAAATTTGTTTCTATATTCTGAATTAATTTTTTCATGATAGGAAGGTCATGTTACCTTGGCTCGTGGCTTTGCCCAGTTACGATCACTTGAGTTGGGTATGTTGTAACACATTTCTTTGTTTTTGTCTGCAATGTTCAAATCTTGGTGTCACAGTTTCTAATTAAATTTGGATGAATTTATGCTGGGACCGGCTGAGCAACAGTCAGAAAGACAAGAAGATGCATAGATGGACTGACAAATGAAACGAAGAGACAGATGCGTGGAAAGTATGATTGGCTCATCTCACAAATGAATTGATGGATGCATGGATGTATAGACAGGAATCTGATATCATGCAGATTTTTAAATAAAACAAATTGGTTGTCGTACTGGTACTCTAAAGCCTTGCACACAGAGCTTCTCATTTGAGGCGATCGATCTCCTTGGTCGATCGCCTAGCAAAGGTCTGGCCGATCAGTAAATCGATCACGCTCGATGAGTTAGACTTCAAGAGGAACCTGGAGCTAGGCCATTATTTTATTTATCTAATTTTCATTACTTGTGAAAGTTCAGGCTAGGATCGATGCAACATTGTATCGACAAGCAGAGGAGGCTTATCGCCGGTTAATTAGTGTTGCGTATACTCTAGCAGTAAATGGACAACCATGTATATTCAGCTTTACGAAGACAATACACAAAATACGCTGTACACATAAGCTCCCAAGGTCGACCTCGCATCGATCGCCTACTCAATCCAGTGCGATCGATTTTCAAATCGCCTTCTATTTTCAAATGAGAAGCTCTGCTTGCACAACTTTATTACAATTATATACTGGAACATGTAATTACATAAATACATACCTACATGTACACACACACTTGTAATATATGTATGTATAGAACTTCTTTGAAGCTATTATTGTAATACACTAGGCATCAGTCGATGGCACTGCAAAGCAGGTTCACAATATAATGCATACAGTCATACATATGTACATACGTCATATACGGGTATATATTCTCACGTGCATACACTGTACGATTTTGTACATATACTTGAGTTTTATACTGAATTAGTTCATTATTAGGTACAAGTAGATATTTTAAGCCACCTCTGCTGCTATCAGTGATTGGCCTTAAACTAATTTTTTTTAGTTAAACTTTAACTATTTTTCAATTAAAATAAAATAGTTTGACTGGTACAGTTGGCAACTGATTTTGTAAATAAGTTAACTAAACTAAAACTATTTAGTTAAACTTTTTCCAACTTTTTCACAAACATTTTCACAATAACAGGTTAAGTGAACGGTAATAATGCAGAGCATCAATGACAATTTCACTTTCAAACTATGTAATGTGTACTAGACTAATTAATAGTCCTACTATAGTTCTACCAGAAATCATGAATAATGAACATTGCTAATGCAAACGATGATGCATTGTGCAGTGCAATGCGGTTCACTTGACTTTGAGTAATAAGACCAGTTTCTCATGACAATCATTGCGGAAGGTAGTTGCTGATTTTGTTAATAACTAAAAAATATTAGTTAAACTGGTTTTAACTAAACTTATTTTTCTAGTTAAGCTTTATGCTTAACTACAAAATTTTAGTTTAACTTAAAGTTTTCAAATTTTTAATTAACTTTGTTCATCATTGGCTGTAATACGTGTTTTCATATTCAGCCAAGCATGAAGTAACAGAAGGTGACTACGAAGACTCTGCGATGAAAGTGGAATATATTCCAATCTTTTCAACTGATGTAATAAGTACTACAGCATCCTGTGAACCATCGCCAGGTACATTCACTTACTTTGCTTATATAAGTTTTTGTATTTACTTTACTTTAGATTGCAGAAAATGCTTTTTTTTTTACTGATTTGTAAGTGTATTTGTTTTGTTTTACCGGGATCAATAAATGAATAATTGAATTGAATTGAATATCTCTTTGTTCTGTGCATTTCCATTTCCAACACAGTTATTAGTAATGAGTTGGAATTGCATCACTAGCCTTACTTTGAATAATGCCATGATATGAGGCGTTTGAACAGAGCCTTGAGATAATTTAGTTTGAACTTTTATTTTATTTATCTGTAGTGACAGTTGTGTGTTTTGTATTCGGTTTTAGCCAAACGGCCAAGGTTGGGGTCATCAGGTACCTTGACTAAGAACGATATGTCTGTGATATATGTCTGCAAAGTGAGTTTTCCACTGATTGATTTTACTCCTTTATAACCATCCACTTAGCATTCATCTTGTTTATCGACTTGATTATCTTACTATACATTATGGACTCATTAATGCAAAGTTGTTGGGGGCATGCCTTATGATACATTGTGTAAACTAGGATGTGCTTAACCCTTCAACGACGAGCTGCATTGATTTCCAATACATTTTAGTACATGCTCATCGTTAAAGCGTTAAATATGGATAATTCTGGAAAAAGCCATGTTTAGCACTTCACTGCAGTTCTTGTACAGTGCATTAAATAGTACGGGATGTTAAGTTAATAGCTTTGAGGTTCATAACACCACTTCACATAAAGCAGAATGGCGTGATTACTTTACAATATTCTTGACTTCGATTTACACAGAAGTAAACTTGTTAAACTTGTTATGAAATGCATCTGATGATAATAACTATGTAAATGTTACTTTAAAGTTTTACTCTGTTTTAGCCTCATCCAAAACAGCGAACTGTTTCGTTAGAAAAGTGTGTCGAACTCAACGTTCCAGTGTAAGTTCTCCAACGGAATATCTTTGATAAAATTGGAATAAACTTTTCAGTTCTGGTGGTTGGCCAGCATTCACAACCACATCTGCCACTATAAAAGAGTTTAATGAAACAAAGCAGCCAATATTTGCTCAAAGATGTAATATATATATATATATATACTTTATTTCGCACAAAGCAGAACAGAGAAACTAAGCAGACTAGAACAGAAATACAAAAATACAAGAACTCCTTCCCAAACAGACTGGGAGACAACTCAAACTATTGCTCCTCTCGAAGCATAAACGTAGTGAACCCGCGATCTTACATAATACAAGTTGTCTTTTACAGACAAACCATAACCAGAAACTAAATTAATATGCTCATGGCCATAACTGAATGTCAATGACAGCATATTTAGTGTACAATTATCCACCGTTAGCATGTCTTTAAGAAATTTAAACATAGCAATAACTCATAGATTTAAAGTCCAAACTGCCTAAACCTGCAATAAATTCTCTTACTGATTCCCATTTGTGAAAACCAAATATTTTACGATAAACATTATTCCAACAAGTATTTTAGTTTACTCAGCTGAGATTGAGAAAATCTCACAGCAACTGAGCCATATCTTAAAACTGGTAAGCTATAAGTCTGCTGTAAGTAAAGCTGCATTAACTCCGACAAACTTGAAGAGTTATTGAAAATATTATTGGAAGCTGCATAAAAATTGCGCATTATGCAGTCTACATCACAACTCAGTTTACTACCAGCACAAAAGATGATTCCCAAGTATTTAATCTGCTCTGACCACTCAACCTTTTTGTGACCTAGGAACATATCTGGTAGGGAAGCCTTGAATCGAGGTCCGAATGCTAAGCACCAAGATTTAGTACAATTAAACGTCAGGCCTAACTGACTACTAACGACATCACAATTATCTAGTAAGGCCTGAAGCCCTATTACCGAAGCCGATAACAAAATTATATCATCTGCATACATGATGCAACCAAGCCAGGACTTGTTAATACAACAACCTAGGCCTGCTGCTTTTGTATCCACGATGAACTTATTAACAAAAACATTAAACAACGAAGGCGATAAAGAACTTCCCTGCCGTACACCACTCTTAACTGCGAATGACTTAGACATACTGCTGTTCCAACGCACTGCAACCGATAGTTTACTATACCAATCCACCAGAATATCAACCACCCACTATGATCTATATTCTTTGTATTATAATATTTTTGTCTTAGGGATGGGTTACTTCAGTGACCTGACACTGACCATGCCAGGGAACAGAGTTATTTTCAGCTGATGTACTTACTGCATCCGAGATTATTAACTTGTCGCATAATTTAACTTGGTGACAACCATCTACTACTAATCCGTCAAGTTCCCTGATGGTGCAGTAATGCTATAATATTTTGAATATTTGGGTTGGTACTAAAATTAGTCGGGAACACCAAACTGCTTGGTATTGCAAAACATTAGAACTGTTTTAAGTTGCTGAATTGCAGCTGAATAAGAAGAGCATTTGAAATGTTCTTGAAAGGGGCTAACATGTACATACATACATACATACATACATACATACATACATACATACATACATACATACATACATACATACAAGAGATAAAATGTATACAAAGGATGAAAAAACAAATCAGAACTGTAGTGTCTCTCATCAAGAGTGTGACTCTTAAGTAAAGTTTTGGCCCATAAATGGTGCTATTCAGCTGCTTGAGCAACTCCATCAAATCATTAAGGGACATAAAGTGGATTCTTCTACCTTTGAATGCCAATCAAGTTGTGTGTTGTTATTATTTTATTATTCATCAGAAACTTCTATAACACCTGTGTCTAATGCACAGGGCATCAACTGATGGTGCTCCAAACCCAGCTGTAAGAGACAGGATACAGTGGGTAAGTCAGCTGAAAAAAGTGTCAAGATTGAGTGAGGTCGAAATTACACAAAGGACCTGAACAGAACGAGCAAATGCAGGGAAAGAATTAAAAAAATTAAGATCCACCAACCAAGCAATTTTGCTCACCAAGGACAATTCTAGTTTTAGTTATGACCAGGGCAAAGCAGTCAAGTGACCTGGTTGAAGTCAGATGGTCTAGTTGAAGTCAGAAAAATGGCCTAGTTGAAGTCAGATAACCTAGCTGAGTTATAAAAGTTTTGTATTGAGCTGATGTTAGACGGCTCAATTCAGTTGAAAATCAAAGTCCCAACTGCATTATATCAGAATTTGTGTTATGATATGATTTATAATGATGTTACATATACACTACCATCTGTATGTATTACACTGTAAGCTGTCTTTCATTGATAGAGGACCTCACTTGGCTCTGCTCAAAGCTTCACAAGAAGTGACGTTGCCAGACGGACGACTGGTAAGACACAAAACTATTGGCAGTGTTTTCATTGCATTTGTCAGCTGATTTTCTTTGGAACACATGAGTTACAAGTGTGAATCCAATGTTATATAGGGTGACACGAAAGTTCGTTCACCGTTTTCAAAATGCGTTGTCTCAGTAACGGCTTCATATTTCTTTATAATATTTTGTCAGTACATACATAATTCAAACGAAAGATACTGGTAAGAATTTGATTATGATCCGGTCCTTGGTTGTCATTATTTATAAGAAAATGCAAAGACCACCAGTTTTTGCGGAAAAAACGGCGTTCATCAAATTAACACAGTAAAGGAAATGTGTAGCCTCGTACACAATAAGACACTGTTGTTACCTAGGACATACAGACGTAGGCTATTAGCGTACACTATATCCTTTCTGCTTAATGACAGCACTGACTCTATCCGGCATAGACTGGATCAGCGTCTGAAGTGTCCCAACTGCTAACGATCTCCACGCTCGTTGGAGGTGACGTTTGAGCTGATAAACATTTTTGGCTCAGGATCTTTATAAACGTTGAGAGATTAAATACTCCACAAGTTCTTAATAGGAGAGAGGTCCGGATAGTTGGGTGGCCAATCCTTCGGCTTTATGTGTGACGAGAGGTTGTCGTCTAGCCACTTCGTCGTCACAGCTGATGTATGACAGCGTGCACCATCCTGCTGAAATACTGGATCAGCGTCTGAAGTGTCCCAACTGCTATCGATCTCCACTTAATGAAAATGACAACGGCAGTGTCATGCAACGAAAGTTATTTCTTGACAATGATCTCGGAGTATTTCAGCAGGATGGTGCACGCTTTATGTCCTAGGTAACAACAGTGTCTTATTGTGTACGAGGCTACACATTTCCTTTACTGTGTTAATTTGATGAACGCCGTTTTTTCCGCAAAAACTGGTGGTCTTTACATATTCTTATAAATACTGGCAACCACGGACCGGATCATAATCAAATTCTTACCAGTATCTTTCGTTTGAATTATGTATGTACTGACAAAATATTATAAAGAAATATGCAGCCGTTATTGAGACAACGCATTTTGAAAACGGTGAACGAACTTTCGTGTCACCCTATAATTGTTTAATATTAGCTAGGGATGGGAAGTTTATGAGTGCATTGGATTGTGATGATGCTACTGGAGTGAACACAGGGATGCACAATTGCACATGTGAGTCCATTCTGTGGGGGGGGGGGGGAGGGTGTAGATCCTGCCTAAGTGTATTGTGAAGATATGCAGCACAGTCAAGTTTCAACATTTGGTAAAATAGATTTCTGTGATTTTTCGTGTATGACGTGTGAGAGACATCTTGTAAATAGTGTGGTACACATGCGTAAAGAGACTGAACCCAGTGCACTATGGTACGATTCTGTTACACTTACAGAAGTATTTTCAAGCTTAAGTGCTACACAACTGAGTTTACCATCCTGCCAATCAGTTTAGCTATCAGCGCTGCTGGTCAACCCCATTAACACTTTAGTGACGAGTTTCTCAGTCACTTTTAGTACACTCTTGTCGTTAAAGTGTTAACATTGTTGTCATTCTGCCAGCCAATCAGTTGAATAGGCAATTTAATATTGAGCCTTCCTCAAGATGTAAACCAAGTGACTCATTTGTACAGAAGATGCCAACCAAATACATGTAAGTTGTTATGCATCATGGAGTATTTCGTATTGATACCATGTGCATTTAAGACTAGCACTAGATAAATAAACCAAGTAAATAATACTTATAGAATCAAATCTCTGAAATTTATGTGCTGTTCTTTTACAAGTTTACTAATGTGAGATTAGTCTGTTGTAGTGAGACTTTTATTGTAGGTGAAGCCTGACGATGTTCTTTTACCCGCTGAAGTCTGCAATCCATTCTTAGGTTAGCATATTCAAATAAGTGAGCATAGCTAAATCTGTGTGCATCAGTGCATGTTGTTTCTAGTTCTAACAGGTATCTAGATGGTGACTCAGTTAAAGCAGATATCAATATACCAAGTTTATGAAAAGTAGATGCCATCTACCAAGTTATCATGAGAGCTACAACATTCATGAGTATTAATATTAATGGGTGAAATCTAACTTTGATTTGAGTGGGAAAATGTTTTGAGTTCAGAATCTAATGAACTAATCAACTTCGTTTAAAGTTAAATTGGTTTTGCCATTTGAGAGCTTTAAATGGACTGCGTACATTCAGCATGGTTTGAGGGCCGAATTCATTCAAATTCAAATGACGCTAAAAATCTGGATAGGTAAGTATCCATTCAGTCAAGTACAAGAGAAGATGAAGAATAATATGTGATGTCATGGCTGAATGGTCAAGTGCTGAGTTTGTGAAGCAGAATATTAAGACCATGCGTGGAATTTATGAGCAAGTCCTTAATGCATTGTTTTGTCAGTTAGGTTGCAGTGGTATATGGTTATGAGAAAGGCAATCAAATTAGGCCCATACGCTGGTGTATGGATGCAAATAATTCGAGAGTCTTTGACAAAATGTACCAGTTAATACTAGTTCCATCTGTTGAACCTTCCAGTTAACATTAAGTTTATATTCTGAACTCTATCTTGATTATTCTGTTGAACTCGTTGTAATCAGTTGCAGTGTGTCAGCTGTCTTGAGTGCCAATAATTAACAAATATAATAACACTGGGTTGCAGGTTGGCATGATGATCTATGCATCATTGCAAACCGTGAAGACTCCATTATAACTTGTTTTGGGTACAGTTGTAGATTGTCCGTCTGAAGCCTTTTTTGAAAGCCTGGTTACAAATGTTGATATCAGGAAGTATCAGGCAAATGACTCAACCTTAACGCCAGCTCTAGTTATACACTTCACTCCTACTTTGGTCTTCAAGTCATCTACTTATCAGGAATGGATGAATAGGTAATAAACAAATTTGTGTCTTACCAGTCACTAAGATAAGAATAATGAATGATAATAATGAATAATATGAGATTTAAGGGCCTGATGTAAATACTTGAATCAGAGGCATTATTATCAGCCAAGCATCAACAGTACAACACATGTAAGTGTTGTACTGTTGATGCTTGGCTGTAAGAGCCTTTACCCCACTGCAGTAAACTTATACTACAGTTTTTTTGGTCACGAGTGTAACCAAGATGTAGAAGCAGCGTGTAGTATACCACATAGGGTAAACAGAGTGTGGTCTGTACACTGTACAATCAACATGTTTGGACAAGCACCCAAAAACGAGATATTTTAAGTAAAGACAAAATCACTATGACTACTGAATCGAGTCTAGAAGCTATCAAGTGGTCAGTTGGTCATATTTACTGCTACGACTTTTTATAACAAAACGATTACAACGTATAATTACCAGTACACAATGAGATTTTGAAGGCTATGTGATGAGGATGATGGTGGTGGTGATGATGAAGATGGTGATGAATGTTTTGTCTGACTTGTTTTGACTGACTCTGAGTGATTTTGTAGGTTTGGTCCTGAGACGAGGCACTTGGTCCTTAATGATCTCGGATCAGATGTGGCAACTGAAGCCATCTATGAGATCCAGGCCAAACTGAATCTGCTTCATCCTCGAATTTTTCCGCTTCTGCCACATCAGTCAAAGGTAGTTTTCCTAAATGTTCATGCATTCTTTTCAGCTTTTTATCGATCAGTTTAAAATTTAATTTAATATTGAATTTCCAGTTGTGTTTTGAGAATGTAAATGCCAAACTATCTGTGTGCTCTGTTTTTAAAGGTTGCAGTATCTATATAAATCCATTTCTACATTTTAAATATTATGTATGAAATTTGTGCCTGACTCATAAAGTTAGTTTGGCCATCATATCGTCAGATCTATTGCTATGTTCAGAGCTGTTAAGGAATCAAAATATCCAGTAGCCATTTTTTTACTATTTACAGTAGCTCATCCATTATATTACAGATTACATCAGATTATCAGATTACATAACTAATATACATTTGAGATAAAATTGATATGTTGACTACTCTGTGATTGTTTGTCTTTTTTGGCCATTCTTTGTGAGAACTTCAGTTTATGAACATTTTATGCCTAGCAACAAAATGGCAGCTTCAGCTGTTTGACATGATATTGGAACCTGGGAGAGATTATTAGCTTATTTGATTGCTTTCTTAGTGTTTGTGCATCAGCCTGTACAGATCCCCATAAAATCATCTGAGTTTCTTGCTTTGCGTTATTGTACTGGATTAGCAATAGATAAGTTGTTTATTAACTGGCTTTATTGTGCACAGGTCACAGCATAGCCAGGCACATAGCGAGACTTAACTTCAAGAAGAGGCAACTTCACAGACTATCAGTAAAATCTTGGATATTGGGGTCATTAGTCAATCGAAGTTCCAGTATATAAAAAATGCAAGAGGAGGCAACTGCCTCCTCGTGCCTCAATGTAGCTATGCCTATGAGCATAGCTTTAGGATTGTCTTAACTGCTATTTTTATTTCAGGGATTCCAAAGTGAAGCCACCAGGACAGACGAGAACAAAGAATTAGTTGTCTATGGGCAGACAAATCTTCGATATGTCTATCGTGGGAAAGATGCAAGACATTTCATTTGGTAATTTTTATCAATAGGATTTAGTTTTGCAACGTTTATTGCCATTCGTTTAATAAGTTAATCTTACGAAAACATTTCAGTGTGATATTCTGTGTAGCTTTTATGTGCAGATCACTGAAAGTGAAATCTGAAAGTTTAATTTTAACTGAATTGAAACAGATAACTTTTTCATTTACTATATATGGTGTGGACTTGTTAACTCGCTCCCGAATAGCTTAACACGATGTTGTGTCATGTCCTCAAAGCTAATAACCTAACATGCTCCTGACAGTTGGTCGGACGAACAAACTGATGGTCAGCTAGGATGGACTGACTACTTATGAGTGGAGTGATGGATGGATGAGCGGTTGGACGAATGGACTGATGGTCAGTTTCACGGAGTGATGGATATGCGGTCAGCTGGATGTACGTACGGTCAAGCGGGTGGGCTGATGGTCAGATGGATGAATGACTGGATAGACAGACGGACTGATGGATGGACAGACTGACTGTTGGATGGACGTACAGATTTAGTCAGACAATAGATTATTTCTGCATTAGTCCATTTTACACACAGTCTGGTTTTTGCGCCATGTCCGATGGCTTGTCCCCAATGACTTTGTGTTAACAGGTCTGTACTGCAGTATATAAATATATTGTATCTTACCGATAGTTATCACAGCTGCTATATTCAGGTTAAGAAAAATCAAGACATACCGGGTACATGTATTTTGATCACTATTTACACTTCTGTCCTGCTGGCACAAAGTGGCTGCCAAACAGAATGACTTCCAACCACTAATTATCACTTTGGTACTAAAGTGATAATTATCTGTTTTGTATTATGTTTGAAACTGTTTTGCCAGGCAGGACTGTGTCAAGTTGGACAACGATGTTTTTATTAAGGAAATCATGGATGACACAGAGTTCTCTGAGAGTCTTAATAAAGTCCATCAAGATCTTCAGCAGGTTCAAGGTCAGCTGTTTAATTTTACTTGCTAGTTTCTTTCCCTGTTTTAAATTTTAATATGTATTATGAGGTTTTTGGAAAGTCACAGTATATTGCAACTGTGGAAACCTCTCAGAAGTGCTGATCACTATTTACACTAATTTTGAGAAGAATCCATTTTAAATGCATAGGATGTGCTGAGGTAGAAAAAACAGCAATATCGGGATGCTGAACATTATTCAATATGATAATACAATACAACTGTAATTTGATAATGCCCTCCGTATGAAGTTCAGAAGTGTACTTTAAAGTCAAGCAACCATTAAGAGACGTAAGTGGACTAGAGGAGGTAAGCCTTCTTGTCCTGTATGATATCTGCCTTAGCAGCGGTTCTGCCTCCTCTTCCTCTCTCTGGTCTCTCTGGCAGCCGGACTTGGATCTCCACATAAAAATGTATTATTTTATTATTGTTTTTATTATTAAATATTAATTTTTATTTGACTAATAGATTTTAAATGCTGTTGGTAATAAAGCAGTGTACTTATAATTTATTGGAATGCTAAACAGATTATTCCACTTTCTTGCATACTTTTTCCAGACTCTTCAACTGATTCGTCGAATTACCCAGAGATCCTTTTCCTAGGAACTGGTTCAGCAATTCCAAATAAAGTCAGAAATGTCAGTGCCGTCTGGATTAACATGACGTAAGCAGTGCACAGATAACTGGGTCTTCATGTTTTTCTTCTCAATTTTGAGTGTGCTCTGATTCTCATTTTTTGAACGTAGTGTTCTGTTATACATTTTCATTCATTTGTTCATTCAGAGCGTTTATATAGCACCAATTCAAGAACCTACTCAGTAATCTAAAAATGTTTGTTATCAAAGTTTGAATTAACCTGTGAATCTTAGATCTGTGTAAAGTATTAACCCTACTCCTTGTAATCAGGAACCTTGCTGTCTATGTATGTAAAGGAATTAAATCTATATATTTAGTGATTTTTATATGAAGCTCCTCAGCAGCTGAAGACTTGACTTCATAATGGGTGCCAGAGAGACATATAATTTTGCTGAAGCTTGTTTATAGGAGGTTGCAACTCGCAAGTATATAAAACATCAGTCATGAAAATTTTTCTGAATTTTGCAGATTGTTGGAGTAGTATTTGGCATCAAGTAATTTATCCGCATATGCATATATTTGGAAATTTATCTACAACCTTATAAGTGCCTGTAAAAAGCAAAATTTTTTGTTTTCACATGATTATAGGAAAGATGCTAGCATGTTACTGGACTGTGGTGAAAATACATTTGGACAACTGTATCGCCATTACTTTGATGAGACACCGGAAATGTTGCGTCGACTTAAGGCCGTGTTTGTGTCACATCTTCATGCCGACCATCACTTGGTAAGTTACTCAGAACCAAGCAGTCTAACGTCAACAGAGAGGCAGAGAATGAAATGATGCTAGAATGACAGCTCATATCTGTCAGAAATCTTGGCAAGTTATTTTAGTATAATATTGGTGTTCAGTATATCTGGGACCATGGGAAAACTGGAAACAACAATGAAGAGCTGCTGAGAAGACAACCTGTATATTTTATAATGCTGCTAATAATGTCACTTGTTAATTATTACAAATTAATTGTAATTAGATTTGCTTACAATTCCACTGTAAACTATTCTCACTAGACAGAGTTTACTTATTTCTGCGTGCAACTGACTGAAATCATTGCTGCAGTTGAACAGTTTTTGTTTGTTGTTATTTTGCTATGAACTAATTTTTTTTATTCACTGTATTTGTTTCCGTTATTTTTTAAGGGTCTTATTGGCGTGGCTCTTGAACGATATAAGCACCTTCGTAGCACTGAGCACAGTGTGGAGCCGCTTATTATTTTAGCACCTGGGAGAATATTAAACTGGTATGAAACACTGCATTCCACGACAATACCTATCATGAACCTAGTCAGGTAACTACAATTGTCTATGTTACCTCTACTGTTATGTATCTTTCTAGATATGTACGAGCCTATCCCATGTATAGTGTTTGTAAGCTAGTCCAGCAAATGTCCTTTCTGGGGAAATTTCTTGTTGATTCCCATTTCTTCCCTCTCTCTCATAGGCCTCTTCCTTATATTTGCCCGATAATCTACAGGTAGAAATGAGCTTGTTTCTATTGACAGGATGACATTGCATTGTAACTGTGCCTGAGTATACCTTTATAAGGTCTGACAAGATTATACTGTGAGAATTGCAATGGTTTGTGCTGGAATTGCTGAATAATTAGGTGAGAACCACATCTTTGTATGAAAATAGTTGTAAGTTGTGAGAAACCATGACTTAAAGTTTACCATAGCTGTGAGCCAACCTAAGTCACTGTGCCTGGAGTTGTGAATGTTTATGAGTATAATCAGTGGGAGCTTTTTCATACATCTCTGAGACTACAATCAGTGAAATATCCTTAAATTAAAGAACTGGTTAAGATGAATAGGTAATGTGATTGTCATTTGCAAAGTAATCAATGCACATGGCTTCAAGTTAGGGCACCAAAGGGATTTGTTAATTAAGGTTTTGTTGGGGTATCATAACAAAATTGTAAATAGAAATAATTAGACAGGAAAACTCTATGCATGGTCTTACAGTATGAGAGGGAACAAAACAACGAGTATCATATGCAAATAACTCATTTGGACCTAGTTTATGCCTAATCGCCATCTGAGTGCATTTCTCATGGATTAACTTTGCTACTGTGAGGTTTGTCTTGGGCACAATCACCCATGTCGCCCATTCTAAGCACATTATAAGGTAGACTGATATCATTTAATTCACCATGCAACATCATCACTAGACCACAAATCCATAAGTCTAGACAAATTATTATGTAGGTTTGCTCAGCAAATAATAATAAGAAAAGGTCAGCAAAGTGATTCTATATGTTCTGTATGAGTTTTGCTTCAAAAGATCACACATGTGCATAATTACACTTTGGGATCCATGGCTGTGACCATGTTATACTCGAATTTGCATTATATCAATGTGTGTTATAGTGAGGGTCGGTTTACTGGTCTCATTATTTCTTTATCTGATTGTCTCTCAATCTTCTAACAGAGTTATTCCACTGGAAAAGCTTTACGCTTCGAACCGTGACACGTATCAACTGACCTATGAGAGCCTTCTGTCAGCACTCGAGCTGAAAGAGGTACTTAGTTTCTTCTTCACTACCATCTATCTACCTGTGATGATGATAATAATTAAAGAGTAATGGAACATGACAACAGCTGTTGTCAGATTTACACCTGCCTCTTTTTTTGGTTTAGGAGTATGTAAACTATGTCTGGTCATGCACTACTGGTTTTTGGAGCCATGCTGTTATCAACCAAAGAGCTGTTGCCTTACTTTTGGATAAGTGGGCTTTTGTAAGCATATATCTGTTTGTTTTTTCTTTCCATTCATCTCGTAGGTGAATCCAGTGCGTGTGCTACATCGGCAGTTTCCACATGGCCTTGTCCTGGCACATAAGAATGGTTGGAAATTGACATACTCTGGAGACACCATGCCATCCACAGACCTAATCGAAGCAGGTTCGTGGCTTTAATTTACACACAAGTCGCTTATTTTTATCCTTGTAGTCGGATATTTATACACCACAGTTCAAGAACATCTCAGAGGTGCTGAGAACCTCTTGATACCGTGTGTGAGGGTTCCCGTGGGTAACAACCCACAGGGCCGGATTAACGCATAAGCCAACGTTTTGAGGGCCCTAAATATCAGGGAAAATTAAATCAAATTGCTCCAAAGTCCTTATTGACAAAATGACAATGGTAAATGCATGTATTATTATTTAGCCAATAAAATCATTTACATAACGTTCGAACTTTGTGTTCAGAGACACGTACTTTTGCTTGGCTTTAGGGTTAGGGCCCTCGAATGTCTTAACCCGTCTCTTGGCTTAAGGCCCCCGGAAGTCTTAATCCTGCCCTGACAACCCATGAGAACCAGATAAAATGAAGTAATATTGAATAATACTAGTGTTTATTGACAAGCTCACTACAAACAGCATAGTAACATTGAAACATGATGGCAGAAATTTCATGTTCTTATTGAACACACGTCTTGGCAGCCTGTTAGGTGCCGACTCATTTTACAGCTGATCCTAGGGAGTGGAAGGCTGAGACTGGGCTACAGGTATCGAACTGCGTCTTTCAAGATCTACTTGTTCTTCAAGCAAGAGTGTTACCGCTTAACTGTCCCCCTCTGATTCCAATTATGATATTTTGTTTATTTCTCATATATTTTTGAAGCACAACTCTTGCTTTAATTACGTGATCATTCCTGCGATGAAGGATTGTCATTGTCCAGTTAACTGGCCACGTATTGATCTTGCCATATAGACAAGTATATGTAAAAATTATGTGTATACATGTTATTGCAGGAGCCTAGTTTTTGGTGGAAGGTTTGTCAATATCAGCAGTTTTCAATTTATAACTGGTATTATAGTTGAACTTTAAATCCTTTGCATGATTCTAGTCAAAACTAAACAAATGAGTGATTTATTGGTTGATTGATTGATTGATTGATTGATTGATTGATTGATTGATTGATTGATTGATTGATTGATTGATTGGCCGTCTGATTCTTTTGCAATTAGGTCAAGGAAGTGACGTTCTTATTCATGAGGCAACTATGGAGGATACTTTGGTTGAAGATGCAGCAGACAAAAGGCACAGGTACACTGAGAAAGATATATATTTATTGGTGGTATATTTGTGGGTATGATCTGATGTCTATAGTATAGTATATTCATTTATTATGCAAAACTGGTTAGCACATCGCAACCTGGGACATTAAGACAGAGCAGGCACGTAGCCAGACTTAAATTCAAGAGGAGGCTACTTCACAGGCCATTGGCAAAATCCTGGTCATATAGGAGTCATTGGTCAATAGAAGTTCCAGTATATAAACAAGCAAGAGGAAGCAACTGCCTCCTCGTGCCTCCATGTAGCTACGCCTATGAGACAGAGTACAATAGTGTGAAAGATTGAGAAAGTAATCAGTGTTGGTAATCATTAGCTTTGGGGACTCGGTTAATATGTTTCAAAAGAACCCTTGAGACAAAGTTCCTATCGACTTGCACGGAAGATCAAAGTTGTGCATGTCCATGAGCTTGAACGAGATATTTGCTTATTACTGCCTCTGTTTCTAAGTAATCTGGTGCTTGCATGAGCTGCATGTTGCTAAGTGGCAAATAATGAGATGCACTTGGCCGACGTCTGTAGCCCGAGATTGATGAAAAAACTTTTGCTCAAGGGGTATAGTTGATTATGGTATTTACAGGTAACTACATTCAACATCATTCAAACTTCAGTCAAGTTTGGGTGTTTGATTGTGGTGCAGTATCAGGACTTTATGTTTGTAATTTGTCGCACGATGGTTGTTAGGAATGATGCTTCTTTGTTCTTTTCTGCATTGGTAGTGTCAAGCAATAAATTGTGTTGCAATAAATAAGCTGTGGGCCTCGGGTAGTAGAGAGCACTCGGGCTGTAATGTGGAGAGTGTAGGTTTGAGCCTCCACTCAGACGGTGTAGGGACCTTGAGCAAGTCGTTCATGCACAATTGCTCGGTGCCATTGATTTTCTGTTGTATGGTTGTGCATGCACTTGAACTTTGGAAGGAGGGCAATATCAGTACACAGTTGTATTGTATATTGTATAAATTGTTAGTTGAAAACAAATAAGACATTTCCTTGTGATCTTCATTTCTTGCACAGCACAACCTCTCAGGCCATTGATGTTGGAATGAAGATGAATGCGAGATTTATCTTACTTACTCACTTCAGTCAACGATATGCCAAAGTTCCAGTTTTCAATGAGAGCTTTTCGTCCCGAGTTGGAATCGCCTTTGACAACATGAAGGTGAGTTTATTTCAACTAGTTACGGGGTCATCACACGACTTGGTCACAAAGTAAATAAAACAGAATTAAATATTCAAATTCTTCAACATATCTCTGGCTATGGACAGACCCAGGTGAGAATAGTTGTTGTGGCCATTTTGGACTGCTTTTGCAATAAAAATTGTGCTAGGCTACAATTAAATTATCAATTACAGTGAAGTAACGAGAAAGTAGACAGGAAAACAGGATCTGCTGCCTCTTTGTTCAATTTTATAAAGTTGCTTGCTCCATTTTGATGACTAAAAAGCTAAAGAGCAAAATAATCATTTTTACTGTGCGCACATATCAGCGTTTGACTGTTGCATGATGTTTGATTGTGGTCTTGCATTGTCAAGTTTGGAGCGTCTGTGAGAAGTTTCTCTTGAAGTGGCACAATACAAGATGATGATTACAAAAGGATAAAACTCTGAAAATCAATTAATGATTGTCATGCTTTGTTAAATTACAATGTCTGAATTTATAACTTGACAGTTCTTATTTCTCTGTCTAACTCTATTCTCTTTCAGAGCCTTGCTAGAGCAACCAGAATTAAACAGGTGTTGGCAGCAAATGAAGAACTCTTGTCACATTCTAACATCAGTCATTAAATACCAGCTATTCCTATTCAAACCTGAAACCACTTAAGTGAATAGAAGATTAAATATAATGTATATAACCTTGCAGTTACATAGCGCCACATTGTGGCTCTTGGATGTTTGATTGCAGGTCAGACTACAAGATCTTCATCTGTTGCCACTGTTTGCTCCAGCACTGAAAGCCATGTTTGCTGATGATTACATGGAAATGGAACAGAAGACGGAAAAGAAAAAGAGACAGAAAGACCGGAAACAGAACCAGGGTAAGGCAGATACATATTGTTCACATTTTTTAAATGACAATCTTTTAAAAATTCTGTTAGCAGGCAGTAACTCTGTCTTTAAAAACTATCAGAGCATTTACCAATCAATCAAATCAAATCTTTTATTGAAGCCAAATGAAAACACATAACATTTCAACATAAAGTATCAGGATTGGCCGCAAGAGGAGTCCCAAAAGGGATCAAGATCCCGCTAACTACAACATTATGTATGTATGTATGAGCACTTGTTATAGCGCCCCTTCAAGATTTCTACTCAGAGGCGCTCCCGACTACAGCGCGGACACTGAATCGGAGTTTCACGCCGAAGCGCATGAGCAATTGCGAGTGAAGGACTTGCCCAGGGTCCCTACGTGGCGGCTTGAGGTGGATTCGAACCTGCAACCCTCCGGCTGCAAGGCACCGAACATACACCACCGCGCCCCACAATACATTAGTATTGAATCATCAATCAGGCAGCTTACATATGCTATATATGAGTTGGTTAAAGTGCTACCATAACATTATATATTGATATTTGAAATCTACCAGTAGATACAAATATTTTCAACTAGTTTTAAGATGGTTTCATTTTTCCTCGACAGCGGAACCTGGAAAGTCGGATGTTTCGGTGGCAACAGAAGCACGGTAGTTAACTCCACACTAGAGAATTCTGGCAGTCTAAAAACACCTAAGCTGTTCAGTTATGACTGGAACTGTGGTTTTGCCATGCAGATGTCTTACATTTGTTAAACTTAACATTTGTGCTAAGAAATGTCATTTGCTTTGAGTGCTAGTTACGTTGGAGCAAAATTTTTCAGCTAACTGAACTACGTTTGTGTTTGCAACTGATGAAGGAACAGTTTGTAATATATTTGAACAGAATGTCACTCTTCTGCCTCCTCTGTTTGTCATTCAGTTTTTATGTTCTGTATTAAAAAAGTTTTATCATGCTATTATTGAAACAGAAAATATCACAGGATGTGAGTGGTGTGTGAGCTCATTGGGAAATTTGAAGATGTGAGCTGTTTACTATTTCCAGCAGAAACATACACAACCAGGGCTGTTTTATCCTGTAGGCACTGTGCCTAGGGCCCACAAACCTTTACGAAAGTCTGAAAATGAGATATTGTAAAAATTAGTTTAATGACTGAATCTGATGCGAAAAGAAAAAGGAAATTTCAAATTCAGATTTAATATTGTTTGTAATTGTACTGAAACAGTTTAACTTTAAGATATTAACTTAAAGTTAAGTTGAGCTGTGCAACAGCCTAGACTATGTGATCTTTATGGGGCTTTGCATTAGCAAGATCACTTAGATCACAAGATCACAGGGTTGTCAAAGAGCCGGCTGCTGGTCCGCCGACGATTTATTTCTGGCCCACAGAGAATTGCCTAAGGACTACACAATTTGTCATTTTTAAAGATTAATGAGTTATATTTGATGTTTGTGACTAGGGAACAACCGGAAATCGCTTCGGCCATTTGCCCCGGCCGGATATCGGGTTTTTCGGAACTATTCGCCTCGGCAAATAATACCCACGCAAATACCTACAATTGTGATATGATGAATGATGATAGTATTAATATTTATTATTTAATAATTATTAGTTATTACCATGTAGTACATGTACCATTACTTCAGTTTATTTCTTCTAGTCCACTTCTAGGGCTTGAACATTCTATCTTTTTAGTTAAATTAATTTTATTTCCATTTTTATTTGAGTTTTGTAACTTTTGTTTCGACTTGAAGCTTTCAATTTTTTTTATTGACAAAAGTCACAAAATACACTAATAGAGACTTACAGTCGCTGTCTCTATCATGTAAAAAACGGTACTCGGTTCGTACCCGGATCCGGCAAATAGTATATCCAAATACTCGGATTTGCTACCCGGTAGAAAATGTCTACCCGGTTGTTCCCTATTTGTGACTGATAAAGACGGTGAAAGTTAAGATTTTTAAACCTAATTTGACTGTTTGTATGCTAAAAACTGCACCGTTTAAGATTTGGTTTTGCAAAAAATTTCTGGGGACGGCTCACCAAGTTCCCTCCCAGATCCCTATACCATTTCGCTTAGGCACCTTCGGCACCCTGGCCCGCCACTTGCTGGAAGGATATTGCTACTGGCCCGCCATTAAAAAAGTTTTACTGATAACGTCTTCAAATGTAATTTCCCGTATTATCTCGTTTTCAATTTCAGAGCTGCTAGTTGGAGCCTACAAATGCAAGAGTGCCTAGGGCCTGCGACGACCTTAAAACGGCCCAGCACACAACCGAATGCAGTTTGTAGGAGAAGCACATAATATTATTATGGGAATGTAAATTATTATTGCAGGCCATCAACCTCTCCATAACCATAGCCTTCTATTTGGTTTAAGATGTTGTTGGTTTGACCCCGGTGATGTAAAAAAAAGTACATGTATATAAATTAAATCTCTTAATTCCAATGCTTTTTAATACCCGGTTTTTCTTTTATGTTAATTTATGATAAAGCTCCGTAAATTAGGTAGTTGAAAAGGTTATGCTGTATATAAAAGTCAGGATACAAATTTTATGAACATAAATTTGCTATGTAGATAAATTTTTATGTAGGGCTGCTGGGCATTCACAATATACATTTATTCAGATATTAGATAGGCCTACACAGCCAATATTATATTGAGTTTTTCATGTGTGCGTGTTTCTGGACATTTGCTGTTTTCCCGATGTTGATCCGGCTTGATTTGCTTTTTAAAAGACGAATCAAGTTGAAAAGGGCAGAAGAACAAGACCGCCCTAAAGGAACAGATGGTGAATTTTTTATCGGTTACCTAGCAACGTATTAGAGCGAGCAACTGAAAAGCCGCTGCAAGCAAATGGTCTTCGGCGGCGGCGAATTGTCTAGACGGCTTCCGTTGGCCAGCGTTTGATTTAGGACATCCGCGGCCACAGGTGGAGCCACTTTATCCGCCGCAGCGGTCCGTCATGTCGCATTAAGGACTGAAACGCTGGCCCGGTGGTATCACGTGGTTTTGTCAGAAGCAACGCGGCCATCTTTGCGGATATTGTGTGGCTCGTACTCGTCTTTTATGGGAGAGACACGTGCATTGCTTATTGCGCTCTGTCCAATGGAGCTTTGTTTTCCGCCGCTTCCTGTTGCGCCAACGCCTCTATTCGGTTAGACAAAGAAAGCTCCGTTTATTTGATTTAAGATGTCATTGGTTGAACCCCTGGTGATACGGGCTATTCGTCACACAGTAGTTGTCGGTCTGCTGCTCTGTATACATGTACGTCTGTATGTCTCTCTGACATTGGTTAACGGTGTTTATTGCAGTTTTATGGCATTAAGAGGACTCGGAGATTTGCCGGAGATAGGCCTAAAATAATTATGAAATATGCTGATATATCCTCAGCCTCTTTCCTCTTCTTTCACTTTGTCCTTTGAACATTTCGTTCAAAACTCAAAACTGTAGCTTCTAACTACCTTGTTTTTATTCCTTCCTCACGCCATCCTTCCAGCATCAACGATGCATGGTCCTGATTTCGTTCTGGCACATAAACTGACCCTACAACTTTTCTCTTCGGGAAATTATTTGACATTGTGCATCCGGATTTGTGTCGCAAAGTGTAGTGCTATTATCTCTAATACAGTGTTATTTCTGTTAACTGTAACTGTAACTGAAATAGCAAAATAACTGAAAAATGTCTTGCCGTTAACTGTAACTGAAACTGATAAATACTGAATAGCTGAAACTGTAATAGTAACTGAAAAACGAAAATTCTATAACTGAAAAATAACAAAAGTTAAGTGAAAAATAATATATGAGTGTTTTTCTTACTTACTTTTTGAATGGTAATCCTACTCTAGTCTACGGTCAGTTTTCTATACTCATTTCTTCTGGTTTCTTTTCAGTTTTCTATGCTAGTTTCACTTCTGGTTCCTTTTCTGTTTTCTATGTTCTTTTCACTTCCGGTTCCTTTTCCTTTTGTTGTGTTGTTGGCGCTAAACCGTAAATTCATAAAACAATCCACGACTACGAGAATAATGTTTAAGCCAAGGGGTTTGTCGAAAAGTAGAAAGTGGCGTGTGGGAACATTTTGTTTACGAAGCCACAGACGACAAAAGTTGATGTTTCGTTCACACCGCTGCTGGCAAGGACGTTGAAAACCACGAGTGTGGCCCCCTAATTGTCGGAACAGAGCAAGTGTTAAACTGGAACGTCGTGTTTTCCTTAAAGTAAGCCGACAATACGTTTTTCGCATTAATTTGCTGCTTAAATATTTCTGGTAACTGTTCAGAATAGGCTACTTGTGGCCAGTGTGTCATTAGTCATGACTAGTGAAAAAATAACTGATGCTATAACTGAAAAATAAAGAGAAATATCTGAAACTGTAACTGAAAAATAAAAATAAAATAAGTGAAACTGTTAACTGTAGCTATAACTTTAACTGAAAAATCATAAATTAGATAACTATAACTGTAACTGAAAAACCATAACTGAAATAACACTGCTCTAATAGTAGCCTACCTTTTTGCTGCGTCACGTTTGGCAGAGTCAGGGCCGTAGCAAGCCATAATTGCGTCCTGTGCCAAGCGTAAATCTAGCGCCCCACCCCTCAAAGATCAACTTAACCAACAACGACCAAATTTGTTATTTCGAATATAATAAAAAAAACTGTGTCTTTTAAAGAAATTAGAAACGAAGCTTCTATGCTTCTATTAACATTTCATTTTAGTAACTTCAGATTTATTTTGCTGTTGAAGGGACTTTGAGGACAGGGAGGTTTGGGGTAGTTCCATCAGGAAAGGATTCGACTTCCCTCGGGTTCGATTCCCCACCATAATGCATGGGTGTCATATCGTATAACCAACACGAAAACAACATGAAACAGGCGTGCGCTCCTACGGGGCCTCTACAGTGACTTCTATATCGCCACTAGCCGCTATGTCTTTCAGCTCTTCAGATATAGGCCGAGTTTTGCCAGCTGCTGGCGGGTACCCACTACCCAGTGCTTTCATTATCGGTCTGGGGTTCACTCCCTGTCTTAGCACTTAGGCCTACTATACTCCTTAGCACTTTTGCCTGTTCTCCTTGCCACTGTATATAACTTCCTGGATTAAATCATCTATCTCTGCATTAGCTGGCACTGACAACTCAACATCCGCCATTTCGGTAGTTCTGATCATAGTTTAATTGTTTAATTAGGCTAAAAAAAATTCACGGCAGATATAGCGTACCGGATAGCGGTTTCCACATCCAATAATTTATTACGCGAAAATTATATTTATCAGTCCGTTTGACTGTTAGCTGTCTTTTCCAAAATTACAGTTTAATCAGGATCGAATTAACTAACGTCCATTCAATAGCAATGAATTTTTTGAGTTAGCAGGGACGGTAGGCCCTTCTCTTGTTTACTGTTTTACGACCACTAATCACTGTGTGGTAACAAAGCCATTAGCGTCGCTCTCCTCCTTCATCCAGGCTTGGGACTGGCACTGATAGAGTACGCCTCGCTTTATAGGCTATTTACGTGCATAAAGACCGCGTTCTTTCGCTCTCTTTTCCACCAATCACAGCGCAGTATCGCAAGGGCCCTTTCCCCGCGTAAATATCGCCCAATCACGGCAGTTTGTTCTATTTGGCTTCTGCGCCCATTTCGGTCTATGCCAGATTTGTTAAATTGGAATAATTATATTTTATTACATTTATTTCATTTATAATGTATAATTGTATATTTCATATTTCAAGTTCAAATAATTAGTAATTAAATCATTTAGCCTCAAAATTTGCGCCCCCTCTTGAGTTGCGCCCTGTGCCGTGGCACCGTTGGCACATGCCTCGCTACGGCCCTGGGCAGAGTAGACTTTACCTACTATAAGTGTTGTCGAAAGACATGACACAGAACAACGTCCATAGAAATAGATTAAATTATATTGAAATCAAGTCAATTCATTTACTAAGTTTAAATAAATCCTAACTAACTAGAGTGGCGTAATTTATTACTCTAAATAGATTTTATGAGGCTTATCTGAATTTCCCCTTTGTGATAGCCTACTCATCAGTTTCACTTCTGCAATCGTCGAGATAAAGTTCATAGAGTTAGACATCGTAGTTGAAGATTTTCATGGTTCAATTGATGACATCGAATGCGACCTTCCCTCTTATTCGTCTTCGTATGTAGGCCTACTGGTAACACCGTAGGCTATACGTCAATCCACGCGTTAGTAGATAGAATTGCGTTTTAAGTTCCTCGTATTACTTCGTTCGAATTGTTCAGCACTGAAACGATGATCGATCGTTTCAACTCGCTTCACACGGCAACTCAGCACGAAAATGACAGTCCGTCCAAGCTTTCGCTGGCTCGCCGACGTTCAAATTCTTATAGGCTATGGCTTTATGTCCGTTTCACGAAGTCGTGGCTTCACTTTTAAACCACCAACACCCAAAGTATTAAAGTCCGTTATTCTTCGCTTCGAACTAACGTTTTAAACTTTAATACACTTTGATCGCTTCCATATAAGACGATCCGCAATATTCGTTACGACTCAACTCGATCTCGCCATCCCTCCTCTCTCCAACCACCTTTACCAACTTTTCTTCCGTTCAACCGTCTGTAAAATTGCCGTTTTCTAATTTGTAGAGCGTCATTCGTCGCTAGGCAACGTATCACGCCACGTGATATTTGAGTTTACAAATTTAAAAGCCTTTAATAATAATAATAATAATACTTCTTCCTTTATTGAAACAATCCGGTTGACACATCGCAACCGG
Source organism: Aporrectodea caliginosa (assembly GCA_020284085.1). Lineage (NCBI taxonomy): Eukaryota > Metazoa > Annelida > Clitellata > Crassiclitellata > Lumbricidae > Aporrectodea > Aporrectodea caliginosa. The sequence goes on along the minus strand of JACEVL010000534.1, from coordinate 592,376 downwards.
TACAGTTTAGGCCTACAGTTATGCAATTGAAACAATTCACAAGAACGCAAATGACAGAAGACATAAATCTTAACTACTAACAGAACAGACAGCCTGCAATACACGGCGCTAATAGCAGCCTACAAAGCATGTCTACCCTACGGGACTCGAACTCGGTACCTCACGCTCTCTACGCCAGATGTCATCCAATGCGCTATCGGGCCCCCATTATTATAAAGTTACTAATATTATATAACGCCACTACAATTTATCTATCGCCAGTTTAATTGATTAACTTATTCTAAAGCTTATATTAATTAGTTAATTAAACAAGACATTTTGTAAGAACTATTTCGCTACACAAAGAAATGTCGACGATTTTTACCTACTTTACGATTTATGCCTACTTTACGTTAGGGTTCTACAATCTACACATCGCGATGGTAAACTCCAAATTGCAAAAGCGCTAGGCTATTTAAAACTTAAGCGCGGGCTTCGAAGGCGCAATTATTAATAATTCAAACGAACAGAAATCTCTGTCCGTCGTGTTACGCGAAGCGGCCACGCAGCGGCCGCGCAGCGGCTAGACTATATTGTGACGTCACACAAAGGACTTCGTTTCCAATAATTGCCACGCGCAGCGGTCAATCCCGGACACGCGCAAGGGAGGAGAGGGGAGTGTGAGGGAAGGGGACTGTGAGGGAGGAGAAGGGTATGAGAGTGGTGGGGAGAGTTTGTGAGGTTAGGAAGGGAAGGGACGAGGTTGGGAGAGCGACGGACGAGGCGAGGGGCTGCTTACATTTTCAGTGCAAAACACATTTCAAATTTCTTAGTCGTCCTATAGGACGGGCAAACATCTAGTGTAAGAAGTTTCTAGAAGGCGCAGCGTCAATTAAGTTAAAGGATTTCCAGACATAAGTATATGAAGAACATGGTCCGGTTTCTGGGGAGAGACAAGTCTTAGGATCTCAGCTCACAGACTGTAAACTTACTGTCTGTGGGGGAGCTGTGCTTGTGTTTATAGAATGGGAAGTTCGGCAGATTGGATGGATAAGGGTAGGTTTTCTTGAAGAGTTAGAATTTTGGCGGTCAATGCAGTGGCGTAACGAATTAAGGGTTTCAGCGCCCAGGGGCAAGGGTTGATGACTGCGCCCCTTACTTTTCTTGTTGACTTTTAATCATTCTTGTCAGAGTACTGTGTATCACTGAAAGCTAATTTTGCGCCCCCGGTGCTGCGCCCGTGGGCGGCTGCCCCTCTGCCCCCTTCGTAACGCAACTGGTTCAGTGGAAAGTGTGAAGAATAATTATAGAGTGGGTTGATAGCATTTGGCTGGGTGAACGACAGAATATTTGTAGGAAAGGAATTCAGATGGGAGATCAGTGGCGATGTGTAGTGTTGCAACAAATTAGCAATTTTCCAGAAAATATGAAACCAAACATCTACATTCAGTACCGGTCAGAGTAAAAATTCAAAATCTAAAATGACACCTCTGCCTAACGACGAAGTCATTAATTCATTCCTCCACCTGCCCATGGACCCTTCGCCTCCACCCCATCCATCCACCCATCTACCCATCAAGTCAATAATTCATCACTCCACCCACCCATGGACCCTTCGCCTCCACCCCATCCATCCACCCATCTACCCTTAAAGTCAATAATTCATCCCTCCACCCACCCATGGGCCGCCTCCACCCACCCATCTACCCATCAAGTCATAATTCATTCATCTATCTACCCATGCACCCACCCACCAGTGTTATTTCTATTAACTGTAACTGAAATAGCAAAATAACTGAAAAATGTCTTGCAGTTAACTGTAACTGAAACTGAAAAATACTGAATAACAAACTGTAATAGTAACTGAAAAACGAAAACTGTATAACTGAAAAATAACAAAAGTTAACTGAAAAATAAAACATGAGTGTTTTTCTTACTTACTTTTTAATGGTAATCCTACTCTAGTCTACGGTCAGTTTCCTACACTCATTTCCCTTCTGGTTTCTTTTCAGCTTTCTATGCTAGTTTCACTTCTGGTTCCTTTTCAGTGTTATATGTTCGTTTCACTTCCGGTTCCTTTTCCTTTCGTTGTGTTGTCGTTGGCGCTAAACGGTAAATTCGTAAAACAATCCACGACTACGAGAATAATGTTTAAGCCAAGGGGTTTGTCGAAAAGTAGAAAGTGGCGTGTGGGAACATTTTGTTTACGAAGCCGCAGACGACAAAAGTCGATGTTGTGTTCACACCGTTGCTGGCAAGGACGTTGAAAACCACGAGTGTGGCACGCTAATTGTCGGAACAGAGCAAGTGTTAATCTGGAACGTCGCGTTTTCCTAAGTAAACCGACAATACGTTAAATTGCATTGATTTGCTGCGTAAATATTTATGGTAACTGTTCAGAATATTTGTGGTCAGCGTGTCATTAGTCATGACTTGTGAAAAAATAACTGATGCTATAACTGAAAAATAAAGAGAAATAACTGAAACTGTAACTGAAAAATGGAAAAAATAACTGAAACATCTGATTTCAGTTAACTGTAGCTATAACTTTAACTGAAAAACCATAACTGAAATAACACTGCCAGTCTGCCACCCAGTTCACGGTAGGCCTAATAGAAAAGCACAGTTCAAAGCGGCTGTGGTACGGTACGTGCTTGGTGAGATCTTCGCAAACCACTGATCTCGGCCTGATTTCGGTCCTCTTCCTATTCCAATCCAAGACCCTTTCTCCAGTTGAACCAAACCCACTTATTATAGCTGTCTTGCAGTGAAGACTGTTCTGCTCATCTCGTCCATCAAAATTCCGTCCGTCAGGACCGATCGAGCAGTTGTGTTAAGTTTTCCCAACCATAGCCTACCTGTTACCTCGTAGACTTGATAATCGCTGATGGCAAGTAGTCGGCGAGAAGATAACGCGCGTCTGAGCAAGCTCAGATCTTGAATACCACGTAGGCCTATCTCTGCTCGGCCATTGAGTTTCACAAATTCAAGTAGCGAACGGTTCTCGAGAAGTTGTAGCCTAATATTAAAATATAGTCTTTTTAGCTTAGTCGAAGTTGGCTGAGAAGGCCTTACGTACTATAAGTGTTGTTGAAAATATTGACACTGGAGTGACTGGACACATGGTAGTATAAATAGATTAAAATAATATTGAAATATGAGTCAATCCTGTACAACAAATTCAATCAATCCTAAATACCTATAGAGTGGCGTCTTAATCTAGGCCTACTCTAAATAGATTTTATGAGGCTTATCTGATTCCTATTTGTGCATGCACGTCGATCCCATGACAGAATACATCGTAGAAGTCTTCACAGATTTATCTTCCGTAGTCGTCGATTCTCGTAGTTCAATCGCTTGCATCGAATTCGTCTTACTCTTCGTCGTCTTCGAAAGTTAATGAAGTGTCGGAATAACCTTATCCACACGTATGACGATCGTCTCATAATTTTAGTTCCTCGTAACCCGCAGTCCAATTAATTCTAAGTTGGATTCGAATGATGATCGTTCCAACCAATCTCACGACAGTAATCCCAGTAGAAATGATAGTCCTTCCTAGCTTTCGCAGGAACGAATGACTTCGAAATAACACTCTTACTCCGTTAAACGATGCTGTGGCTTCATTTATCTTCCACCAACATCCGCAGTTTTAAGATTCCGTTTGATCCTCACTTCGATCGAGACGCTTTAAACTTTTATCTCACTTCGATCGCTTCTAACTAAGTCGATCTACAAACATCCCTCGCAACTCAAACGACGCTACCAACTTTTCATTCTTGGCAATTCACCATTTTAATCCTCTCCTTCACCTCCAACGTCCCAAGACTCCCAACTGTCATTACTGGTTTCAACCGTCCATGTGTTTTCCTATTCGCCGAGCGTCTCTGGTCGCTTAGCAACATAGCACATCACGTGATACTCAAATTTACGTTTTAAAAGCCTCTTTCTTAATCTAATATTATATTCATATATCGCCATTACATTTTATATATCGCCACTGTAATTGACTAGCTTATTCTAATACTTATATCAATTAATTAGTTAAACATGACATTTGATAAGATTTATTCGCTACAAATACGCAGCGGTAAAAAGGCATTACCCAATACCCACTGCAAGAAGAGAAACCAGAGACACAGATTCAGCTTTAACAGAAGTTCAACAGACAAATTCTGATACATTTATATGGCTCGATCTGAATACATGATGCTTTTAAAAGCACATTTAAACAAATTAATTATCTATTTCCTCATTGCACTTATGTGTGCAAGTTCAGTCAATCTGAATCCGAAGCGCGAAAAAGCTTGTGAGAATAACTTAATTGTCTAAGGTCATCAGTATACGGAGTTCGCTCAGCCGGCGTGAAGCCACAATCGTTGGATGACAAACTTAATGCGATACCAAATGGTTCAGCGTGTCGCACGACCATATTGACCCACAGATATAAATAACGGCGCGGTATTACCTGTGTGAAGGATAGCAAAGGCAGCACCTGGCCGAAACAGAAGTAAAGAGTCATCAGCATATATATATAAAAAAATTAAATTTGAAGCAGTCATCAACACGATAGTCATTTTGCTTAAACACAAAATACAAATTTAAAAAAACACATCAAGCGCTTAGCGTCAATTCAATGCCCGGGCGATCGCCATATGAAATATTACAATTTACAATACAATTAGGCCTATGCTATACATTGCATCCCCATCCTACCTGAGGTCTTTTTGCACCTTTGTCTCCTCCTTACCTGCGAGGGCCTCTTTGCGATCTTCGACTCGTGGCCTTATGGTTGTCCCTCGCATGCGCTCTGCTACGGCCCACTCTAGGTGCTCTGCCCGTGTTGGCCCATCAGCTTGGAACTCTCTTCCCCAATCTTTTCGCCCTCTCACCTTCCCAGTTCCGTAGACGCCTTAAGACTTTCCTGTTCTCTGACGCAGGCATTGAAGCAGGTCGAGAGCGCTGCTGATTTTGAGCGGCGCTATATAAATGTTCGATTACAATAATTACAATTGCAATATAATAATGTCAGATGGAAACGCATTCAATCATAAACAGACTGCTGAGACTGGTGAGGCAAGTTTACAGTTGAGAGCAAACCGAGTCTCGGTAACTGAAACGTGAACATAAAATTTAATAGTGGGAGGCTTACAAATGGTTGGACAAGATGTCCAGGAACGACAAACTTTCGAGAAAATGCTGATCAACAAAAAGTTCGCTATTTAACAACGCTGCATGTCTATACTAAAGAATGTCCTGCAAAATTCTGACTCTTTCAAAATCTCCGTCTAAAAAATGACGTCTATGGTCCCAAAATAGAAAATATAATTATGACGTCAAATTAAACTTCTGTAGAGGAATCTATCGGAATCTACATTAATGGGCCTATTATGTTTATGAAAATGACGTCATAATGCTCTTGGGAACAGGAGATAGACAGACACGCAGACAACAGAAGAGTGTTCGTGTCGAGTATGTCTGCGTATGGCTGTCTTCCAGGCATGCATCCATGGGTCCGTGTATCGACTGTCTGCGTTTCTGTCGTCAACCGTCAACGCGTCTCTACATGCAGTCTGTCCGTCGGCCACTGTTCAACACTGTTGCAATGGCTTTAGACTGCTGGCGACATACAGGGACAGAGTCTCACAGAGACATAGAAAAGGACTTTCGAAATTTCACTTTGATTAGGAGACGATTTGACACTTTTATGTAGAGGGGTTGTCCATTAATTATGTCAACAAAATAGGGGGTTGGAAAAGTTTGACACTGTTGTTGACAAGGGGAGGGGGTTCGGTACAAGTTGACGTCAAGAAATTTTTCTAAAATAAATCAACACAGACCCTTTCAAATGGTAGTGAACACGTTAAGAAATGCTAAAAATGTATAAAGTGCTTTATGTTTAATACTACTAAGAAGCTGGTAATAAACTAAACTCATATATTTTGAAATTCGAGATTGCATTCTTTAGTGTAAAAATTTTAAAAAAATGATTCTACATGTATATTGAGCCATTTCGTTTCTTTTTGTAGGGGGGGTTCTGGGATTGTTGACATAATTTTTAGGGGGTCCGTCAATGTTTGACAGTTGTTGACAAGGGGAGGGGGTCAAAAACTGCCTAAAATTTGTTGACATAATTAATGGACGACCCCAAAACGGTTCTGAATGAGCTATATAAATATTTAACAAACCAAAATCGTGAACAGCAGATGCAGTAAAATATGGGAACGCTCACGCCATAAAATTTTCGGCAAGCTTATAGTATCGGGAGCTGAAGGATATGGTGCGTAAGTTTACTGGCGTCGTGAGTGTCGGTTTGGGTCAGGTTAGGCGTCGTGATGATCGGTTAGGGTCAGGGTTAGGGATAGTGTCGTCATTAGAAAACCTGGTACCGTCCGACGTCCGCTCAGCATGCCCACAGATGAAAGATACTGTATAATCCTTCAGCCCCCCGATACTATAAGCTTGCCAAATGTTCTTGCTTTTATGTAATACTTCTTTTTCTAATTTACTTTCATAATTATTCACTTATTACTTGCATCAAATTACTTTTTTATTCATAATTTCATGTTCAAACATACTTCCTTACTTACTGACCGATTATTTTCGGTCGTTGAAAATGATGACGATAAAATTTCTATTATACAATATACATTACGAATAATTTATTGTTTTTCACTTCGATGGTCGACAGCCGCTGAGTTCAGTAACTGTTGTTCGTCTTCTTGACATCTTCGACATCTTTTGTCGTCTTTGTCGCATATTTAATCTTTTTTGTCATGTTTTCGATATATTTCGCCATCTTCTTCGTAGACTTCGTCTCCGTCTGCATCCTTTCACAGGAAAATTGCGTCATTTTGCGATGACGTCATATTTATCATTGTTGCATCAAGCGAGATGACATCGACTCAATGTAGTGGCGCTATTAGGCCTATAGAAGTTCTAACTGCTCTTACTCTGGCAATGCCAGTCCCAAGCCTGGATTAAGGAGGAGGGCCACGCTAATGATCTTTGATATCACAAAGCGTTGTTAAACTGAAACTACTACTAACTATAGAAGTTCTGTCTGACATAACCTATATTAAGGTCTTTCGTTTGTTGCGTTGAGCACGTGTACATGATGCAATCATGTAGGGCTGTTACAGTAGGTCTACAGTGATACAAAAAATGACTCTGCGCGATATGGACGGACGCTCGCAATCGTTTGATGTTAATCTATCAAGAAGAAGACCGCGGCTATTTTGTGACCATCAGCAGGCGCGATCTGTCTGTGCAATGATCATTAACGCTCAAATGCAATGCAGTGTAATGATTGCTGTGAGGAAGATTAAAGACTAAAGAGTGCATAATTACAGGCAAATGTGAGTAAATGTAATTGTAGGCGTTTTTATATAGCGACCGTATTAGGCCTATATGGCATCGTGGTCTCTGCTGCTCATTTGTCAATGAATTGATCAGGTGGAGCTCCTTCACCATCGCCGACCGTTTGAGTTGGTGCCACTGCCACGTCATGTACAGTCTTTGTGTACGGACCGTCATAGCTCGAATTTTAAATCTTTTGCAATAGTCACAATCAGAAAGCTCAAACAACCCAGGCAAGGGCTGCGGGACATAAATTAATTGAGGCAGTAGAATAGTAATTAGAGGTTTTAATTTTCGATATTTAGCTAATAGCTTAAACTTTAGACACGGGAGCGCAGATTTCGTGCTTTGTTTAAAGACCATACCTACGCACATGTAGTCTACATATGTTTTGCAGGTAGCTGCCCTGGTTTTGCGCGGTCTCCAGGGCCTCGCCCCAATTTACCTCCGTGAGCTCTTTTGTTTGATTTCGGTTGTCCCAGGGCGTCGCTTCCTACGCTCCGCAGAAAAAGGAGTTCTTCTGGTTCCTTTTGCAGAACCGAGCTTTTTCTGAGGCAGGCCAACTGATCTGGAATGGTCTTCCTCGAGAGCTGCGTCTACACCCTGGGACTCTGGGAGTCTTCCTGAAACTTTCCTTACTACACTGAAAACTGTTCTTTTTGGGCGCGTTGGAGTCGGGAGCGCCTCTGAGTAGTTTCCTTGAAGGGGCGCTATATAAATTCCCGAATGAATGAATGAATGAATGAATGAATATATATATACATACATATACAAATTATACATATATATACATATAGATTAATGCGGTATCACGAAATAGAGTATCCATCCTAAGACTGTCCGGGGATGTATGAATTTATCCTCCCGGATGGAATAAACCGGTTTAGAGTATCCGGGGGATAAACCATTCTATCCCCCTTCGTCATACGCGTCACGAAAGCCAAGACGAAATCCAGTCAAAATCACCAAAAACGATTAAACGAAGTAAATTAATTTCAGGTCGACGTACAAACTAAAGATACGCAACTTAAAATATTTTATGTGTGCAATAAATCCAAACAGTAGCCTATACTTAGAAACCGCCAAAAATGCAAACTAAACCGAATACTCCATTTCGCTATTAAAGGGGGATACTCATGTACGAGGGATACTCTATTTCGTGACACCGGCTAATTTAGCTTAATTTTATGAAGCTGTTCCTGTTTTTGGATGTGGCCTTGGACATGTCATGTGGGTCGCGCTGACCTTAACTTTAATAAGCTGTGTGATTCAGATAGATGGAGCCACATCTGTCGTCTATATAGATAGACTGTTTGTCCGTCTGCTACGCTGTCATAAACAATGTCTACCTGCATTAGACAATCTCGTAATAAGATTATAACAATCGTGTTTACATAACCTAGAAGCAATGGACAACGTTGCATCATGTGTAGTAGGCCTAACTATGGTGTAGGCCGCCTACAGCCCATTCGGCTGGCGTTTCAGTGTCTGTATGTGGGCTAAAATGGCTGCCTGCAGACAGCACGTGCACGCGTTTTTGGACACGTAATTTAAATACACGCTTAGTCACGTTATGTGTAGAAGACTATCACTATTGCCCACACACAGATACAGCCTTCGCATGAATCTTCTCTCCCTTTGTTTAACATTGCTGGATTTTGTCTGCATATTGTTTGGCGCCCATACAAGTAATGTCTCTCTTCAAGCGTCCATTGATCGCGACGGTGGGCTGCGGGCATTATCATGATTACGAAGACGGCGCTATAGGAGTCACTGCGTTGAATTTCATCGATGGGTGGCGGGTGCGCGCGCGTCTGTTGAGCCTGCGTGTGTGCGTGTGTGTGTGCGCGCCGCAGATTTGAGACATTATTCAGCATCCGGAGGGAGCTAATTTCGCGTCTAGACAGCGACTATGTAATATGTGGCTATGTAGGCCTCTGCGGACTCATGCACACTCAGACGCAACCACCGGCCGCCGCCAGTCCGTCCGTCCTTCCGTCCATTCTCTTAAGCTTTCCCGCACGAGGTAGACGCCAGCCGGCCGGCCGGCTTGTCGGCGGCCAACGAGGCCTATATGCCTGGCGCGGCGCGGCGTCTATATGCCCGTCTGCCTGCCTGCAGGGCCGCCTGTCTGGGTTGTCGGTTATAACTGAGAAGACTGGATATGTGTCAGTGCGAGTGTGTCTGCGTCTGACGTGTATCGATTCTGCAGCGAACAAACTGCACCATTTTGACGGCTAGAAGACGAAGAGGTGGACGACAACGCCGATGGGTGACCGTCTGCGTCGAATGGGGAACCGTTTCAGTGGGGGACTGGCTGCTGGGAAAATGGAGTGAACCCCAGGCCATTTCGGATTTCGCAAACCAGACATGACGGTCGTTTGAAGTCAGTCGCCGTTCAATACCCGATACAGTCTGAACGGAGTGGATAATCACACCTGGTAATCTCTTATTTAGGTTTGACCAAAGATCGCTGTCATATATATGGGGCGACGAGCGTTTATGTGACTGTGGTTAGGCTAACTGTCGTTCCTGGCGTTGATACGAATTCTGACGACATCGTGTGCGATTTATCGTTTGACGTAGACCCGTAACTGCAGCTTAAATTGCGTAGACGTTGTGCGCATAATTAGCGACTGGGAGGGAGGCAGGGAGGAGGAGGTTTCGGAGGAACATTGACCCCAAATAGGGTCTTGACGATGAAGCATGCTTAGGCCAGACATGCAGAGACGAAGGTTCGGGGCTGCAGGGAATAGAATGGTGACAGAAGCTGTCGACAGCGCCAGAATCGACATGGAAACGACGGAGGTAGGTCATCCTCATCCTCCTCATCATCCTCACAGGATCTCGCACAAAACGAAATCGGATCACATTTGCATTTCAGTCAGTCAACTTTATCCTCTGTCTGGCTGGCTGTCTGATTGTCTGTCTGTCTGTCTGTCTGTCTGTCATCCAAGTAGGTCCATTCCAATTCATTTATGTCCGTCTGTCTGTCTGTCTGTCTGTCTGTCCGTCATCCAAATAGGTCCAATTTATTTCTGTCTGTCTGTCTGTATGCCCGCCTGTCTGTCTGTCTTATTGTCTGTCTGTCATCCAAGTGGGTCCATTCCAATTCATTTCTGTATGTCTGTCTGTCTGCCTGCCTGTCTGTCTGGCTGTCCTTTTTGTCATTTAAGTAGGTCCAATTCATTTCTGTCTGTTTGCCTGTGTGCCTGTCTGTATGTATGTCTGTCTGTCTGTCGGTCGTCCCACTTGGTCCATTCCATTTCATTCCTGTCTGTGTGTATGTCTGTCTGTCTGTCTTGTCTGTCTGTCTGTCATCCCACTTGTCCGTTACAATTTATTCCTGTCTGTGTGTCTGTCTGGCTGGCTGGCTGCTAGTCAGTTGGTCAATGGTCAGTCAATCAGTCAGCTGATTCCAGTCCAGTTCTTTTCCATTTATTTCTGTCTCTTAGTAAGTCAGTAAGTCAATCAGTCAGGTTGGTAGTCATGTTTATTCCTGTCCGTCTGTCAGTATACCTCATCCTGCATGTTAACATGCATGTCTAAAAGTCTGTTAATAAGTAGCTTTATATCTTCAGACTTGTGTGCCTGGATGTATGTGTTCTAAGCCAAGCTGTCTTTCTAGGTGACTGTCTATGTGTCTTTGTTGTGCTAATTTAGAGCTCTGTAGGGCTATAATTTATTGCTGAACTGGTATTTGGGTGGATGAAAAGTTTAGACCTGCAGGAGTGGATGGTGGAGCTCAGTCCGGGACTGGCTATAGTCAGTGTTTGTGGGTGTGTAGACGGTAAAGAAGCTAAAGGTCTGGTTGTTTTTTCTGTCGAAATAACCGATATGCTTGGTTCCCAGATCAAGCAAGCATCTATGGACTGAGGGAGGCAATTATGACAGGTATCAGTGGATAATAGATATCTTATTAATCCCTCACCTGGCTTTGGAGAGTTCAGGTACAGAGAAAGATTAAGAGACCAAGTTTCTGTGTGTGTGTGTGTGTTTGTGTGTGTGTGTGTTTGTGTGCGCGCGCACATGTGTTTGTGTGATTGAATGGGTAGATGGTATACCTAGTCTGTTAAAATCCTTTTAGTGATAATTTAAAAAACTCACTGATTGACAGAGTGGTCATTTGGTTAATAGAACTCTTGGCTGATCCATCGAGTGGTTGTTTGACCGAATCTGAGACTGAATTATGACTTGAGGCTTTAATATTCATAAATATTCGTGAATATTAGGGCATTTTTAATATTCATAAATATTCGTGAATATTAGGGCATTTTTAATATTCATAAATATTTTTAATATTCATAAATATTCGTGAATATTAGGGCATTTTTAATATTCGTAAATATTTTTAATATTCATAAATATTCGTGAGTAATCGTTGATGACGTCACTGTTTCCGTTTTGTTTACGAATTAATTGGAGGTTGTTGAAGCACATCAAAGCTCTTGATTATGAACAGAGACAACTGTGCAGTGGGCAGAGTGGGCTGTTGAAGATTCTGAAGCTGAGGAGGGTCAGAACAAAGATTAACTGTTTCACTCTTGAATATGAATGCGGCATGAACGGTTCACATTGCCTATTGAGACTTTGAACAATCAACTAAATGAATTTATTTATATATGATTAGTAACTGTAACATGTAACTGTTCTTGTTCTCATGCCTAGTTCTTGGCACTGATTTTTGTACAATTAATTCCGGATTTTGAAGAATTAAAAATGAAAAGAAATAAACAATTAATAATCGTTGGCCAGTTTCAGTATTTGTCAATATTCGTCAATTTCTACAAATCTTAATATTCGTAATATGAGCATACTCGTTTTATGGACTGAATGCAGCATCAAATGACAATGTCCAGTTTAAACAGCACTGCAACAGTGAATTGTAGTGGATTGTAAGTCAAAATGAAGTTGTGATCCTTTATCGACTCGATGCATCTGTTAGTATTTGGGTTATACTGTGTTGGCTGCTCCCCTAAGTTCAGTACTCTTGAATAAGCTGGTGCCCTGTGCTTGGCTTTCGAGATTCGAGTTTATGATTATGATTACGAGATTGATATGACCTTGATAGCTTTTCCGTTTCTGTCCAACATATGATTGCCAAGGTTCCTAGATTTCCATGTTTTCTAGGCAAGTCGATCATCGTAGTGGTTTCATTGTAGGAAATCAACTCAAGTATGACTTAAAAAGGAAATCTTAGTTATACACAGATGAACCTTACATGTATAATGCACTGCTTGCAAGCATTTGGAATGAAGCATTTGGAATAATGAACATGGCAGAGAAATAACAAATAAACCAAAGACTAGGATATATGAAACGATGATGCGACCATTTTCCTATTCAGATCAAAAAGCTGAAAAATGCGGGAGCTAAATGAGTACAGAATTCTCACAGCAGAAATTAGGAAAATTGTAGGGATTTAAAAACTACAGAAAACTATAAATAATGACATTAGAAGTACAGCGCTTAGATGTCCAAACATCTGCTAGACAAAATCATTCGGCGAAGACTTCAATGCTTTGTACAGGTGGAGAGAATGCCAGTCGATCGAATTCCACACAATACACTGCATGCACGATTCAAAGGAAAGAAAAAAAAGTAGACAAACAATGTAAATATTTTGGATTTGATTTGATTTATTTGGTAACCAAAAACATACAAAAGAAGGTAATATAAATATTGTAAATATTTACAGTGTATAATATAAAAATATTTATACAATGTAAAAAGTGGATAAACTATATAAATGAGGATAGGCCTATACCCGGTAGCAAGAATTGGACTAACAGTTGAGAGGAGCTCTGAACTTGGCAAATGACGGAAGCAGGGCCGTATTAAGGCTAGTGCGGGCCCGGTGCTGTGGTAATAGTGTGGGCCCCCCTCCCATCTGACGAAGGTCACCTCTGACAACAACCGGTCCACCAGACCACCACGCACATATTTATAGCATGCTTACTAATGAGTATACTTTTATTAACTGCCTAAAGACACAATATACAATTAACGTTACATTACTATCTGCACATCTCGCTCTGTACCATGATCTTCAAATCACTTCTTAGACTTCTACTATTGTATATACATACTAGTAAAGATATTGTCAGCTTGATTTGCTGCATCATTCGCTTTTTATGAAATTGAAAATGCAAGACTTTGAAGAAGCGTCTGTCTCTAGTTTGTATTCCTGACTTTCACTAATCTTTCTTTGCTTATTAAGCTCCAGAGTTCTTATGATAATTTATCTTCTAATTCATTAACTTAATGGAATATAATATCAAATGTTGCTAATTTTGGCATCAATTTTATTATGAAACTTACATCCAGCATTAAGTTAAAGAATTATTCATTTTGATAGCCTAATAACTCAAATTTCAATTAATAAATTTACATCCAGTAAAAAGATTCTATGCCTGCCAGAAAACCAATAGCCGAATCAATTCTAGGCCGTCAATTCTAGAAACTCAAAATACTGATAGACACATTCTTTATCAAATTCAAGTAATTCAACTATAATATGACCACAGAAGTTTTGACCGAAATAATCAAAATCGTCTGACAGCCTTTATAACGACGTAGCTAGGAATATCATTTTACCAGAGGGGTTCTTAATGCGCTAACCATGCATACGATTCTGGTGGAGTCTAGAATTCAGTTAGAAATCGAAATTTGTCTGCATCAGTTAACTTTGCACCAACAGCCAATCCAAAATCATTCTTATGAGTGATGCTCGAGTCTGTTGACCGGCTAATCAAGGAATCCGTGGATGGGTACAGGCATAGTAAAGGGTATGCAGTGGCTGTGCCTGTACGCAAAAAGGAAAATCATCCTTGGCCGTAGCCTAGCCTATATTGACGCGTACCGGGCGGTATCTTCATGTACAACTGTGTTCGTTTCTACTGTGGGTCAAATTCTTAGACCAACCAGGCGATCTAGATAGACAAAACACATGTATGCCTATGTGGAACTGTGTATCATGTTTCATGAAGCATCCGTCATAATTATATATGTAGGGCCTACATACTGCATTAGGCCAGGGGTATCCAAAGTTTTCCATCGGGAAACACATTGCTGACTTTCTAAAGCTCCACGGGCCAAAACTCCGAAGAAAAAACTTCCCTGTGCGCAGCTGTCCAGTGAATTATTGAGTAATGCGATGAATGCTTGGATTCATAATGTCTCCGAATATTGTACTCTTTAAGCACTGCAATGGTGTCATTGCATATCAGGCACAGTGCCTTACAAGCAGCGACAGGGATTTTGGCAATATGCATGTCAGAGTACAGCGGCGTTTGTAGCGAATGTCCTTGAGACCCCACACAAATCATATTACTAAGTGCTGTAGATCAGGGCCGTAAATCTGTTTTGACAAGTGGGGAGGGAAAAATTTCCCTTTGGAAGTTTGTATATACTTCCTTTAAAAAGTCAACGACTGAGGTTAGTAACATGTACCAGTAAGTCCAGTATAGGTAAAACTGTAGGCCTAGTTTACGTTGCCATATTATTTTAATCTGTTCAATGCCGTACTTTAGGCTACGTTGTAATTAGGCCGTCTACAAATGTCCATGATAACTACATGTCCTCAATCCAGCTTCCATTTAAGAAACAAATTATTTCCATCAATCCAACTTCTATTTAAGAAAAAATTACTTCTCATCAATCCAACTTCTACTTTCACAAAAAATTATTTTAATAAATCCACCTTCTAATGTAAGTAAGAATTATTCTCATCAATCCAGCTTGCACTTACGGAAACAATTATTTCCAGTAATCCGGCTTCTATTTAAACAGAGAACTATAGTTTCATCAATCCAACTTCCATTTAATCAAACAATCCTGCATCTGCATGATTTAGTAGACATCCACTTTTAATAACTTGGAATGTCTGCGACACCGTTTTATTGCCTTTAATCCGACAGCATTTTGGTAGTTGGGACACTGGTGGGTGATGTGGCTTCTGTGGAGTTTCAAAATCTATCGGCACCTGTTGAGGATCAACGTTGTTCTCCAGGTCAATGCTGATGGAATCAATAGGGGCGGCGCATTCACGAATGTCTGCAGACAGCTGCAGAGATGTTGATTGAAATATATGGATCTTCGTCAGAGATGGTATTTAAAGACGAAGCTGTTGGCAGCGCAACGGTAGGCCTAATTGGTGGAACAATGGTTACCACAGGAACATTCCTGCTGGATGTTGCCCGTGAAGTCGTGGTAGTCGAAGTAAAGTAATGGAGCATATCAAACTTTGGCTTCTTAGCGGAAGGTTGCGTCATGCTTCATCCAGTAATAAGCGTCACTGAGCTCTTATGGGGACTGTCAAGACTATTATAAATTGTTAAAGAAACGTAATACATTTTTACAACAATTTAGGTTATTTGGGACAAATTAGTCTGCTGCTAGGACATCTTACTCAATTCTAATCTTATGTCCTGCAAATCTTTATTCTTCAAAGACATATTTATATCACCTGCACCCAAAATTGTAACGTTTTAATGGTAATCATGCACAAGATAAGAACGCGCCTATGTACAAAAGAACCAAATATTGAGCCGAATGATAAACTTAAGTCTGATTGTGCGCAGTATACACTATACAGGTCTCCCTCTGTCTCTGTCTGCCTCTGTCTCTCTTTCTCTTTCTCTTTCTCTCTCTCTCTCTCTCTCTCTCTCTCTCTCTCTCTCTCTCTCTCTCTCTCTCTCTCTCTCTCTCTCTCTCTCTCTCTCTCTCTCTCTCTCTCTCTCACACACACACACACACACACTCTGTCTGTTTGTCTTGTCTGTCTGTCTGTCTCGCTCCCCAATGGCCCGTGAAGTGTTTAAAAGTTGTGTCAGCCAACCTCAACCAAATACAGACGGAAGGCGGATAAAATTATACATTAATTCCTATATTATAATGTAGAACAATAATATTTTTGTCATTTTGTACCACCACTGGTGGATCTTGATCCCCTGCCTATCGATGTTGTTTATGTAGGCCTATTTTATTTTGGCTGAGCGCCTGTGAATAAGCTGGTTCGCTTTTGTGCTATTGGCGCTGGAGAAATCTCGAGAATGCGACTGCGATTGAGATTAAAAGTAGGCCTACAAACTGCGACCAATACGGATTTCTTTGTGGAAGAAAATAAAATTTACACCTATAATGCTGTTTGTCAATATTTCTGATGCACAGATTTAGGCTTTGGACCTATGGCTAATTGCTTATAAATGTGAAATGCAGTCTCAACAGTTAAAATAGTGTGCGCTTGCACCGTTTAGTTGTACTTACCAGCACACCTTCCAGCTGATGAATTGGAAATCGACAGATAACACTGTTCAAATGATTTAAAGGCGTCCCCTAGATATTGCAGCACTTTATTTATTAATTTCTTTTATTTAAAATTATTTATAATCCTCAGCTGTAGGTCCTACACTCGAATGCAGTGATGAGGTCTGCAGATGAACTGATCTAGTCTATGGTTCCCCTCCAGGCTCCCACCCTGAAAGTTCACACTCTGAATATTATATATATATATATAATTTGTCCTCCTGTCTCCGAACACACTCTGCTCTGTCTTGTAGGGTGTTGCGTTTCGCTTGTCCGCTTATCACAACATTTGTTCTGCCAGCACTGAATTAAGAAGAAATCTATCTTCAGCAGCCACATTCACACCTGTTATAGCTTTCAAACCGAAAGAGTAAGGTTTCCTGCATTATCTATGTTCCCGCAGTAAATCATTCCACAGGACTTGGCAGTCGTCGATCTTGCTTGGTGACCCTAATATAAATTTATGGCACAGCTTAGACGAATTTGTGGGGAGGGAATTCCTTCACGTTCCCTCCCCAGGCTTAAAAGTGGGGAGGGAATTCCCTCCTTTCCCTCCCCGGGATTTACTAAGTGCTGTAGATAGATGCTCTTATATATATATGTATGTACAGTTAAGGAGTAAGGCTGCAGTAATTGTTAGGCTGTGTAGTGTATAGGATTAATGATTCAATTAATTAATTGAACCAGCGTCAGAACCAGCGATATAGATAATAATATTTAGCTAAGCTTCGGGGATAACCTGTGGTGTTGGGTTAATCCGTGACGATGTTGGCGAGACGTGATTGGTTGGATTAAAATACGGACCGTTGAGAACTGTCGTCTGCTAGGTGAACCGCGGTTTGCCGCCTTCACGCCTGGACTGCAGAATTAATCGCAAAGGATCAATTCAGTGTTGCTGTTGACTGCAAAGACTAAGGTAGTCGATCGAGTCAGTTCAATAGACAAACTCCTGATCTTACAGCAAATTTTGGTAATTTGTTGTAACGAGAACGATCAGAAGAAAGCGAAGTTACGTTACGTGTCCATCGACACACTTCGTTGAATCGGTAGTGTTGTGAACGTTGAAAATCTCGTCGGACTAACGAAAGTTTCGGCGGATAACGTACGATCGACTGGGTTTGATATCTAATGCAAAAGTGCGATTTATAACTCAAACGTAGAACGTTTTCGTTTACGAGTTATACGAACTCTGAACTTTGGTGTGATTCGCCACGCAATCATCATCAAGAACTAGCCAGGAGATAAGCTGGGAGAAACGCTGAATTCAACAAGAAGAATTACTACAAGCAGAATGGCCATGACAAGAGGAACCATCGAAAAGAACTTCGTCAGCCTGAAGCAAGCCAAGTCAGTCGAGAGGGAGATCAATGACGATCTACTGTAACTACACGACGAGCGGACAGTTCAAGTGAATATAACTTTTCATCACAGAGTTGTTTGGGGAGGTTAGCTAGGGCCTTATAAAACATAAATTTAAGTAGTCAATGATGCTGGTTCTAAGTAAGGATTGTAGCCTATGAACTAATGAATAACTAGTCTTTCTAGAATAGGTAAATATAGCATCAACATTGTAATATAATTGTATTTAAATCAGACATTTGTTGAACTAATTAATATTCAAAACTCAAGACTGTCTTCATTGAATTCTACTATAATGATAGGCCTTACATGCATTGCTACCTTCTCCATAGGGAGCTAATAAAGTAACGTGAGTAAGATCCAACTCTAAGCTTCCCCTATAGAGGCAAGGGGGACCCGTTACATGAGTGGTGGCATTTCGTCCGGGATAGAATTAGACAGATAGAATAGACACGAGCTTAATTAATTTTGAGATTGAAATCGAATTCAACTCACGTGGCAGCCATTTGCAATTTCTTGTTGTCGTCTGATTAGCTTATTAGTAGTCACGACGTAATAGTGACGTCAGTTCGGTGAGGTCAGGTCAACTGCATATTGAAAGTGTAGTCACGACGTAATAGTGACGTCAGTTCGGTGAGGTCAGGTCAACTGCATACCGAGAGTGTTGAACGCTATAGGTAATTAGCGGCGAAAGCGAGGTTGGGTCAAGGTTATACAACTATTTATAGCCTTAAGAAAATTTATCAGCGCAAGGCTGAGATTTTTCATATAGCGCCAGCAGTGCCTATAGTGAAAATAACGCAAGATGTCCGCAGAATATCAGAAATGGATGAAAATCGGACAGGAACTGGGTTTCGAAAATAGTGAACTCAGGGAATTTGTAAAAGAAAGGCAGGCAGAAGCCAAAGAGGAGAAACGACGTTTAGAAGAGCTTGAAGCTAGGAAGCGTACAGAAGAGCTTGAAGAGAAGCGTCGTACAGAAGAGCTTGAAGCTAAGAGCGTATGCTCGATAGGGAAGAAAAACACGAAGAGCTTGAAGCTAGGAAGCGTACAGAAGAGCTTGAAGAGAAGCGTCGTACAGAAGAGCTTGAAGCTAAGAGGCGTACGGAAGAGCTCGATAGGGAAGAAAAGCGACGTTTAGAAGCTTGAAGCTAGGACGTACAGAAGAGCTTGAAGAAGAGGCGTAAAGAGCTCGATAGGGAAGAAAAGCGACGTAGAGCTTGAAAAGGAAAAGATTGAGGAACAAAAGCGTCAGGATGAACTGAAGCGTATAGAAATGGAAAACCAGAAACAGATAAAACTAAGAGAATTAGAATTGAGGACGGAGTATAATGCTCAGCAAAGAAACAGAGGTGACGTACTTGGGAACGGAGGAGATTGGGATAATACTGGACGAAATAATAATAATGCCAAGAACATAAAAATGCCAGTATTTAGAGAAGATAAGGATTGTTTAGACGCCTATCTCTTAAGGTTTGAGAGAACGTGCACTGCGTATAACGTAGCAGAGAATATGTGGGCGTTGACACTTGCTCGATTCCTTGAAGGTAAAGCCCTGGAAGTGTACCAGCGAATGGAAGCAGAGGATGCCCAAAATTATGAGAAGTTGAAAGATGAATTACTCAGGAGATTTAAGTTGACTGAGGGTGGATATCGAAAGAAATTTAAGAAATCTTCTAGAGATGAAGATGAAACGGTTTCACAGTATGTTGAACGACTTAGGAGGTATCTTAGGCAATGGTTACAGATGGCAGAAATTGGTGAAGGATATGAAGGATTAGAAACTCTTATTCTGAGGGATCAGTTTTTCATCAATTGTGACAATGAGATGAGAAAGTTCTTGAAAGAAAAAGGGAAGTTGAGGCTTAGTGAAATGCTAAAGCAGGCCCAGAATTTTCTCGATGCTCGTGAATCAGATGAAAGAAAATGGGTACATAGTAGCAAGAACAAGGATAAGGATAATAAGTATCATGGCAGAGAGTTTGAGCATACAGACAGGAGTAGCCCGATTGCAAAACCGGATAGAAGCAAGGAGCAGCGCGAATATAAGGATAGAAACCCGTTCAGAAGTGGTTGGAACTTCAATGAGAATAAGAAAGAAAGAAATTATGGAGAAAATAGACAAACAGGATGTTTCCGGTGCGGGTCTACAAAACATAGAATAGCTCAATGCGATAAGGGTGATAGACAGATGAGAACGCATCAAGTAGCAATGATGAGATGCGAAGAAGAAGAAGATGAGAATAAAGAAATGGCAATATTGTATTGTGCCGTTAAAACGGAACAGAGTGATAGCGAGGAGGCTTGTAGTGAAAACGAGTTCACTAGGACCATGATGGTCAATGGACATAAAGCTACGTGCTTATATGATACAGGAGCTACAGGTGTCGCAGTAAAAACAAATTTGGTGAATCCAGATCAGTACATGGGGAAAAATAGAACCTGTGTTTTCACAAATGGAATGAAACAGAAGTATCCTGTAGCTAAAATAAAGATTGAAGGTGAATGTTTCACAGGAGAAACACAGGCCATTGTTGTTGATAGTCTAGTGACAGACTTGATAATTGGACCTAAACTGTGTAATTGGACTAGACAGGAATCTAGGACAGAAGGCACTGGGACTAGCGGAACTAGTGATGTTGTTAGCAATGTGAGCAGAAGTGTTCCGTACTTAAAAAATAGTCGACAGGTAGACAAGCAATGTCTAGCTGAGAAGGATGGACGTGATGACGTCATTGGAAGACGCTTACACAATAGCGCGGCAAATAAAAATGGCGGTGTGTTGATAGTTGAGTCTGAGACGGAGAAGATAGCAGGTTGCAACGCACGTGCACTAAATGAGAAACGGGTTCGAACAGAACAACCCTTGAAAGTGTCAGTCTCAACTGATTTGGAAGTGACTCCAAATAAATTACTTAGCGTCAAGCAAAAGGAAACTAGCAACGGGAAGAGTAATCCCGAGTTGTATTCGAATGAAAGGAGAAGTGAAGGAGATAGAAGTGAAAAGATCGGTTGTAAGAAAGGTTATCGAAGACCTTATACATCCGATTGGAGGAATAAACAGACGAGCGGAGTCAGACACGATGATAGAGTGAGGTACAGAGGAGACTATCTGAATAAGTGTGAACCTGGTTGGTGTAAGAAAGGAAGGAATGTAGTCGGAAGTAGGGTGAATAAGAAGTATTGGAAACAAGATGGTGGCAGATCTTGTGTTACAAATTGTAGAGGAGATCAAAGAAAGTTTAAAGAAGAATGCTTAGACTGGCGAAGGCCGGCTAAAGGAGTTTATTCAAGAGTGGATATAGCAGGAGGAATTAATGAAATTGGTAATGAGAAAAGAACGGAAGAGGAGTCGTTGAAGAGAAGGAGGTGGATGAACCTAAAGAGGAATTCTAATGGATTTGAGAGAGAAGTTAGAGTGAGAGATGGCTATGTACCTGATTGGAAATGGAGACAGAGATTTAATGAGAAGAGAGGAATATCACGGTACTCTACATTTGGAAGATGGTGTGAAGACGAGTAAGATGATATTCGAATATGTTAATCCGATGTTTTAGATAATTAAGTATATCTAAGAAAGGAGTTTAGTTTATAATGTAGATTAAATAGTAAGTTACTTAATTTGCTGATTTAGTTATAGAATGATATTCTATAGGCAGAGTATAGGACTCTATAGAAGTTAAGTAATGTCAGTAATTTAGTGTTATAAGGTAAAGCAGTAATGTGATGGTTAAAGCAATTACTTAAGTTAGTATTGGTTAATAGTAGAATTGATGTTTATTCTAGTCTAAAGTATAATGAATAGGATAAGATATTCAGGATGATTAGAATAAGTAAAGATTATTAGATGAGTAAGTGAATAGGTAGTCTTTAAGTAATGATAAGATTTGTGTGTAGTTAGATAGGACATTTAATATTTAAGATTTGTGTCCAAATCTTTGTTTGTGGGGGTTTATGTAGCGAATGTCCTTGAGACCCCACACAAATCATATTACTAAGTGCTGTAGATAGATGCTCTTATATATATATGTATGTACAGTTAAGGAGTAAGGCTGCAGTAATTGTTAGGCTGTGTAGTGTATAGGATTAATGATTCAATTAATTAATTGAACCAGCGTCAGAACCAGCGATATAGATAATAATATTTAGCTAAGCTTCGGGGATAACCTGTGGTGTTGGGTTAATCCGTGACGATGTTGGCGAGACGTGATTGGTTGGATTAAAATA
The DNA here is from genome assembly GCA_020284085.1 of Aporrectodea caliginosa. Classification (NCBI taxonomy): domain Eukaryota; kingdom Metazoa; phylum Annelida; class Clitellata; order Crassiclitellata; family Lumbricidae; genus Aporrectodea; species Aporrectodea caliginosa. The sequence continues at coordinate 570,149 of JACEVL010000534.1, read as the reverse complement.
CGGACCGTTGAGAACTGTCGTCTGCTAGGTGAACCGCGGTTTGCCGCCTTCACGCCTGGACTGCAGAATTAATCGCAAAGGATCAATTCAGTGTTGCTGTTGACTGCAAAGACTAAGGTAGTCGATCGAGTCAGTTCAATAGACAAACTCCTGATCTTACAGCAAATTTTGGTAATTTGTTGTAACGAGAACGATCAGAAGAAAGCGAAGTTACGTTACGTGTCCATCGACACACTTCGTTGAATCGGTAGTGTTGTGAACGTTGAAAATCTCGTCGGACTAACGAAAGTTTCGGCGGATAACGTACGATCGACTGGGTTTGATATCTAATGCAAAAGTGCGATTTATAACTCAAACGTAGAACGTTTTCGTTTACGAGTTATACGAACTCTGAACTTTGGTGTGATTCGCCACGCAATCATCATCAAGAACTAGCCAGGAGATAAGCTGGGAGAAACGCTGAATTCAACAAGAAGAATTACTACAAGCAGAATGGCCATGACAAGAGGAACCATCGAAAAGAACTTCGTCAGCCTGAAGCAAGCCAAGTCAGTCGAGAGGGAGATCAATGACGATCTACTGTAACTACACGACGAGCGGACAGTTCAAGTGAATATAACTTTTCATCACAGAGTTGTTTGGGGAGGTTAGCTAGGGCCTTATAAAACATAAATTTAAGTAGTCAATGATGCTGGTTCTAAGTAAGGATTGTAGCCTATGAACTAATGAATAACTAGTCTTTCTAGAATAGGTAAATATAGCATCAACATTGTAATATAATAGTATTTAAATCAGACATTTGTTGAACTAATTAATATTCAAAACTCAAGACTGTCTTCATTGAATTCAACTATAATGATAGGCCTTACATGCATTGCTACCTTCTCCATAGGGAGCTAATAAAGTAACGTGAGTAAGATCCAACTCTAAGCATCCCCTATAGAGGCAAGGGGGGACCCGTTACAGCGTTAAAATTTTCAATTTTACCAATTTAGTTTGCTTCTTCAAGGAGAGTTCCGCAGGCCAGATTAAAGGCCTTATAGCGGGCCGGATGTGGCCGCGGGCCGTACTTTGGAGACCCCTGCATTAGGCCAAAACAAAACCCACAGGTTTCTTCAGTTTGAACTATGTTTTAGACATTTCCAGGCCCCTGCCAGGGGCCCCTGCCATGGAACAGGGCCCCGGGTAGCAACCCCTCACTGACTCCCCGGGTCTCCCCTCTCATCGGCCCTGGTTCAAGCACATTAAAAACATTCACTTCTGAAAATGCGGGCCCCTCAAAACTGCGGGCCCGGTGCTGCAGCACCCATAGCACCCCCCTTAATGCGGCCCTGGACGGAAGACAATGGATATCACTTGTTCATGCCCATCGCCGGTAAATGGCAGACACGTTCGGAATATACTATTCAATTCAATTCAATTCAATTCATTTATTGATCCCAAGACAAGACAAATACACTTACAAAACAGTAAAGAAAAAGCATTTTCTGCAATCAAAAGTATAAATACAAAAACTTATATACACAGATTATCAGGGAACAAAAGGCGCACCTGAAGGGACGAGTCCCGCTAAGTAGGGGCCTAATCATATTAATGTAAGACTGGATAGATAAGTATGCATGTACAAGTGCAAGGACTGTGAGAAGAGGAGCACGGGATCATGTGGCAATATTTAGTATGTGTGTACGAGTAAGTCTTTTGAAGTAAGATAGATTAGTAACACCTTGGATATCCCTAGGTAAATTGTTCCAAGTGAGGGGACCCTGGTACTGCATTGTGAATTTACGGGTGTTGGTTCTAGCATATGTAGACATATGAATATGACGATGAAGGTGACGGTGACGATGATGATGACATTCATGATATGAGCATGATGATGATGGTGATGAGAATGAGGATACTGAAAACAATGATGATGACATTGGTGTTAATATGGAGGAGGATCATAAAGAGGAGACAGAGGAAGAACTTCTTGTTGTTGAAGAAGGACATACCGATGATGTGAAGGTTTTTGTAGCACTTCGTAATTCATATTATTCATTAGTGTCAGCTGTCAATTCAATCAATCAATCAATCAGCCGTTTTATTGAATCAACAACAGCACAATTAATTGACAATCAGTCACTAAAAAAAAAGTTAATCTGCTGATGCCGTCAACATGACAGCCCTAAAGGATAAAATAATCCGCTATTGCAGGGCTGCCCCTTTTCCATATTACATATACTGATGGCAAGACGATTTTTATGATCATATAGATAATTCAACTTAAATAACAATGTCTTCCTCCTACATCACGGATCTTGGACAATGTATTTCACCATTGTCATGACCTACATGATACTTCTTCTCTCTTCCATCAGGTGTGTGCCGACGATGAGGTTCGAACAAGATTTCTCCAGTTCGTTCTGTCTCTGATTGTCTCAACTGTAGTTCTCATCTTCATTTTTCTTTGCACTTTTAGATCTTCTTTCACATTGTCCATCCATGTCTCTGTTTGACTTCCCCGGCCTCAGTGCGCTCCGTGTTCCCTCTCCACGTGACCATAAAGTGCGCTGTCCCGTAGTTTCGTGTTATCCATCCTTGCTACCTGTCCAAACCATTTCAGTCTCCTTTTCCTAATGTTGTCTATCAGTGTCTCCATATGAGACAACTCCTTCAGGATCACGTCATTGAGAATCCTATCTCGTTTAGTATTAGCCAACTCGTTTCCGCCACCATTGGCCTCCTTTCTTCGTCCTTTCATATGCACCAACATTTGGATCCATACAACAGCACTGCATGGAGTGACAAATGTTCCATACAGCTTTAGTTTTATTCTTGCTGATCATATAGCCTACTACTCGTCCTCCACATCCTACTCTATCTGTGGAACATCAATGATAGCAGACCAATCCTACGTTTATGCGGTTTATACAGTGGCCTTGTTCTATTATTAAGCCTAAGCCTCCCAGGCCCACAAACTCTGTGACTTGCCCCAGTTCTTCATTACCTATATAGTCTCGCTTTCATCTCTTCGTGTTGTTTTCCAGTAGTCATTATCTTGGTTCTTTGCACATTTATTCCAAGTCCAAATCTTTACTGGTTTCATGTACCCTGTCTGTCAGTCCTTGTTTGTATCTGTTCCGGTGACTTTGCAACCAAGTCATTGTCAGCAGCTAAACGCAGATTGTTAAGAATCTGCTAATCCGGCCTTGGTAGACCAGTACAGAGCTCATCACTAATTTCCTCCAGATGAAGGTTAAATAGGCCTGTGATCACACCCATGTCACATCCCCGTGCACATCATCCACCGTGATCTTGCACAACTCCGTTCTCCATCCAGTCTAACTGCACTCCTGACTATGCAAATGTATGTACAATGCATGTATACTTGTATGTATGCATGTATGTGTATGTATGTGCGTACGTTTGTTTTATTTCAGCGCATAATTTGTTACATGTATACATAAATGAACATTTCTGTTGTGCCTTCTAAGAAACTTTCAATGGCACTCCTGAGCAGCCAATATGATGTGTAAGTTTGTTTATAACGACGAGTTCATACTCACGCAAATGATGCTCGAACACCTGAGAAAAGCCAGGCTCTTTGGTTAACAGTTAAGGTGACAAGGGGAATCCACAGATTGACAAAATGGAATGAAACATGCTGTTTGAAGATTCTGGTCCAACTGAATCCATGTTGCACTTGATTATATTTGCACCAACCAACGGTTTCTGGCTCCATTTAGTAGCTCAGTGCGTGACTTTGCCTGGTATACGACTGAGTGACTTGGTGTAGTAGTCCACTGTGTCGCTCGACCTAGTAGTCCATGGCATTGCGTCACTTGGCCTATTGGCCCTTGCGTCACTTGGCTTAGTAGTCCATTGCATGACCTAATTATTGGCCTCGTACGCGTCTGGTTGCGCCAATCTCAGGGTCGTAATGAGTGGGCTGTCTATACGATCTTCTACAACCTCCAGGCTGTTGTTTAATGAATAATGAACTCTAACATCATTTAGGTTGGCACCTTCAACAGATAGTGCGAAGATGCTGTGAAAATGTTCATTACTTTAAACTTGTCTTTTTCTTGGCACAGTATAACATTTGTAACATTTTTAAGCATATGAGAGTTTAATAAAGTTCTAAACTCGCCAAAAGCTTCGGTGTCGCTTCTTACCTGCAGGGTGACATGAATCAGCAGGTGGGCATGGGTACCGTTCGGTCTGAGCCCGCTGTTTGCACTGCTGGCCTGCCAAAGGGTTCGGTCCTCAACCCTTTATTATAAATTACAGTCTATATACTTCCCCAATGAGTCGTATGGCTAATCACTTTGAAGTCCAATTACAACAGAACGCGGATGGTATACACTCGGCTCCATGTTGCTCTGTCAAACACTGATCAGTCTGGTAAACTAAAACTTGAGTAGCGCCTCTCATCATTCTATATATGGATGGTCCTGTTTAAATGGTTTGACTATAAACCCAGACAAAGTCTTGGGGAATTTTGTTGGATTCAAGCCAACGCCTTTGCATCGACCTCGCAGGCACTGCTCAATCAATCAATCAATTTCGTTTATTCACAACACCAAGCGGACAGGTCGCAACTTGTTACAGGTAACAGCTAGGAAAAATTGTCTAAGCTCTGACAGTTAGTTATTAAATGGGTTGAGATAGCAAATATTATCTCTGCTCTAACATTTAGTTACTAAAGAAGAATTAGGCTAGTGGCAATGTTAGTTAGGGCGACAAACGAGGTAGCTAATATGGTATAAACCGGAGATAATGTATTTAGTAGATATTTTTAAATAATATTTTTAAATAATGCTGTGTCACTATATGAGATTGCCTGTATCATGTCAAACACTGAACAGTAAACTCACATTCCGACGGCACATAAAAAACCCTTGTAAATGTTGTTTCTATCACATGAGGTCAATACGTCACATCAGGTCGGCTTTGACTAATAAGAATATGTCGCAAACCATGTAGCCTGTTCCATTGTCTCCTCTAACCTTGATTATGCTCATTCGGTTTATGTGGGTTTATCAGACCTTGAGCTCATTAACCTGCATCGCATCCACAATTCCTGAGCTCGCTTTGTGTTGCGTGTTCCCCGCTAGGGACAGGCCACTACGAGCAAGCTCCTCAGTCCTATGGATGCAGACTTTTGATTTTGGTAATCCGAGACGCCCGCATAGGCCTATATAGTCACTATAGATATACTATTACTAATTTATCCTGTCCACATCACTGTATACATACGAATGTTGGGTCAGCCTAATGTTAGCCTACATCTTGTCATATTCAGTTGATATGTACTTACTGATTTGAATTTTAATACGAATGGTTTTAGTTTTTATATGATGTAGGCCTATGTAAATTATATTAGAATGCTGTAGAACAGATTCTTTAATGATTGAACTTTATATTTAGAATTGGACATTTGGACCAATTGGAATGTAGGCCTATAGAAAGAGTTAATTTTTATGTAGCCTACATGTGTCATTGTGTCGTCTGTGTGGGTGTTGAGAATAAAGTTAGTCGCTCACAAGTTGTGGTTGAGTACTCGTACGCGCTGCGGATTATCACGCCTTGTAGTAGTTCATGCACATACTGAAAATAGTTGTTAAATATTACAGTCAACTCATCAAAAGACAAGTGGTCTAAGCATAAAATTACAATCAACATCAAGAGCAAAACGTTATTAAAATCCAGTAACCTAATGCAGGCTTATGGGCCCAGCACGAGCGAAGTTCATAAATGCATGCGGATTGCAGATGTCATTTATTAATTATTCTACCATGACATCCATTGTCCACACATTTGTCTTTTCCAGAATTGATTATTGCAATTCCCTTCTTTTGGTTTTCCCAAGGTCCGTCTATGCCCTATTCGATCTGTTCTCAATGCTGCTGTTGATTGATTGCTCACCTTCCTAAATACTCTCATCATCGTTCATGGTCAACCAACTGCACTGGCTTCCTCTCTCAGACCGCATTCAATTTAAAGTCCGTTCTCAAGTCCAAACTGGGTCTTGCTCCAAATATTTCAGGGATATCATTCGTCCTCCTCTCTCTGCATCTTCTCATCGGCCTCTCAGATCTCTGGACCGGTCTGACTTCTTTGTCCCACGAGCTATAGGACCACTATTGCTCAAACTCGATTTTTTGCCATCATTGGGCCCTGCTTATGGAATGACCTTCCCTTCACTGCGTTAGACTTTCCTTTCTGGATCATTGTCTTCATTTCTGTCTTCTTAAAACCTATTTCTTCTCGGATTTCTCGCACTGGGAGCGCTACTGAATGGTCACATGAGGCTGTGAGAGGCGCTATATAAATTGCTAATCACGTTACATTGCATTATTGGGTTTGCGAAGGCAGAGCAGAAGTGCGCTTAAACTTGTACTTCTGCTGAGATGATGCCGTTTCAAGAGCAACATTTGGTGAAGTGGATATTTATACCGAATTCCGGGACAATTTGGGATCAATCCGGGATACGGGACGCTCAAGGTCGATTCCGGGACTGTCCAGGTGAATCCGGGACGGTTGGCAGCCCTACTCAGTCCTTCTCCATCAGCTGCACTGGCTTCCTGTTGAATTCAGAATAAAATTAAAATTGGCTTGTTGGCCTATACAGAACCCTCGGCACCAGCGCACCTCCCTACCTGCAATCACTACTAACTCCTTACATCCCTCATCGTTGCCTGCGATCGTAAAGTATTATAGGCCTACGGGTCTTTTAGCTGAGCCACGATACAGAACAGTCATGTGGTCGCGTGCATTCCATGCCTCTGCCCCCAAGGAATAGAGTCGACTGCCACTCTCTGTGTGGCTCAAATTCACTTCCTTCCTTCAAAAAGCGGCTCAAAGCTCATTATGTCTACTTGTCTTTCAAGCACTTTGATATCTAACTACACCTTCCCTGGCAGTTGATTATCCGCGCCTGAGATTCACATTTCGGTGTGACCGTGCGCGCGTTACAAATTTAATTAATTATTAATAATAAATAATAATAACTCAATTTCCACTTCAATTACTCAATGTGGTTAACCTAATCTCTCAATGGATGTCGACCAACCCCCACTACCTCAACCCTTCCAAAACAGAATTCATCATCCTAGGCCTTTCTGACCCAATCAAAAAAATTCTTGACCCTTCAATGCGCCTACCACTAACTCTTCACCTCTTACCTTCACCTCTGGTGCTTCTGTCCGCAAACTTGGTGTTACTTTTGATCCACCTCTCTTGATCCTTCTCTAACCACATCTCCAACCTCTGGCGCTCCTGCTTCATGCACATTCGTGACCTCCGCCGCATCCGACCCATGCTCGACTTCAAAACTGCCTCCACTATTGCTACCTCCATTGTCCACTCAAAGCTCAACTACTTCAACTCCCTTTTCCTCAACCTTGAATCAACACAACTCAAGCGTCTGCAACTCATCCAAAACTCACTATCCACGCAGAGCTGTCACCAGAACGCCCAAGCATCATCACATCGTTCCCGTCCTGAAATCATTCCATTGGTTAAAAATCCCAGATCGAATCCACTTCAAAGTCCTCTCGCTAACCGACAACTCCCTACAATACTCCCAGCCGAGATATCTTCGCGAACTCTTCGCCATCTAGCAAACCTGCTCTGTCCAATCATCCTCCGTTCTCACTCGTTCTCGACCCCGGTCACTACTCGTCTCAAGTTCTCCAACTGAACGATATTCTACACTGCACCACGTCTCTGGAACAATCTTCCTCCAGAATTCCGCACTATTTCGGTTCCTCCACCATCATTACCAATCACACACCATAATCTGCCTCAGGCTCCTCTATCCGTCACCCCCAAGACTTTCCACTCGAAACTAAAGTCTCTCCCCTTTTGAAGAGCTCTTACCCCGACTCACCTGATCCTCTACCTTCCAATTCTCGACCTAAACGACACGTACTTTAACGTCTGCTCCCAGACGTCTGATAGTCTGGAAATCGGACTCGAACCTCCTTCGGAGTGTTCGGACTACTCTTTTGGACAATCCCGCTGATTAGACGCAGCGCTCGTGAATAAGCTGGTAGCCTGCACTTGGCTTTCGAGTGGCGCTTTAGAAGTTGGAGATTACGATTACGAACTGTAAAATACTTATGCTGAAAGTTGCAAAGCATTTAAGTAATAGATGTTTGCACGTCCTAAGACGTTAAAAATCCTTCCGTGAGGATTTCATATACTGACAAACAAAAGAGGGAGCTTAAATGGCGATCGAAAGTCGGTTATTTCAATAACAATCTCCGCCCCTTGCCCACCCCTCGTTCTTCCCTCCTCCTTTTTTGTCACCACGCGCTGTGTTAATTTTTGTCGCCTCCTAGCGAAGTGGTCTGTATTAACACTGGTTAAATCGCGTGACAGGACTGCTGCCTTCACGAGAGACAGACATTTCTCTTCTGTTATATTATTAATATTAATTAGTTCTGCAATGAAAATAATGCTTTCAGACACACATTGTGGGTCTCCCCTGTAAACTTCTTCATCTGCTACTGGTCCCGCAGCTGCACGTATGATACAATACAATTCAATACAACTGAAATTTGATAATGCATGGGCCCTTACATAGCCAGAGGTGCACTCTGCGCTAGCCTCACTATGTCAAATGTGATTAAGAACAGATCAGTGGAAACGCCAGGATTTCATGTTGGGGGGGGGGCTAAAGCTCCAAACTCTTCCCTTTTGTCCCATCCTCCCTGTGATTTGCAGTGATTTCCCACTTTGGGGGGGCTGAGCCTCAGTTAGGGGGCTAAGCCTCCTCCCCCATCCCTCCTGGCGCGGCCACTGGAACAGATCATTTCTTGGTTATAATAAGTGGTAATATCCATTGTGTTGAAGATAAGAGCTAGAATATTACAAATGTGTTTACCCACTGACTGATGGAGTGAGTGACCGACGACTGATCGACCGACCGAAGCAACTATAGTATATTATGCACTCCATGAACCCGTGTTATAACTTTTGATTGACGTATACAGATGCAACCTGTGGTTGACCTAATTGAACTAATTGATGTGGTTTCTGATGCAGATTTGGCGTTCGTCTTGACCTATCTGTGATGCACCGTGAAGTTCGTCCGCATGCAGCGCTGCCTCCTCCTCCTCCTCCTACTCCAACTGGCTTTTCCGGCGGAGGAGACCCTCTTCTGATGGGGCGTCTCCAGCTGCCGCCATCGATTCCCGTCTCCAAGGACGGCGAGGAGGGTGTCTACGCCTACCATCTCGGCCTGCTTCACAGCAACGCCGAATCGCGGCCGGAACGCTACCACGCGCCCCCCAATCGAAGCCTCGACCCTCGAGGGCAGAACGACGATCTCGGTTTCCACTCACACTACGTAACATCTACGACGACGAAGTCGCTCAGCAGCAGCAGCAGCTCTGCTGGCGGCACAGGAGATTCCAAGACTCTGTTACAGACCTCTGACAGTAGTTACTCGACCAGCGGCAGCTCGACACACTCGGGCAGCGCAGGGAAGCCAGTGCCGCATGTCGACAAACTGCCGACGACGACGACGTTGTGGGGTTCCCACGAGGCGATGAGCCTTGCGGGAGAGAAGAGTTTCAGGAGGGAAACTGAGGAGAAACCGCCAGCTGCTGCTGCTGCTGCTGCGGTTCCTAAGCAACGAAGTAGCAGTGCCGAAGGGGTGCGTCGAATCATCAGCAAGTACTCCTTTCTGCGTAACTTCTCTCGGAAACACACGACTACGAAAACATCTGCAGCAGCGGTGCACTCGCCGTCGCATCCGCCGCATCCGCCACAGGCACCGCCTCCACAGGCACCGCTCTCCGATGCGGAGATGTGTGGGTTGGTGGGCGTGTCTGGAGTGCTGTCGGAGGAGGCGGGGTCACCGCCTGTCGGAGGAGAGAAGCAGGCCCCCTGGGAACTGCCGCCCAACTATGTCGATATGATATTCATCAAGGACACGGTGCCGCCGTCAACGACGACTGCAGGCGGCGGCGAGAAACAGGGCGACGTTGCTAGGAAACAGGCTCTGCATCTGAAACAACATCTACTTGAACAGCAACAACAACAACTACAACAACAACATCATCATCATCAATTGAACAAATCAACTGCAACGGAAAAATCGCAGAAAACAAAAGCTGCAATGAAACATAAATAGAAGCAGTTAATGTAAAACAAAATAGTTCCAAACGACAAGACAGGATACATAGGGGCCTACTTTATAAACAAAGTAACACGATTAACACAGTAAAATAATATCACGGAACTCACAGTAACCGCAAATTAGGTATACGGACCATTAGGCCAATAGCAACAAAACTAAACTCCCTACTGTTCACAGTGAAAATAAACATGTTTGCGGCATAATTATACAGGATGGGCAGAAAGCCATAGCGGTCTGCAGGTAGTGAAAAGGGGAGAGGGTAAGTCCTCCATCCGAAAGCGCAAAGAATTAATTGCTCGATAGAAGGGTGTGGGGCAAAAATCGCTGCGGGCTGGTGTCTAAGAATAGGTCCGCAAAAATTGTGACACTTGTAATAGTGATAGGTCCTGTCTGAACGACTAACTCCAACAGGTCGTTGTAGATTTTCGCCATGTGATACACTAACCTTGCTTATCATTTGTGAATCAGGCCGTCGGTGCCCCCCTCCCCAGTGCCAATGGTTCTGATTAAAAATAGAAGCTAGAAAACTGTCCTAAGACTGAACCTGACTGAGAACCATTGTAGGGTATACGTAACAAAAGCCATTTCATAAAAAGAATTTGAAAAGAAACAGACACTATAGACCAGAGGCTGTTGCAACCACAAGAACTAAGAGGCAACTGAAGGATACATAAAAAGCTGAAAACTGGAGGCCTAAATGTGCCAAGCCCAAATACACGGTGAACACTGGAAACGCAACAGACTATAGTAACCGCATAGTTTACTATTATAGTGACATACATGTATAGTAGTTGCAACATTGAAATGATGGAACAAAGCTTACTAACTGCAGGTGAAGCAAAATGATACAAGCTGCAATTAACTATTTAAGCAAACCATAGGCCTACATTATATATAAGCAGCTATACTGGTTTAGTATCGGAAGCAATGGCGACTATAGATTGTACAGACAATTAGACAACGGCTGCTACAAGGCCACGATCAGTTGACGCTCTGCTTCTTGTGTTTCTTTCGTTGTTGCGGTAATTTTGATTTTATGATAGTCGTTCTTCAATGGCAATGTTATATAGTTTTCTTACTCTCTGGCTTTATTTGATTTCAATTCAATTCAACACTTTTATTGACACCAAGTATACCAAATTCTTCAAAAGTTGGAAAAGCATAACTTCTGTTACGTCTGTAGAGCCACTCTAATTGATAATGCACTCGGTGATAATGACGACAATGACGTCATTGCCTTCGTGAGGTTCTTCTAAGGTTCTATATAAAGAGCCATATATATACACGCACATGATAGGTAGAAAATCCGGACATTTTGCAACCATAGACGGGCCAAGAACACTGCTCAGCTTGTCATCACCTGGAGTCCTGGACCTGCTTAGATAAGTCGGCCATCGTAGGCTTACATCGAATTTCAGAACTGAAGGAGTCCTAAAAGGCGATGGATCTTCATTGTCACGAATTAATTATCATTGTCGTCACTATCAGCGCTTGTGACTAAACTGGTGACATGGGGTTAGCTTTTATAAGGGACGCTTTCAACATTTATAGTTTACTAGTAACTAGCTACAATCAACAGTTCGTAATCGTAGACCTCAACCAGCGCCCGGCCTAAGATTCGGCCGTCGTGGACAATTAGGGTTCCCGTGGTCTATCTGGAGACTAATTCAACAGCGCTCGTGAAATTTGGACTTACTGAATTGGAAGGTAATCTCCAGTAAGTAACTGCATGCCGTTTACTGGCAAAAAAATGCACTTTGAGGGATATCCATAAGATCTCGTGTCGTCTCGTATCGTAATCTCCAAACTTCTAAAGCGCCACTCGAAAGCCAAGCGCAGGGCACCAGCTTATTCACGAGCGCTGCGTCTAATCTCGGATTGATATAGGACTATACTGTATAGGATTATAGGTGAATGGTCTTACGAAGCTTCCCCACATAATCTTGACTTGAGCTCTTCAGTTTTCTCTTCCTGGGACTCCCTGCGTTTGACTCCCTGTGCCCCAGCGCATCATGTTCACACATTTAACTTTTGTGCGCAACTGTTTTGTTGGGTATATATCTTCTACATACGCCTAACTCGGTCTCTTCATTCGCTAGTTGCTCAACTCTCCGCTCGGCCGCCAAAGGTCGTCTGGTTGTCCACAGCGTGCTCGGGGCCTCTGCTCAATCTAGCTTTACTTGTATTGGTTCCTCTAGTTGCGAGGAACCCCTTTCCACAGAAGTTGCGACTTGAGCTCTTCAGTCTTCTCTTCCTCTGTTTCGAAAACGCCTGGGCCCTGGAGTCCATTTTACTTTTTTTTGTATATTCGTTTAATAGATTTTCCCGATGTCAAACCGCATCAGGTTACATTCATAGCAGATAACAGTGAGTTAGTCAATATGCAACCATGCTACCGAACCGAACAATTCCAAGATTATTAAACATAGTTACATAGGCCTACATATTATAGAAGAAGTTCGTGAGAACATCACTTAAAAGTAGCCTATGATAGACTGTGTCCAAGTAGGCTATATCGAATAACATCTGGACTGTTAGACTTAGTTTATCGTTTGAGTTTTATTTTAAAATATTATTGACTGTATCCAATAATCCAAGTAAATTGAGGATAATATTACTCAAAGGCATAGTAATCGATTTCCAAATAAATCCAAAGACAGTGTGTGGCCGGAGACTGGGACCATCAAGGTACCTTGTACGAAGAGGGCTTTAAAATGAGGTGAAGAGGAAAGGCTGAATAATGTTAGCAGTTCGACGAACCCGAGACACTGGCGAAGGGCAGAAGCCAGGTGCATCATAGAGCACCCGCCGACGATACTGTTGACGTCTAGGGCCATTCGGTCTTCGCACACTCTGCAACAGCGGCAGAACGTTCGGTTGTAGGACTGGTCATTTGCCTCGACTCGCCTGAGCGATGAGGAGGTGACCATGAGGCTCCATGTAGCGGCTGGGAACCAGCGCCCGATGCCCCAAGGCCGCCGAGTCCGGAGATCGATGAGGTCGACAGTCAGGTGATCTACCTGTCGACACCTCTCAGTCTCAGCGCCACTTGGTGTCCAAAATCTTTACCCATTCAGGTAGAAGAGAAATTCGGTTTTCGCGGAATTGAGATAGAGAAGCTTTTGATTTTGTCTATATATGTGAGATTGGGTGACGACAGCAAACGGTTGACCGACGGATGGTGGCGAGAAAAGACATTCGTAAGCAGGAATGTGGTGGTCAAATGAGGTTTCTACGGCTCAATAGGCAGTATAAAAACAAATGAAGAGAAACCCGAATTTCTCATCTTAGGGCTACCCGAATGGGTAACGATTTCTATACTGGATGACATTGACGAACCTGGGGCATCAAACGCCCATGTAGATCTGTGAATAATTGAAGTGACCGACATTGCACTGCAGTGTTGATATTGCACGACTTTACCAACTGACTGAAGTGATTTAACTTTTCGCCGAAAACTCGAACATACACCCGGATTGTCCAGGAATATCGTAAAAGTTAAACATAAATGTTTTAATCACGAGAAATTCAACAATTAATGCTCTTATTACTAGTATATTTGATCAGTCTGAAATATAGCTTCATCAATTTCATCATAATGACATAATATATGTCATCACCTCTTGATGACTTTTAATATCAACAAAGTTTACAAAACTGTTTCTATGAACTTTTCCCAAGGATAATCGAACACCGCTGGTGCCCATGGCGCTCACAGAGTATAGTTGTAGCCCTGACGGTTAAGAGCTGGTCTTCTGTCTTGCGGAAAATATCCATTAATGTTGGGTAGCTTAACTGCGCATCCTCAGACTCCTTGCCGACAGTCTGACTGTCTGAGGAAGCTTGCAGTTGACATTTCTGAGTATTTTCACGTCCATCTCGATTCCACCTCCATATCTTCTTCCTTCTAATTTCGTCTTCTCTCATCCTCCTTCTTATCCCTCGGCTCATTCCAGGACAACGACAAAATAAACAGCAGAGAACTACCGACAAAGTGAGCTTACGTGGTTTTACGCCACGCCAGATACCCCTGCCATGTAAAGAGCTTACGGGGTTTTACGCCACGCCAGAGGCCCAGCAGGTCTACTACTAACAAACTACTGGCGCACAAATACAAAAACGAACGAGCAAACCCCATGAGCTTACGGGATATTAGGCCACGCCAGAGGCCCACGGGGCCACTTATAAGTATACGAGCAAACAGTTACTGCAAACACAAACCGAGACGACACAGAGCCATAGAATATATAGGCCTATGCATCACACAAGATCCCCTCTCGCCATGCAATAGGCAGAATCATCGTCGCCAACCTGTGCCTACAGAAACACAGTTAAACCACAAAGGTTATTCACGTTATGACAGATTTGTAGTTTAATCATACGAAAGAATAAAGTACAAGATTATCCGTCTGGGGCGGTCTCTGCTGGTCGGCACCGCACTGATATATAGGACTACATCAGGAAGCTTCATGTTCCAGTTAACCAGGTCAGCGATCGTATAGAGCTCAGTTGCTCATGCAGTTATGCATGTATAGGCTACTGCGCTTCTGTATATCAACTCATGAGGTCCATAGATGATAGACATCATAGACTACATGTATAATTATCTTCTCACGTCTCGAATCTTCCTCTAAGAATATGCTTCCATCAAGTTCCATGCTGTACATACGTTATGTGGCATTTAGCACTGTTCAGCAAACATTTCAAAATGTCTTAAAATGCACTTAAATATTTAGTTGAAATCGATAGGCAGGAAGAATCTGGAAGATTCGAGTCATGCAGGAGGACAAGGAGGAGGAGGAGGAGGAGGAGGAGGAGGAGGAGGAGGAGGAGGAGGAGGAGGAGGAGGAGGAGGAGGAGGAGGGATGAGCAGGAGGAGGAGGAGGAGGAAAGAAGAACAGGGGAGGACCGGAGGAGGAAAAGGAAGAAGAGCAGTCCCTTAAGCTCACTTGAGAGGCAGCTTGGTTGAGGTGTTAGCGACTTCCTGTTTAGCCTCGGCATATGAGGACGAGTAGCCTGTCCTCTCCCCGCCGTCTCTTCTTCCCACAGACAGTAAACTCGAAACTCGAAACTTCTACAGTGCTCACAAAAGCGAAGTCGCGGGAACCAGCTTATTCACAGGCGCTCAATCAAAACAAAATCAGAGGGTCAAAATCCAGAGAGTCAGGCAGGCAGACAGGCAGACAGGCAGGCGGCTAAGGTGGATGGTGTTTGGTGTTGAGACATCGAGGTAGGAAGGAGGTGTTTGATTCAGGATAGGATTTGTCAAAAAACAGAGTTTTCAGTTTCGAGTGAAAGACTTGTAGAGAGATAGCGTTAGGTGGGGTTTTGGTGTGCGGTCAGTGTACTCATTGTAAAGAGATGAAACCGAGAGAAAAGCTTTAAGCTGAAGTTTGGGTAGGCTTACAAATAAAGTAAGACAAGAAACACTCAAAATCAAATGAAGTAGAAATGAATTTCATTACGTGCCTTACACCATCAAGGTTACAAGGTAAGTCTTACCTGTACGAAACAGCCGTTCAGGCTTTCACCAGAAAACCGAGAGGCAACAGAGAAGCTTCCTTCCTTAAGCAGTCACCGCAGTGTAAGCTGGACTTATCTCGAAAAAACACTAACCATTTGGAGGCCGGAAACTTAAGCCGTCGCAACACAGCAGCATCCCTTCTGGAAACTATACAGAAAAGGAAAACAGAAAACTATAAGTAATCAGAAAATCATCACTCAAAAATATTGTGCAACATTACTAGAAATGTAGGCCCCTATATTCCTTACCAGATTTAAAGGCATTGAAATAATTTTAGTAACTAGATGTTTGCCCGTCCTAAGACGGTTAAGTTTAGCGTGCACGGCCGGGCCAATTGAAATCAGCGCTCCCTCTTTTCTCCACTTCGCTTTCCCTTGCTCAACTTTTCCCTTCCAATTCCACTTCCCACCCCTTTCCCCTGCCTTCTCCCCTTCCCGTCCCATAACCTCCCATTCCTGTTTTCCCTCCCATCCTACCCCTATTCTACCCCTCCCGACCCATTCTCTACCCCTCACCCATACTGCCCTTAATTGAATTCCTTTTCCCTCTTAATCACCTTCCTTTCTTCTCCACTCACACGTGTGACGTCACAATAATATTGTGACGTCACACAAAGAACTTCGGCTAGATAATATTATATATATATATATATACTATGGCAATGAAGGCGAAAACAGCGTAACCGCACGCATCAGACCAGGCGCGCACGCAGTCATCCAGTCACAGAGATTTCTGTGCGTTTATATTATTAATTGTAATTAGTAATTTACATGAAGATCGGCATTATCCGATGGTGCACCAAAAACAAAACATAATCAGGTCGATCTCTACATATACATACAAACATATATTATTATAGACTTACACACCTATAGTTAACTCGTATCTTTTGTCCCAATCCTCTTATCTATCGCTGTTCCTGCGCTTTTCCCATTGGAAACTGCAGCCACTAGTCCACTACACGATCGATACCGTATCTAGAATTCTAGATGAACTACCCCATCCGCGGTCTCCTCACTTCTCGTTAAGACTTAAGTTCCTCTATAGTCTCTGAAAAAATTCCCTTTCTGACCTTCTAACACTCGCTTAGTACTGTATCTCTGGATAAACCGCCGCCTGACTTGAAGCTGATTAAGCTGAAGGAGCCTTTATATGGCCTACGTTTAACATTACAGGTTACATGTAGTTACGCCTTAGAAGTTTCAAGGCTACGATTAGGCCTACGATTACAAAATTTATACATATGAAACGAAATTATATTTAACATATGCATGCATGGTCATACCACATCTGTAAGATGCAGACTTGTATACAAGACATCAAACTTCGAGACCGAGACAGTGGGGTTTGAGACCGAGACAGTGGGGTCCGAGACCGAGACAGTGGGTCCCAGACAGTGGGGTTCGAGACCGAGACAGTGGGGTTCGAGACCGAGACAGTGGGGTCGGAGACCGAGACAGTGGGGTTCGAGACCGAGACAGTGGGGTTCGAGACCGAGACAGTGGGGTCGGAGACCGAGACAGTGGGGTTCGAGACCGAGACAGTGGGGTTCGAGACCGAGACAGTGGGGTCGGAGACCGAGACAGTGGGGTTCGAGACCGAGACAGTGGGGTTCGAGACCGAGACAGTGGGGTTCGGAGACAGAGACAGTGGGGCTCGAGACCGAGACAGTGTGGTTCGAGACCGAGACAGTGGGGCTCGAGGCCGAGACAGTGGGGTTCGAGACCGAGACCGTGGGTTCGAGACCGAGACAGTGTGGTTCGAGACCGAGACAGTGGGGCTCGAGACCGAGATAGTGGGGTTCGAGACCGAGACCGTGGGGTTCGAGACCGAGACAGTGAGGTTCGAGACCGAGACAGTGGGGTTCGAGACCGAGACAGTGGGGTCCGAGACCGAGATAGTGGGTTTCGAGACCGAGACAGTGGCGTCCGAGACCGAGACGAGACACAAGGTCCGAGACAGTTGAAGACAGTTCAAAACGAGTTATATGCACATTGACCCAAATCCCGAAACAATTTTTCTCTCAACTTTTGACGTCTAATACCAGGAACAAGTCACTGAAATCAGCCGATCACCTGAATTGTATAAACTATAGAGAAATTAAATATTTAGGACATTCTGAAATCTTCTAAATGATTCTATAATTTAAATAAAACACAATTCAATGTATTAGCGACATAAGTCACTTCACTCACCTTGAGAAACTATAGATGATGTTCCGAGCGTTTCGCTTATTTTGGCTTTACACCAGCGGCCATTTATTTTGTTTTTCATTGATTTCAAATTGCGTGAATGCAAATGTCACTATTTCAGGTTTTTATGAGACATTTAAAAATATTTGCACTGATAGAAATTAGAACATTGAAATAAGGCAGTAAAGTACAAACTTAAAACTGCTCTTTTCAATGTTATTAACCAGAAACACAGCTTTTCTAACGTTCCGGTTTATTTAGTTATTCGTTCGGCACATGCAGGACAATTTTAAAGCGCGATACTGTCGGAAGTTCAGCACTAAAGACAGTTTGAGCGAGAACTAGGCCTATGGAGACCGCTTCTACAAGAGAACTTGTAAGACTTTCGCTTCGAGACAGTTTCCAAAAAGTCAAGAAATGACCTCGAGACCGATACAGTTTGGTCCGAGACCGAGATCGAGACATCAAAAAACCTATCTCGAGACGTCTCGAGACCGAGACAGTGTCTCGAGACAATCCAAGTCTGGTAAGATGTCAGTAATGTAATGTAGGCCTATAGTTAATGCAATGGCATCCATGGTTGCCATGACGCACTTTAAAAATGCAAAGGGCCTAAATGTCGGCTTAATAATATTATCAAAGCATAGAGAAGCAAATTATCTACCATAATACGATCAGCCGATACAGATTGGCATTAATTATTATCCTATAGGCTATCGCATGAAAGTTGCAAGACCGCTTAATTAAGTGTATAAATTCGAATCACTTACATTTGCAAATTCCTCTTCGTTCTTCCACTTCAAACATCTGCAGACCATGCCCTCGTTCGTCTTCAGCTAGTTTTCAGCTTGTTTCAGAATGGTTTCTTAAATGAAATAAGACAAGGCAACGCCCCTCCATGCTCAAAACGGGATAGATGGGAGGGATCTTTAATCTAAGGTCAAAATAGCTATGACGTCATAATCAAATTCAGTTTTCTTTGTCTGCATAAAAATAACGTCCATGGTCCAAAAGTATTTATGACGTCAAATGAGACTTCTGAAGAGGAATCTACATTAATTGGGACCTATTGCGTCTATGAAAATGACGTCATAATGACGGTTGCGCTTTAGACGTCCCTGTTAAAATCTTTGCTTCAGACATCCTTGGGAACAGGAAATTAGAGACAGACACGCAAACAACGGAAAATAGCGAGTCCCCAAACTATGATTGTGTCCGGCTGTCGTGCATACGCCTGCATAATAGCTGGGCTATTACACAGGCTAGCTATAGCTATTATAACGTTGTCTGTGGTCTGTCCGTCGGCCATTCGTTGATATGGCCATAATGTAAGAGATATCTCTTACATTATGATATGGCTTTCGGCCATATGTCTGTCTCCCTTTCTGTCGTCTATTGATCCTCCCGTCTGCGTCACTGTTTGTGTCATATATAGGCCTACGCACAGAGATACACAGTGGCGGCGCCAGAGGGGCTTAGCCAAGTTAGCCCCCCCCCTAACTGCGGCTCAGCTTCACCAAAAAAGTGGAAAATCACTGCAAATCACAGGGAGGAGGGGACAAAAGGGAAGGGTTTGGAGCTTTAGCCCCCCAAACCTTAAATCCTGGCGCCTCCACTGGAGATACACAGAATAAGGACCTTTAAAATTTTACTTTGATTTGTAGGTGATTTGACACTTTTATCATTTTATGTAGAACTGTTCTGAATGGTACTTTTTAAGTGTGCTATGTAAATAGACTTATTTTAACAATCCAAAATCATGAACAACGGATGCAATAAAAGAAGGGAACACACCGTATACACACGCCATGAAATATTCTTACTTTTATGTAATAGGCCTACATGTACAGTGATGTACTAGGCCAAATTTTTCTAATTTAGTTTCATTGCCACTTCTTACTTGCATTAAATTACTTTTTCGTTTAATAATTTCAGGTTTTACCAGACGTCCTTAGGCCTACTTAATAACCGATTATTTTCGGTCGTTGAAATGACGATGGTAAAATTTCTGTCATACATTACGATACATTTTCGCTTTGATGATGACTGCCGCTCATTTCCGGAACTGTTGGTAGACGTCTTCATCGCCATCATCGTCGTCTTTCGTCATTTTTTCATCGTTTTCGATACCTTTCGTCGTCTTTGTCATCTTCTTTCTCGTCTGCAGCCTTCCACAGAATGCTCCAGAAACTCAGAGAACAATGAAAAATTGCCATCATTTTGATGACGTCATATTTGGGAATTGTGACGTCAAGCGACTTACATTAAAAAAGCAATCGCAACGGGTGCAGTAATCTTATGTCAGAGCTTCATTGGCACAATTCTACTTATATCTAAGCTATACGTATGATAAAACACTGTTCTGCTATAGACCTCTTCTCCAATATAAAGTAATCGAATATTGGCATTTTTATAGCGCCGTCATTGTAATGTACGCGGCATCATTCGATAGTTGTTTCGCTTCTAGTGTTTTTAGTTTACTATTTAGGCTACTAAGTTTTCCGCTACTATTTGATAAGTTTTGTATAACTTTGTATGTACAGCGCCGTGCGTTTGCCAGCGTTTAATAAAGAACACACTTACTTAGCCTACTAATCAATTAAATCGCTTTCCAATTAGAACCAAACGAGTTCGATGTGGGCAGCCCAAGCCCACGAGCCCACTTATCGCCCACCCGAAAGTTGGATATTGGAAATGTCGGTTAATGAGCTTCTGACCTCAATCCTATAGGCCTAAACAATATTAATCGGATAATGGGCTACTCACATGGTGCCAAGATGGGGCTGATATGGGCGTGCCCAATGAGCCCACCTAATTTTTAGATGGGCTCTGTATGGGCAAGTTGGCAGAGTAGGCCTATGGCTATAGCTATTACTAGCCGGCAGCAGGCAATCGTGGCGTGTTCTATTTGGAAGACGTTGGGCAAATAGCCCACGGTTCAAGAAATCGGTCTCTCCAATTCATAATGGTTTTAATTATTGGCCTACCTGTTTGACGAGGAAGGTAGTAGGCTATCACACTGGCAATAAATGATTGAAAATATGCATAGTTTTAACCTGTGTAAATTAACTGAAATATGTGCGATAAAGGATTATCAGTACATTTTTATTTTATAAAATTTACTAGCGTTAGAGCAGCCTTCCCGCTTATCACTTATTCTGTACATGGTAAAGCGCTACAAAACTTTATGCTTTAGAGACACTCGACGAAGTTACGGTTAACATGCTGGTTACACGCTTACCGTTTTTGTTTTATTTCGCTGATTTTCAGCACAACAGACAACAAGTAGATATTTTAGTTGCGGATGCGTAATTTTGCTTTTTGATTTATGTTTTTAGGTTTCTTATAAAATGCGGTTAGTATTTGTTGTCAAATTGTTGATACATTTTAGTTCACGGTCGGATCGCGATATAATTTGGTACAGATGATCACCTATAATAACCCTCAAGTTTGGATAGTGTAGCTATAGTGGGATGTTGAGGGGTCAGCCCGAATCCCAGAAACCAGAATCCCCGAAAACGCTGAAAACAGACAAAAGCCCGATTCCCCGAAAACAGTTTTCTAGAAAGCGGCCGAGCTATTCAGAGTTAAATTGTAAACATGACATAGACTTAGGCACTTAGCGTGGCCTTGATGTATATCGATATACTCCCTATTCAAATGTTTATTTTTTTATTATATTCATTCGGGTCGTACTTAGAAGATCAGTTTCGGGGATCCGGCGGAATTTACGCCGAAGTGCCTTTCGGGGATTCGGGTTTCGGGGATTCGGCCCGCACCCGATGTTGAACATTCGGTGTGGAAAGCCGCAACTCAAATAAATAATGAAAAATGTCCGTAATATTTCTGAAAACCTTTCTCACGAAAGCGTCAGCCACCAAGAGTTAGTCACTCAGGCAATTACAAGAAAATTTCAATTTGCTTCTATGTATGTAAGAGGGCTGAAAGTAATCGAAACACGGAGGAAACATATTTTCACACATTTTACTCGCAATCAGTGTAAGATAAAAGTCAGATTTTATGGTTCCTATCATGAGTTATCCACATAGTCATTTACCATGAAATCTCAAACTGTCCCCACTGTTGGTTTATGGGGCTGCAAAAGAGCCCTAACATGGGGAAATAGTGTTTTAACACTTAATCAAAATAAATGTTGAGGTGGATAACTCCTGATTGAAGAAACAGTGGTAGTCCATTCCATTCCTTAGGCAGCACATCAGAAATAGTATGTGTAGCTGAAGAGGAACATCGCTTACGATAACTACCTTGGAATGTTTTAAGCTGAGAATAAAATTCATGTATAGAGATTTAGAATTGTTCTGAACTTAAATTTTAATGTCGGATTTGACCAATCGATGATTGTAGTGTGTCAACAGTGAAGTGTGAATCGTGCCAGGAGGCATTTGGAAAGTACAGATGTCCACGTTGCAAGCTGGTTTCATGCTCTCTTTCCTGTGTCAAGCAACACAAGGAAGCAAAGAACTGCAATGGAGTTAGAGACAGAGCTGCTTTCGTGCCACTCAAAGACTTTGATGATCTGCAATTCTTAAGTGGTAAAGTGTCTTTGATCAATTTCAGCTATTGTGTGCTAATTTATAATGAAAGCTGATGTGCTGTCAACTGCGATTTTCATTGAGTTCATATAGGATGTATGTTACATTTACTTTATGATGATTGCTTTAGATTTATGGAGTTAATCCTCAAGTTTCTATGGTCTTTGTGTATTTTCAAGCAATTGTAAAATTTTGTTGTTTAAAATTCATTTAGCAAGAAATAAATGAGATGTGATTAGTATTTGCTATCCATGTCATTTGATGCTAGCAACAGTTGATGTCGAAACAATCAACAGTTCTAAGCGTATTCCTTTAAGTTTGTTTGGACTTCATCTCTCACTAGTCACAATGATCCTTAGGTTCGTCTGTTATACATCATTGCCCATGCATTCTACGCATGTCGTCTATAACCAAATCCACGTGGACAGTGCTTACCTTAAAGTCATGGCCGTTTGTGATGGGGAAATCTTGGATCCAATTCTATCGTAGTAGAAATACTTGCGTGCCACTGACATCCAATTGGTCAAGTCCATGCTGTTTTGGAGATGTCGTGAATTTGGCGCAGGGTTGATGAATCAGTTGACTGAAGTTTAAGCACAATTTAGTTACACTGCCATTCATTTGTTCATTTTTTCACTCGAATAGCTAGTCAGTGTCTTGTGACACACACTGGGTTTGAACACTGGTCTCAAAGGTAGATGACTGATGATTTAGTAGTCACTCACTGTGCTACCAATAAAGCATGCTATCCTAATGTCCATGGAATTGGAAACATGCCTCTGCTGTGTCACTTTTGCAATTTGTTGATGCCTCTTACACATTTGATACTGGTACTGACTCTCATGTTTACCGGTACATGTGACAGTGGTGCTATTAATTTACCTAACATGTTTCCGTTATGTTGCGTGTTATAATGACTTTATACATGATTGTGCTGTGCAACATTTTAGATTACAGGCTCTTAGAAGACCTGCAAAGAGTAGTTGAGGCAGGGAATGGGAGTCAGAAATTTAAAGTACTTAAACGTCTGAAAGTACTGGTATGTTTATACTTTGAAATTTATTTAATCTTTTGGATAATTTGTTTTCAGATTTTA
Organism: Aporrectodea caliginosa; assembly: GCA_020284085.1. NCBI lineage: Eukaryota > Metazoa > Annelida > Clitellata > Crassiclitellata > Lumbricidae > Aporrectodea > Aporrectodea caliginosa. The sequence goes on along the minus strand of JACEVL010000534.1, from coordinate 546,649 downwards.
TGCTCATAAACGAACTGTTTGGTTTATTTTAATAAACTGCTTTTCTAAGTCTGTGAGGAACCTAGTGACATGAAAGGATTTTCTACTGGTAAAATCCGGATTTTTTAACCGTAAGAAATATTATCCACTTGATATTTCAATAGAATGGTAAAAAATGCTAAATGCCTCAGGTTGACTTCTATACACTTATTGTAAACCAGAGAGAATATCGTGTCCCGTCAACATGATTGTGGAATACAATACAATGTATCTGTCCGGAACCTCTTCAACTTGTCTTCAGCTTTTTCGAGTCATTAACTCTGAAATTCAAAATCTCATTATTTTTATATTTAGGACCCTTTCATTCTTTCTGTTGTTAACGCCTGTCTTATTGAAAGTTGCTTTCCTACTTGTTACACCCATACAATACAACTGTGTATTGATATTGCTTTCCTTCCAAAGCTCAGAAGTGCACACGTGACCATATGACAGAACATCAATGGCACTAAGCAATAGTGAGTTAAGGACTTGCTCGTGGTCCTACACAGTAACTGTCTCAGACGAGGCTCGAACCCGTGCTTTCCACATTACAGGCTGAGCGCTCTAACCAATCGGCCACCGTGCCGCATGCTTTAGTCTATCACCTTGTGAAGAAGCCATTGTTCTATTAGAACAGTGTTTCTTAACCAGTGTTCGACCGAACCCCTGGGGTTCGGTGAGCCAGTGCCAGAGGTTCGGCAGAGGTCCTCTGAAATATATACATATTCAGGGTCAGTGAGTGTGAGTGAAAAATCATTTGCTATTTTATTTTTATTTTTCGACTTTTATTTAATAAAAATTTAATAGTTAACTGTTAGTAGTTCATGTATTGAATGTATTAATATTGTATCAGATTTTTTGGTACAATTTTTTATTTCCTTTTGTTCCCATTAGTTAAAAAATTATTGTTCAAACTTGAGGGGGTTCGGTGAGTTGTCATGGATTTCCTTGGGGTTCGGCACCCTTTAAAAGGTTAAGAACCACTGTATTAGAATTTGCTTAAAGCTGATTGATGCCTCCTGCATGCATTACGATAATAGCACTACTGAAATTTCATATTAGATTAGTAACAATTCTGGTATTGAGTAGTAACTGTGTGCTGGTTAACTTTATTTTCTTCATAGCGGAAGCAAAACCCAAGACCACAATACCAACATCAGAATCAGCGACAGCCCCGAAGAAGAAGGAAAAATAAATTTCACAATAAGAAGTAAGGTTGTGCTCATTTTGTTAGACACGGTTAAATCATAACTGGAGTCCTAATGCTAACCACTGCACTTTGTTTTCCTGCCTGCCATCCTCTGTATGGGCTGTTAATGCTTCACTACTGTCTACGCTCTAGTAGTTGCAAGGGTTCCGTGACAACTCGTCTACAGACTTCGTCTACGTCACTTCGTCTACAGACGAAATGGCGTGAGAAAAAGTCTGTAGACGAGTTGTCGCGAAACCGTCTACCGACATTTCGTCTACAAGTGTATCTGTATCCATTACGGCTAATCAACAGAGGCCGCTTTCTTATAGTTTTGTTAAAACGTGCTAAATATTCTCAGGAATCCAGCTTCTAATTACTGAAAAGATTATTTTCATCAATCCAACTTCTATTGAATTAAAACTTATTTTCATCCATGCATCTAGCTTGGTATCCAGCTTCTATTTATGGTAAAAATTATTTTGATCAATCCAGCTTCTATTTCAACACAGGAATTTTTTCATCAATCCCACTTCCATTTAGGGAAACAGTTTTTTCATCAATCCAGCTTCCATTTTAAAGTGACAATATCAAATAACTTTGTAGACGAAATGTCGTTAGACGAAATATGTGTAGACGAAGTGTCGTAGACAAAATGTCGGTAGACGAATTGCCGTGACACCATTGCAAGTCATTGCATCAGCATTTAACATTTTAAGAACAGGCACTAAAATGCATGGAAAACTAATCCCTGTCATCGTTAAAGGGTTAATGATATGCTCTGTGTATTAACTACATTGAACCTTATCTTTGGGCATCCCTATCCCTTGTAACTCTTTCTGACACCAGACCCTTCGTATAACGCTCATCATTATACATCGATTCAAGTATGTGTACATTTGTCAGCCTCTGATTGGGACTGGACCAATTGGATGCCAGCGACACCCAAGTATTTCTACTATTCAGTTTGCAAAGGTGGCTCTCCAAGACAAACCAGAAGTTGACTGCCATCATGTAAGAGCCCAAGCAACAACTTGGAAACAGTTTTGTTTAGCTGAATTTGTTATTTCTATTGCAGACACTTTGATCCAAGTCTTCGAAATGCAGTCCAAGAAAATCCTTGTGAAAAGAACAAGTTCGTACCACCCACAGAGGGTAGGTTCATCCGTTTATATTTTACAGCTCTTTTAATTAGTGCAATTGTGTCTTCAAAAGTTTCAAAAGATATACTGATAATTCAGGCTTCAATGATATGCACCACCGTCATGAGCAACAAAACACCTTCAAGAATGTAGATCTCTCAGTCTCAGCCTGGTAATCTGTCTTTGGTTTGACTCCCAAGATCTTTACTATAACAGGGCTGTGTAAATTACATTTTCTGACTTCTAAAATATATATTATATATATATATATATATAAACGACCATTTACTTATTATATTGGATAAACTACACCTTTGAGGAGCTTTGCAAAAAAGCTGATATAGACCTCTTTAGGAACATCTTAACAAATACTAGCCACATCCTCCATGACCTGCGCCCACGCTCACATAGCCCTGTTCTTCCTAGATTTGATTCCCTTACCAGGCGCGGCTTCTTAGCTAGGATGTTATACAGTTAGACATCTGTTTTCTAGTTGACTTAATTTTCTTCTAATTATCGTTTTCTTATGCATAAATTATTTCTGACTCTGTATGTAAAGCGCTGAGCATTTGCTTGCGTTTAATAAAGAACATTCTTACTTACTTACTTACATTTGGCTTTTTGTTTATAGAAAGCAAAGGTGAATCATCGACTGTCTGCCCTTCTTTGAAACCAGACTTGCATATCCATTGGGATGAGAATGAAGACGTTCCACCGACAGAGATCAGTCTGAAATCGAACTAGAATTTTCAGTTGTATGACCTAGATTAGTCACTGTTTGACGCATTTTAAGAAATTGACTGAACACATGCTGTAACAGAGCCAAGCTTTAAGTTCTTTTGATTACATTCGTCATCTTAATGTAACTGACAGTTGTCTGAGCTGGTATTAGTGTCCTGATTCATCCCACATGTTATTTTGAACAGTGTCATTTTTCTAAAATTGATCTTAAAACATTTTAATTTGACTGTTTTGTGTGGTGATGCATACTTATGTTCAACTGTTCATGTACAACTTTGCTACTGTAAATTGCGTTTGGAGACATATAATCTGGTAATCATGCTACGTGTCTTGTAGGGTAGGTGGGAGTTCGCGTGCGCCTTCGCTCGGTCACGCGACGTACTCGCTTCTTCTACACTGGCTCCCGCTCTTGCTATCTCTTCCCTAGGCGCTACCGAAGGGCAAAACGGCGGAGCAGGCCGTCTTCTTTCTGGTTCTTCTACTGACGAGGTGGCCCATCTACTTCCAGTGGCAAGGCCCACCGTCGGACTGACGGTCCTACGTCCTTCTGACGCAGGGTGGTTGGTAAAAGTTACTACCCGCCCCCTTCATTTCTCTCCATCTCTTCCAAACGATCCATCATACGATTCATCAGACCAAACTGTCTCTCCTCTGCCTCTCTCTGTCTCTCTTCTGCCTCTCTCTGTCTTTCTTCTGCCTCTCTCTGTACCTGTGTCACCGCGCCAGTCAGAGTGGCCAGCAAGGCCATCATTCTGTCTAACGTCTCGGCGGACCTAATTTCGGTATGCGAAGCTTCGCTTCGTAGATCTTCTTCCTCTTCTCCGTTTCTTTCTGGGAGAGAATTAGACGGTGAAGCCATTTTTAAGATTATATTAAGCAACTAACAATATAATGTCTAGTACAGATAAGTTTAACAGAACAATGCTAATTCAATAATACAGTAATGCAATCCTATCGTTAATCATTCACAGCATTCATTCACAGTCATGCGTGGCTTAGGGGTGCGTACTCTATACGGTTAGATATGTTCTACTGTTATTATTATCATTTCTGCCACAGCTGCGTTTCTATCTTTAGCTGCAAGTTTCCAGTGCTCACTCGCAGTGTACAGTACTATACCTCATTCAGGCTCTGCAGCGGCGTAGGGAAATTCCCTTCGTAATCTCTTCGCCAAGACCGGAGCGTCACCCTTTGTCTCCAATAATCCACAGTATTCAGACGATACCCAAATTCGATCCGTAGACTCGGTGAATTCGTAACCCGTTACTCTGCTTTATCACCTATCGAATCGCAACGATACACCAGGCCAGCGGCTCTTAGTGATCTTTGGCTGCGTCGAACATAATTCCCGTCGTCACGATAATTATCCCTGCGTATCTTTCGCAGACATCCGTTTAAGGAGTAGACTGAAATTCCCTCCGGCACATCTGAATCGACTCCGTCTGTCCTGAATCCTCGGTTCGTTACTTTGCGCGGTTTGCGACTCGTAAATCAACCGTTGCTACGGATTCTTTGGGACTAGTCACCCGGTTGGCGACTTCTTCAGACTGCCAAGAAAACGGCGTGTCCTTTGTATGTATAGCCAAAAACTCACATTACCCTCCGTGCTCTTCTCCCATTGGCTGCGGTCGATGCGACTTCCTATCCTCCTTTTACCTTTCCTCCTCCCGTGCGATACTGTCCCTGGCTGATCTGCCATCCCGGTCTAACAGGTCCACGTCTGCTGGCAAATCCAGGGTTTGCAAGCTGTGACTCATCTCGGCTGCCAGCTGCCATCTCTATCTTAGCAGCCCCTACTTCTGCAGCGCCTGTGTAACTTCTATGCCATACATTACTTTACTGTTGTAGAGACATAGCGTTTCTACAGTCTCTCATATCAATGTTATCCTACTACGAACCTTTGTATTTCCTTGTAATTTTCATCTATGTCATTCACCATTTCCAACTTTACAGTCCTTGCAATATGTCATAATGATAATCTGGTTGGGGGAAAAATGTAGGTAACATACTTGTTAAACACACCAATGTAAAAACTCTCGGATGAATGATCTATTTTGATAGTGTTTCTGCTTAAATGAGAACACCATTATACTCGCCCAAATAAAATGTTTAGCTAGTAGTGAAACATAAGGATCCTGAGTGGCCGAGTGGGTTGGTGCCCGCTCGTCGCGCCGGCGCCCCGGGTTCGCTTCCCGGTCGGGTCGGATTATCAGAGATTAATTTCTCGGATCTTTACTGCGGGTGGCTCGGTCGCATTATAAACGTGGAGTACAATACAACACATCACAATACAACTGGGGCGCGGTGGTGTAGGGGTATGTTCGGTGCCTTGCAGCTGGAGGGTTGCGGGTTCGGATCCACCTCAAAGTCGCCGCGTAGGGACCCTGGGCAAGTCCTTCACTCGCAATTGCTCATGCGCTTCGGCGTGAAACTCCGATTCAGCGTTCGCGCAGTAGTCGGGAGCGCCTCTGAATGGGAAATCTGGTTGGGGCGCTATAACAAGTGTTCAAATACAATACAATACAATAATGGATATAGTGTTAAGCCTATCCATCATAAGTGTTGTTTAATACCAAAACACCAATCTGTAAATAGAGTTTGAAATTCGACTCAATTCAAGTATTTAATGCATACATCACATCCTAAACTATTAACTACCTACATGTATTTGGAACTAATTAACACTTTAACGATGACCTGCATTGGTTTCCCATTCACTTTTAGTGCACTCATTGTTAAAGTTTTAAATTATGTGCTCTGGTTGGAAAAATTTATGTACTGGTAACCTGGCTGGAAGAAATGTAGGAAACATACTTGTCAACACTTTAACGATGAGAGTGTACTAAAAGTGACTGGGAATTGGGAAACCAATGCAGCTCATAATTAAAGTGTTAACACACCGCTGTAGAGACTCTCAGAAGAATGATCTACGTGTAGTTTGGAAGTGCTTTGGTTTAAATGAGAACACCTTTGTAGCAACTAGCAACCCAAACAAAAAGTTAAGCTCCTTAGTGAAGTGATTCCCAACCTGTTTCAGAGCATGTTTGCCTTACTGACACAATGGCAGGTCAATGGCACCCTGATCTTATTTCAGGTATATTTGTTCAAGTTAGCTAGGACTTTATTGTAGCCTACTCGTGAGCAACAGTCTAGTATTCAACCTCAGGGTTGCAACTGCTTCTACACTACATTGAATTTTAAAAATTATAAGCCTATGATAGTGGTGATAATCGTAGTATTTCACATTTTTTACAGGAAATTTATTTAGCTGCTTCAGCACCCTTAGAGCAGCAGGTTCAAAGCACCCTTGGCATCGAGGCACCCATGTTGCTAAGCACTGCTCTAGAGAATTGCAGTGGATGTAGTGTTATCTGGGACTAATATAGAATAGTCCCAGGTATTATGTATATCCTTAGGGGTTGTCCATTAATTATGTCAACAAAATAGGGGAGGGAGGGGGTTTGGAAAAGTTTGACAGTTGTTGACAAGGGGGGATCAGTAAAAGTTGACGTCAAGAAATTTTTCTCCAATAAATCAACACAAACCCTTCAAAATGGTAGCGAAAACATTAAGAAATGCTAAAAATGTATAAAGTGCTTAATGTTTAATACTACTAAACTCTGGTAATAAACTAAACTCATATATTTTGAAATTGGAAACTGCATTTTTTAGTGTAAACTTAAAAAAAAGATTCTACATGTATTGAGCCATTGTGTTTATTTTTTTATAGGGGGCGGGGGTTGGTTCTGGGATTGTTGACATAATTTTTAGGGGGTCCGTCAATGTTTGACAGTTGTTGACAAGGGGGGTCAAAAACTGCCTAAATTTTGTTGACATAATTAATGGACGACCCCTTAGTGAGCGTGAATTTCTGCCAGTGTGTCGATGATTGACTCTCAAAATAAAATTTGCATCACCTAAACGTCAGTCAGTTCGAGTTTCGGATTACAGCGGTTCGAACCACAGTTCCTTACGCCGCATGGCTTTAAACTTAGTTTAAGTGAACTATCGTGTAATAATAGTCCCAGGTTATAGTATAAAATAATGTTGGTCTTTAATGTTATAAATCCTAAAATTAGAGTAGCGCTTAATAATAATGACGTCATAAATGTTATGATCTCTTTCAGATATGTCATCTGTGGCATCCAGAGATTTCAGTCTTTTCGGAGAAAAGGCCGTTAATAATTTTGGCTGATTTACGTTAATTTTGTTGTCACATTCGAAGTTCTTGGAGATTTGTAAAATATTGACTGGAACTGTTGAATTATAAGGCAAAGTATGCACCTTATTTTAATGTTGAGCAGATGATCGTTGTTATTTTAAAAGTGAAGATTGTGGACGATAATACGTAGTACTTTCAGTTTAACGACACTGCGATAACAAAGATCATTAGCGTGGCCCTCATCCTGTATTCAGGCTTGGGACTGGCACTGTCATGAACAGAATAAAATGTAATAAAAGACCGAAAAATATAGCCACTCATATGGCAAACTTGTAGCAACAGGTGAAGAGCCAAAAATTAAAGAATTTAATCCCACTATGAATTTATATGAGCACTTTCTAATCAATGATGACACTGACGGGTGCGGGCCGAATCCCCGAAACCCGAATCCCCGAAAGGTATTTCGGCGTAAATTCGGCCGGATCCCCGAAATTGATTTTCTAAGTCCGACCCGAATGAATATAATAAAAAAATAAACATTTGAATAGGCAGTATATCGTATACATCAAGGCCATGCTAAGTCTATGTCATGTTTACAATTTAACTTTGAATAGCTCGGCCGCTTTCTAGAAAACTGTTTTCGGGAAATCGGGCTTTTGTCTGTTTTCAGCGTTTTCGGGGATTCGGGTTTCGGGGATTCGGGCTGACCCCACACTGACCCTCAAAACGTTTTAACTTTGCTGCCGCCGACTTCCAATCCAAAATGTCTACATCATCAAGCGTATTTGATTCGAGATGTGTATTTTTGATACCTTACAACATTGGCTGAATTATATAATTTTAGTTTTTTTTAAAAACTTGGCTGATGAATAAAAACATTTCGTCGCCTGAGAATTATCCTCGCGTATCTCCATTTTCCAAAATTCCGAGATAATCGAGGTTGAAGTTTGGGCCGCATTTTGCGGAAAAATAAGAAATTCAATGCAATAATGAGGGCATTATCAAATTACAGTTCACACACAGACGTCATATTAAAACATAAACATTGCATAAAGACCCTGCATTTAAAAAATTAACGATTAGAGCTGTTTTTCAGAAATTTGTGAAAATTTTGTATAAAATGGATTTACAAATATTACGAATCATCCTATGAAAAACAAAGACATGAAATGATTAAATAAAGCAACAACCAATTATTAGAGAGTGTTTTCGTTAAAATATTCATGGATATAGTCCGGATTTTTAAAAGAAAAACTTTTAATTGTCTGGATATGCGACACTTTAATCCCGCTAAGCGCACAGGTTTATCCTGCTGTATCTCCTGCTCGTCCAATCAACGACGAGCTTTCTCTGGACATACAACAACTGACACTGCTACACCACGATAGCTGTGTGGAGATACGATAAAATGTTTCTGAAAACAGGACATACGACAGTATATTTTGTTGAATATCTTTAAAACGACTTGTCGTATCTCTTAGCCATTGAAACTGAAGAAAGATCCAAAAAATTCTGCTACAAATCAACTCTAAACTGCTTTTCGAAAAAAAGTGGAGATATGACAAGATAATTCTCAGGCGACGATTTGAGTTCAGAGAAGCGATCCAAAATGAGGTTCTGTTTCTCTATACATGGACAGAGCTTTGAACATTAACTTCATTGCTGTCAAGTCCTGAAACCTCTGCATGTTTGTTTCAAGACCCTTTAAAATATTCACTGCACAATAGAATTTATTTTTTGGTACTTGGCTGATGAATAAAAACACAGTTGACTACAGAGAAGCAACCAATGACCAAGAAGGGAGGTGGCTATGTAAATTTTAATGGCTTAATGTAAATGTTGGTTCAAAACATTGGCAAAGCTGAGTTTCTGATTTTATCAAACCATTGGAAAACCCATATAAGGGATTTTTCAACATCTACAATGTTGCTTCTACCTTACAGATATAAATAGAACTATAAATGCAGCTAATTTTAGGCTAGTGAAGTATGTTTTAAAATGTATGGGTCGCCTGGTGGTTCACTAGTCACTTCGTTTTAAATTTCATACAAAGTAAGCATTGTATTTGGTTTATAGTATTTAAAAATTGTCGCTTTTAAAAGTGAAACTTCAATAGTGATATCCATCCACTGGTTCTGCCAATGGAGGGATATCTAATTGTGCTGACTAGACAAGCTTTCCTAGATACAGGTAAATAACCTGCTATTAAGATTACATTTGGTCAAAATGGAGCTGAGCAATAAATGTAGCAATATGAAGGATTCTGGTTGCCATGGTAATGATGATTAAAGAAAATACTAATTAATGATTGCAATAATAATAATAATAACATATCCAAAAGGTATAAATATACATATATATCTGAAAATCTTTATAACCATAGTAAATATACCATATTAAATTATATGAATAATAATTACCTAGACTTGAAAGCGTTGATCTGAGAGACCTTTTCTGAATATTTTGTGGCAGATGAGACGACAGGACAACAACAGACGAAGGCCAAGCAACGACAATAGATTTTCAAAGAATCCAGGTGGTCAGCGTGGAATGTTTGGCATGCAATCAGGATTACTTGGCCAACAATCTGCACTGATGGGGGTCCAGGGTGGGTTGATGGGCCAAGGCAGCCTGCTTGGTAGCCATGGATCCCTGTTTGGTAGTCAAGGTAGCTTGTTGGGAGCCCAGGCCGGATTCCTGGGAGGTCAAGGTGGAGGCCTAATGGGTGGTACTCAAGGGCTGCTGAGGAACCAGATAGGGGCACTAGAAAGTATGGGTATTTCTGGTCAGGAGATACTTAATAACCCAAATCTTCTTGGCATGCTTAACCGTAATGTCAGCAGCCTACTTGGGTCACAGCTGAATGGCGCTGGCCAAGGTTTTGGGTCACTGCAGGGGTTTGGTGGAAACCAACGTGATGGCATTGCTTCTCTGTTGGGTGATCCACTTGGAGGAAAGGACAGAATGAGAGCCGGTGACTGGATGGGATCTTCCCCAAACCAAGCTGGAATACTTGGCCCTCCACCTGATACACGCAGAGTTATGCCTCTTTTGTCTGGTGACGATTCCAGCCTCAGAATGGGAGTAAGTTTATCTGCCACTTTAAATTTAAATGTGCAGTAATTTTTAAAAAGGGACACCAATGAATACAATTAGTTTTAATGAAGGACATTTCTTAAACGTACTTGCTTCCTTACAATTTTCTCAAGATTGTTCATGTTGACTTTATTGTGATGGTGAATTTACGGTTCCCAACCATCCTTCATTTTCCTTCCTTTGCTCAGAAAGTTTTGGAATGCATTTCTTCGATCTTTATGTTGTGATGAATTTGACCAGACTTACCTGGAATTGCCAAGATCTTTATATAGGTAGGCTTTTGTGTACCATCGATGTATGACTTGTGCACTATAACCATGATGCTATAAAAGTTGTAATCTGAGTAAGTCTGATTTTCCAGTTTGGGTGTTTTAACCCTAAAATACTTTAAGTTTAGCGGCATGGGAAACCAGATTTGAACCAAAACTTGAACATTCTGTAACTGTATAAACTTGCTCATCTGATGCTTGGTGCTTCACAATCCTTTTAAGTTAAGAAACTAAGACTTGGCACTCAGACGCCATGTCATTTTGGTAAAAGAAACATTTAATTATCATTACAGTTACACAGAAGTTGTCAGATGCCATTACGTGTTCGGAAATTTCTGGATAGTGCTTTTTCCATAAAGTGTTAAAATTGTCCTTGTGGCATTTTGTAGATGGGGGGCAAGCGTTCCTATGAAGATGATGGAATTCAAATGACAAAAAGATTCCAAGTGAGCTTGGTTAACTATTTAGTTTTTTGGAACCCCAGCAAGTCTGGTTCAGTATAATTTATATTTTAGAAACAACACAAATTTTAGCTCAGTCTGTAATATTTAGATACCCTATCAAGTTTGCTTCAGTGTGTAGTTTTTAAAGTTTGGTTCAGTGTTTAGAATTTAAGTAAGACATTTTAGGTAATTGATTATATATTGTTTTTATGTCACAGAAATGTTGGTTCATTAATCATTATTCAGTTTATAAAAGCCCTGGCAAGTTTGAGGCAGCATATAGTTTCAATTGCACCAGTTGGTTTGGTCTGTATATAACTGTATTTCTCTTAAACTAGTTAAGCATGGTTGCTATACATTTCTCTATGACTGCTTAGCATTACAATATTTGAATGATTGTGTTATGTATATAATTGTTTTTGTTAGTGGGTTCCTAACCTTCTAAATGAGAGGTCCCTAGTATGTTTAATATAAATGTCTACTTACATTACACAACCAATGTGGTGGTTATTTCCAATCTTCAAGGGCACGTGTTTGTAAGTGAACTGGATGCAGTGAATTGCTAAATTGTTTCTGATGATGACAGTTTATAGATAAATTTCTTTCATTTTGCTAAACATGGTTTTTGAATTTGTTTATAGAGTGGTGGAGTTGGCCAGTTAATGTCTCCCACCTCTTACCAGGGTTCGAAACAGGGCACAAATTCAAGCAGGTATTTGATTGATCATGCATTGTAATAACACAATTTCATGTGTCAGGTGTTTTTCATTATTAGGTTGCTGCCAGTGTTATGGTTCAGTCACTTGCATAGAGTTTATGCTTTGTTACTAAATTGTGGTACCGAAGAGCTTTTGAAAATAAAACTTAATTGAGATGGCATTATATATTGTGTTTCATGCTTTGAAAAATAAATATTAAATGAGATTCTATAATGTATTATGTTTCACACTTTGTAAATTAAATGTGCTTCAACAGATATGCATTTACATTCTGATGTCAGTTAAAGATCGCAGGGTGCCACTGTGAAGATAACTTTTCAATGCAGAGTGCAGAATTTAAATCATGATGCATGATTGCTGCTTGAAATCATCATCTTCTCTGGGTTGTTTTTAGATCCAAAGACAACACATGCAACATCTGCAACTGGTCATACTCTACTACCTATATGGTACACTGCCAGACTTTAGACCATAAGGTAAATATTCTGATCTTTGGGTCTTGAAAGTAGAAACCACTATTTGAGACCATATAGAAGTAAACTGTCCATCTTGCTCTGGCTGTTGTATTGGCTTTATCAGAAGTTTATGGTTATATTTAAATTGGTCAATGTGACCTGGAATATAATTACCAGAGCACTGCTTTTTGCTTGAGCCACCTTCCTACACGTTTACTGAATAAATAAATATATCGCACCTGTCCTGATTTGTCCCGTGGAAGACTTGTTTCAATATGAGGCTGAAGTGACCAGTCCTTTCAGTAACAGACATAACTGAGTGTGAGAGAAGGAGTGACTAACAACTGGTGCAGCTGAATGAAACAAGAGCAGGTAACCAGAGCAGAGCATGTTTTAAAGAAAATCTATCACTGCACATGGGAAGCATGAGTTTATATTGGTGTCTGGGGGCTGTGCGTGCCACTGGTGATGATGAACCAGAGCATATATATTCCCTCTCTGTGCTCTTACAGTACACATCTTTCAGTGCAGTCAAAGTGTGTCTGTTTTATCTGAGCACTTTTGTAGAACCTTCTAAATGTAGAACCATCATGGACTCTCATGCTTTTCATGCCACAGCCCAAAGAAATGAATAGACTGCCAATCACTCAAGTACTGTTTCATTCTTCAGGAAATTTCTGGCAAATCACTATAGCTTGCTCGCTGTCATCTTGATGCGTAACTGCACTACCACTGTCTGTTGGTGTATACTGTGTGTACCTCCAACTAACAAATATGTGTGACATTGTACACCATACAAATATCTGTGATAATAATAATAATACCAGCAATAGCAATGATAGTAATAATAGTAATAATAATGAACTTTAGGCTACATCCAAGGAAACTGGAACTACAGACTGTTTGATAAGAAGCATGCCAATCAGGCCATTGTTTAACCCTGCGACTACCGCTGGGGTCAAAAATGACCCCAGAGGTAGTTTGCATTAGTGCTGCTCAGCCCCCATAAGAGATATCTCAATGAAATTTTATGACTTTATAGGTATTCCTGTTTTGTACAAAATTCCAAGTTTTATTTTACATTTTCTAACACCAGGTGGCGCAGGTATTCCATTTATACACTGAGTACCAGTGGGGTCGTTTTTGACCCCAGTGTAAACTGATTAATTCTGGCATATGTAAAAATAACAAAATACATTTTTATTGAGCTAACATTTATTTTAGAAGTATTTTTAACAAAGATAATTTACATGGTATATTTATTACAAAAATGATGACAGTCCGCTAACAGGTGTCCAACTAGTTATGAGAAAACCAATTATATAAGAAACTGAAGTGGATAAATAAGAAAGATAGTGCCATCTATGGTGAAACATGGATTGATATTTCGGACAAGTCAAGAGATGAAGCAGTGCAGCAGTTGCAGAGTTTAGACGATGTTTCAGCGACAGCATGACTAGAAATCGGATCCAGAAAATATCACGTACCCTTAGATTTGACGATGCGGTGTGCAGAAGAGAACATCAATATCCTAAACAACTTGCAACTATTAGAACAATATTCGACAAGTGGACCAAATCATTAGAAAGTGATAAGAATTCCAACATAATCTGTGCCGCCTGTAAGCGCAATGAGGTCGTTTTTGCCGAGTATACCTGTAAAAACTTCAAACAGTAACTGTAATGACCGGAAATTGTCCACATTAGTTTTGAACATTGAACACTCGGTCACTTTGAACACTAATCTGTAACTATTAAATTAAAAATTCATTCATTTCAACAGCCTATACATGTTCCAAATACTTTACTAATAATTGTTTTCATGGCAATAAATAAAAATGCAAAAAACAAAAAACTTATTGTAAAAATTGTGTTGGGGTCATTTTTGATCCCACTGGTACTCAGTGTAAAAAAAAAATTCTGGTAATCTGAGGGTTAAGAAGTCTTATCTCTGATTCAATCCTGTTGTTGCTTTTCTCATATTGAATATATGTTTCTGTGTTTTCATTGTGTTCAGAGACGTGCAAAGCTCGTCAACAAAGGATGTTTGCTGTGCAAGACAGGGAAGTTCAAGAATTATCCAGAGTATGTGAAACACCTGGACAGCTCGAAACACAAGCAGGTAAATTCATTTCTTCTCAACTTTGCTAGTACTGAGCAAGTTAATGAATTAATCTACTGATCAGTATCCCTATCAACTGTGCCACAATCACTAGAGAAGAATTTATAATAAACTGGCTTAAATGACACAGTGAGGAATAATTGTGTTGCAAGCATAGGCGTTTATATGTAGAGTGAATAAAGCAATATTCCTTTAATATAAGTAAGACGTGTATGAATGAGTGGGCAAGTAGGTGAACTGGTGCAGTAAAGTAAATGAAAAAGTGTGTAGCTGAGTTTAAGGGACTGAATGCAGTGCTTGACTGGGCTTACGAAATGATTTGAGTCAGTGTATAAAAGTTTAAAATGAGTTTATTTGTGGCTTGTAACTGTTTGTGATATTATTAGTTTTTTTTACTTGAACTGAATGTATGTACTCTTCTTTTGCAGAAAAAAGAGGAATTGAATCGTGATCTAGATGCGAAAAAGAAATTGGCTGAACAGGGCAAATCTGGCAAACAACAGGAAGAAACTTCAACCGCTGTAAGCTTTTCGGTTCTATCAAGTCTCTGTACTGTAATTGGTTCACGTTTGTTTAATGTAGTTTAGTCTCATCAAATCCAGTCTAGGCTGCTATGATGTATTCATGCATTTAACATGTGAAGTGTATTCACTGTTGATCTTTCATGTAAGCACAAACAGAAACAATTGTGGACCGCTGTGTCCTTGTAAGTTAAATGGTTTGACCAATAATTGTGAGTTTTAAAGGTTGCCCAGGTGTTGAATTCTAGCACACTGTTAAAGGACTAATGTGTTAAGAGTTGGTTCAGAGTTGAAGATGTCTGTCTCCAGTGCTGGTGAATTGTTATGGCTTGTGGTTAAGTAGACTTGCCACTTTAGAACCTTGGAAGTGTTGTTTGTTTTGGTTTTCTTGGGTAACCTACTAAGCTGTCTTTGCAGAAGGAAAAGAGCAATGGAAGTAAAGTGAAGCAAGAAGTGAATATTGACAAAGATTATCAGGATGTGAGTTCTTGAGACTGAGATCTTGTTCTGCTACATAGTTTGCATTTTATAACTTTTAATTTGCCTACTTGAGACAGAAAAATAAACTGCTTCTCTTATTGATGCTTTGACAGTGTCTGTCTATCTTTGTCTATATATCTGTCTCTCTTCTCTCTCTGTCTGTATTTGATGTTTTCTCTGTGTACTGTATTTTCTGGACTATAAGTTGTGGTTTTTTGACATAGAAGTCGAGGGTAGTGACTTATGTAAAGGTGCTACACCTTCAGCTCTGTAAGTTATAGAACCAATAACTTATCACTGTAAAATTATAAAGAAACAACAAAGGTGTTGCTCTTTAATGTCAGAATAACTAAAACAACCATACAAACATCAAATTTTGAAATATGTTATCAAAAGTGCAAATATTTTTATTTCAACACAAGATTATTTTTTAGCAAGTATTTGGTAGTAACGGCCATACATGTATATTTACGGCCGCTGTTTGCACACACGCTTATAGTACATGTCAGTGTCTGACCATCTGTGTATGGTTGTGCTGTATCTGCCTATGTAATGATTTTAAAACAAATTTGCAACTTTTGCTTCCCATTGCCTTATACAAAGGAGCGAATTATAGCCTGGAAATATGGTTTATCAGCTGTTATCATTGGTTGTGACATGAAACCATTTGTTCTGTTTTATGTGCAACTTATAGACTTCTGTGGAAGATGTGAAGATGGATGACGTGGCTGATGGAGATTGTGATTCATTCTCAAAGGCTGATTCTTTGGTTTATGATCCAAATGTTGCAGTTGGTAAGTCATTTGTAGTCTAATTTTCTGTGAGTAAAAATCAGAAAGTCATTCTGCCAGTCTATCATGTTGTGAAGTAATTCGTATGTGCTACAAACAAAGATATGTGGTAGCCAGTCAGTAGGGCTGTCAACGGGCCCCCAGATCCCCGGGCCCCTGTTCGTTGGGTCAAGCCTGGGCCCTTAAATCAAAGCCCTAAAACCCGACCAAAGACGCATAATACGGTAAGTGGGTCGAAGTATTAAAAGCTTTGTCACGTTCCGCGGTGGAATAATGGACATCGTCTGTCGTGTGTGAAGCTTTGCAGTAGAACCCGATACGCGCTAGCTACAGTGGCGGATTAGTCATCGACCTGCACCTAATTGCCGGCTTCCATAAGACCACCCAAGGGCTCTAATATAATAAGGGTTATCATACAGAAGTGCTTGGACGAACCTGCCACCTGTTAGCTGACGCGCAAGCCAAAGATGACCAACTTTGAATTAGGCCCTAGTGCAACGACCTCCTATATATAACTATATATAAGACATAGGCGCGGAGGGGATTTGGCTGCCACTTCCCTATTCTCTCTGGGAATTTGTTTCCCACGCAGGCTATTGTTCATCCGGAACTGGCCGGGACAGTTATCAATCAGTGTAGCACTCAGATTACGAAATTTAAGTAGTCTCTAGGAAGCAATACAAATTAGGCCGCTGTCTTGTTTACCCAGTGACGGACTGACAGGCTTACGGGTGCCCGTTCAGACTGAGCTTGGGCCCCGGGCAGCATTTTACTACCATTTTGACAGCCCTACCAGTCAGTAAATGAGTTAAAAGGATGCAAATTGTAGGACAGTACGTGGGGTTAGCAGGAGTCTATCACACCATGTATTTCAGTTGTATATATTTGCTGTTTTACTTGTGCTGTTGGACAATAACTGAAGTAAGGAAAGTCTTCACAGTTACAAGATCTGCCAGCTTGACTTGTAGTGAATGATTGCTAACCTTACCTTACGTATGCCTGCTGCTGTTTTGTCACAGGCCAGGAACATGTGATCAGCGTTACAGGTTACTTCTGTAAGTTGTGTCGTAAGTTCTACAACAATGAGACTATGGCGAAGGTGACCCACTGTAAAGCTGAGGCTCACTTTGAGAAGTATCGGGTAAGGCAGTTTCTTTCATACCTCGTTTCCCCAGCAGTGCGTTCAGTTAAGTGTCAACAGTTTGTTATGTTTGAGTTGGATAGTTGGTTTATGTGCATTTGATATCAAGGGCTTATGTTATGCATGTTGTTGGCACATTGGCAGAAAGTTTCAGTAGCTCCATTGTTGTGCCTCTGAAGACTTGATACAGTACACACTGCAAAGGCAAGTTGTTTTGAAGTTGTTTCAATGTTTGGACTGAGTGATAAGTGGTCAGCTTTCAACTAGGGCTGTCAAAATGTTAGTAAACTGCAGCCCGGGTACCCGAGAACAACCTGAACGGGGGCCCGTAAGCCCGTCAATAAAACAGCCTCCTAATTGGGTATTGATTGCTAGAGACTAGTTAAATTTCGTAATATGTGTGCTACATTGATTGACAGCTGTCACTGGCCAGTCCCCATGGAGGATAGCTTGCATGGGACACACATTTCCAGTGGGGCACAACATTCTGCAGCCCTCATGAACGGGTCTAGTCTGAAAGGCGCCGGCATAAACAGCCAATCCCTCTCCGCTGTCGGCGGATTTAGCCTTAGGCCTCCCACCCAGAGTCTATAGGCATGGAGGGGCGGCTTGTCTGTCCACCCCGCCCTTCTTGGATTCCTTCTCTCAGACCACACGCGAACGTGAGAACTGTTCAAAATAATTTCTGCCGGCGTCAAAGGCCTTTGTACGATGTTAAACTCGGGATCCGCCACACACGTTCATGGCGTACTGTTACGATGTTACAACGTGGCACTCCTCTTGAAATACAATTGCCCCCACGCAAGCAATCTTGGGTCGTAGACTGCCCCACCACACGCGGCTCGGCTGTACAGGCAACAGCCATCTGCCAGCTATGAAGCCCTTAGATCGTAATTAAACAATTGGAATGCCTGTTTAAGGCATTATGCCTCTTCCGCGGGCTTTGAAAATTGGTTTACCGGCCCGGGCTCAATCGTTCGAACGGGGGCCCGGCAACCCGGGCCCCCGTTGACAGCCCTACTTTCAACCACTGCTTACCTAACCGTACCTATGGTGCCTCCATGCAGTTGGCATATTTGTCAAGTCATGAAACCTTCGTGCGGTTAGCAATAACTGGTACAGGACCTCTAGTAACCATGACTAATTGAAAGCCAATCTTACCTGAAACTGACCATTAGTATTTTGGTGCTTTCAGACCTGACCAATGTCAATTTTGTGCCTATAAAATGTCCCAATGACAGTTTTCATGCAGCTGAACTTATCAGTGACAGTTGTGCTAGTTGCACCAGCTTTATATTGAATAGTTTTATGCCTTCTAAATAGACGTGTGACTTTTTGCCTTATTCTCCTGTGCAGTGGGAAATCAGCCAACTGTTGAGATATTCCAATAATCATAAAAAAAATTATGAAACTGTTTGGTTGCAGTTGTCATAGGCATGCTGCAGTCAAAAATTATCTAAACCCTAAGAACTGTGCCTTTGTGGACAAGTCTTGCTAGTGAGAGCATTTCTTCATTCATTCATTTAGGAAATTTATATAGCGCTGTTTCAAGGTAACTACTCATATGTGCTCTCCACCGAGCCCCGCTAAAAAGGACAATCTTGAGGTTACAATAAAACATATAAGAAAAAACCCTAGGTAGCAAACGCAAAACCAGTGGGAGCCCATTCCAGACCGTGAGACAGAAGGACACAATGCTGTATGATAGAAGTTCACACATAGGGGACGAGAAGCTCGTCTTGCACAGAAGAGCGAAGAGAGTGGCGTCCCCATATACCCAGGTTTTAACAGCATACAGGGACCAAGCCCAAAAGATAGTGCCATACCAAAGTAGAGACCCTGTAAATAATTCACTGTGGAAGGAGGAGCCAATGGTGGACATCGCACATGTAACCAGATATTTGACCTAACCTTGGAATGCGTCCCACAAGGCGCGTCATGGTCCTCAAAACCCTTTTCTGTTTGCAAAGTGTCTGCAATGACACAGAGTGCTCTTGTAATGTATTGTAACACAAGATGCTTGTGTATACTGTGTTTAAGATTGTAGGAGTAAATAACTTTGTAATTGATTTCCTTTGATGGTGCTATTGTGCCATCTCTAGTAAATTTATATAATGTAATAGATTTGAAATTTTCCTGGTGCACTTCAATAGAAATCCCAGTCGGCATTTCTGCAAAATCACCACCAGACACAATGACAATGGCATCCACAGATGATTGTTTGCAGGACCCACTTGTGACACTGTGTGAAACTTTATTGTCTATCTCAATTTACTTAAAGTCAGTCTTCTGCAGTGACCTGCTTTCCTTAACCTGGTTCATGATGTTTCATAGAGTATTTGCATTTTGTTCCAACCTGTGTGGAATTTACAACAATTTGGTCCTGGCTTATTTCACTTCAGGGACTTTGTTTCCTTTTTTGCCATCTTCAGTACGATTTTCATGTATCTCGAGTAGAACTTCCAATATTATCACCAGACTGGGTCATTTCTGTTCAAGTTGCTCCACTTACCTTGTGTCATTTTATGGTGTTCTTTCTTTTTGCCCATTGCAAAAGAGAGTACATAATTATATCTTACATATTTCAAAAATCTTTTACTTCTCACTTCTTCTGAGACTGTGGTGAATGTAGGAAATGGCAACCAAGCATTCTTCTTCTAAGTTTATGTCCTGTTGTTTTGTATGGAGCTGCAATATTTTCAAAAGTCAGTGGCCAGAGTAGTTGCATCTGGTTGGATCTTCTGACTTGTATTGTAGTCTGATTAAACAACTTGTTTATATAACTATGCGTTTAATTTTTAGCCTTGCTTAAGTTTACCGTTTTTAGTTCGTGTTGTTGTGATATGAACAGTTGCAGCAATATGTTCGTTTGTCAGGTTATTCTGTAAGAGGAACTGTATAAATTGACAAATACTATATAGTACAGTGCAATTTTAGCAACTTAAAACAGCTTTCAACATAACTACTGGTACTGCAGCATTTGATCTAAGTTCCTGCAATCTTTCAGTAACTACTGCAGCATATGACCTAGTTGCCTGCAGTCTTTCAAACTTCCTTGTTGGTGCTCGCTTTCCTTGACCCTTTGCCACTTCTGAAGGCTTACTTTAATTTCCTATGTGATTATTAAGCTAATATTAGAACCATGGTATGATTGTGTTAACTATTTTTTGCCTTCTGCATAAGATGTCTGAAATTTTCTCTTTCAGCTGAATTTTTATTTTAATAATTGTAGTCTTTATATGCTGCAAAACTGTAAAACTAATATTTTCTTTTAAGATTTACGGCTGTATCCAACCTAGGCTGCTTTTATGTCTATCTGGCCTGTTAGCTTAGTCCTGATACTACACGTCATGCTCGAGCGATTACAGTTTGTTCAGGTGTCAGACACTTCAGGCCTTATGATATATCTGCTTGTATTCCTGTAGCAGGAAGTATTGGTCATACTTTTTATGCCACAGTAACTTAGCCCACACATTTTCTGGTCTCTCGACACATCAGATTTTAAATTTAAAGACTGTTTCTTAATTATGACATAGTTATCTATACATTTTTAATATCTGCCATTCCATTTACTGCTAAAATGTAATTTTGATGACATAGTTTGCTAATATTTATCGTCCATGAAGTCGAGGAAGCGTGGGTCAAAACCAAATTGTTACACTGATTTTTATTTAAAATTTGACTACCTCTATATATTTTTATTCAGGCCATGCACTTAAGTTTTGAAATGAAATTGGATTTTTTAAAGAATTCTATAAATAATAAATTCTCTTCCTGTTCCGTCATTTTAGGTCATGTTGTTTTGTACCGGTAAATACTTAAAGTTTCTTAAGTATCTTTCTGTATGATTTAGAAACAACCAGTCATCTTTCCTCCACTGCTATTGACTATATTTGGATCATATTTATTATTAACTAATATTTATATAATTTTTACCCATACTGAAATAAAATATCAAGTTTCTCTCTTAAACAACTGATATTTAAATTAATTACTATTTATCTCTTTTTAGACATCTTATTAAATTCCACTTGATGTGCAGACTTATAGTAGGCTTCAGCTATGGCTGTTAATATCCCAAATTACTTGGCAGCTAGATTTTAAAATGTATGGTTTTCGAATACAAATAGTTGAAGCCATACATAGGTAATCCCTCTGTTGATGAGGTACTGGTATAGTGTTCATAAATCATATCGATATAGGCCATATATATATATTTTCTAGATTTTCTTCTTTGGGAAATACTTCCTGCCTTCTCAAGTACCTTCTTTTCACTTTAAATTGCCAAGTTATTTGCTTAATGCTAATATGTAAATTGGATGTTTGCTTAATTTGTGTTTTTCTTGAGAATGTTCGTCTAAATCTTGCCTTTATTATGCATGTCTAGGACGCTCTAAGACTGAAGTAGGGATGTGGCACACGTTGCAGCCACATGCTCAACAACTTCTTCTGAGCCTGTGAATGGTTGGTGCCCTTTTGGGGAGTAAGAGGAATTCGAGCGATTTTTGGAACCTTCTGGATTTATCTTTGACGCAGATGAATTAACTTTTTGTATCAGTGAAGAATTTTACGAAGACAAGAATTCATACTTTTGTTGGCGACGTCTTTTGTTTGAAGCGAACAGTTCATTGTGCTGTGTTGCAGTTGATTAGCGTTACTTTGAGTAACACTTTTTGTGACTGTTAAACTGCAAGATTTTTAGCGTTGGTCTGCCTTCTCGTCTCTATTCCTGTTTTACTGGATACCGTTTTTCATGAAATTAAACATTTATCCATCTCATGCTTGCTGAATTTGTGGTGCCCGCTGCTTATTGTCTCCGTAAAATGGCTTTACACTGATTTTTAATGATGACGTTTTTATATAATGTGGCATTTACGCTGAGACAGGTAAGCCATCATTCTGTCCAGTGTAAGTGATTTTATCCCTCATGCCATAGTGATGAATGCATTCAGGACGATACTTCTCACCAGAGATATATCTCTGCACTGATCCTTACTGTTGCTCTCCGATAGATTCTAATATCAATTAATTTGACAGTTCTGTTTTCCTGTAGGGCCTTGTATTACATTTAATGTAAATCCTTTGAACTTCTTGTTGTATCTGCTTCTACTGACCAGATGTTTATTGATTCAAGTTGTGAGTTCGTACCAAGTAAAAGCAAGAATGTGTTC
This sequence comes from Aporrectodea caliginosa, assembly GCA_020284085.1. Classification (NCBI taxonomy): domain Eukaryota; kingdom Metazoa; phylum Annelida; class Clitellata; order Crassiclitellata; family Lumbricidae; genus Aporrectodea; species Aporrectodea caliginosa. The sequence goes on along the minus strand of JACEVL010000534.1, from coordinate 524,190 downwards.
TGTAGTGACTGGCATAACTGACTCTTATTGCATTAAGATGTGATCTAATTGCATCTTCCTTATGCTATAAGAAATGACCAAGGTGACAACAGACAGCCTTCTTAGTATACTTTAACAGACAGTCAAAGTTTCAAGGTGACTGCCTACCCAAAGTAGTGAGCATCTACTACTACTTCCACGCTCTATAAGAGGCAACCAAAGTGACACGGCAACTGTCTCATCCATTGCTGGAAATCTTTAGTAAGTTCTGTTTCTTCTTCCATTTCTGAATGAGCACCAGACTTGAAACTTGCCTTTTTCAGCTACCTTAACCACTGTAGCCAGCCCTCCATTTTCCATAACCTTGTGGATCTTGAGTGCAGGATTTGTCTTGGTACTGACCTTGCTTTGATGGTCAGCTCTGTTATTTACGGTAATTGTAGTAGTTGGACATTTAGTGATAAACTTTGTTCTAACATTTTTTTAAGATTTTCAGTGAGATGGGCAACTGACTGAGATTTAATGGAAAGGAAAGAGGAGGGTGAATGTAGCACATGCACAACTTTGTGTATTGAAGTCGTGACAAATATTTTTCAGACTAGTACAACTGTACAACGCAGTTGTCTTCTCCTGTTTACAATTATGATTTATCTTTCTTCAGCTAGAAACCTCCCTTTATTGTATTGTCTTTTTGCATGAGTGCCCATCCGTTGAGACTACGCTTAACTTTTGATGAACTGCAGGTCTCTTGCTTTTCGCTAAGTTGCGAAAGTATGATGTTTGTTTTTGATGTTTTGTGAAGCAAGCCAAATGTTTTTTCCATTGAAGGTTGAAAAATGATCCTCCTTGTATGATTTTGCCAATGTTTAGAACATTTATCCGATATCGTACCATTGTCCATCTTCCATTTTGTATGGAACTGTTCGATTGTCTTAAGTAGTCTTTATGGTAAATTGATTTCTTTTCCTGAATACAGAGCATTTTGTGCTGTTGGACTAACATTTTCAAAAGTTTAGTTAGAGAAGTTTATGAACTGTTATCTAAAAGGCACATTTTTTAACTCCTTAAATTTTTCCATGCTGGCGCTGTCTTCTTAAGCGGTCAATGCCATAGTCACCAAACTAAAGACCTTCCAGTTGGGCAGACAGTTCTATCCTAAACTGGGTTGATTGTATATAAGACAAATTGCTTGCTGGTCAACTTTTCATAGTAACTTTTTGTGAGCTTATCAAATTCCTTAAGTTCAGCCCTATCTATCCTGATTGCCTCACCCATTGTTGGGATAAATATACACTTATACAGGTACTCTTTGACGGATCTTGCATTGTGTGGTCCTCACAATAGTGGAGGATTTATGCCTTCAGGCTTAAAAGTAAAATTTCAGACTAAGGTTGTTTTCGTTATTTGGTACATTGAAGCAGAACTCTGAATCTGTTTACTCTGATATCAGAAATGATCATGCTTCTTGTTTAGATAACTCTTGCTGAGTACTTTGCATGTTGCAGCCATGTTCCATCTTGTTGAATACTGTTCCACATGTAATTATCATTTATAATAAAATCTTGTCAACTTTGTGAAGGAAATTTGTAAATTTTTTACAACAGTTATGAATTGTGACTAGTCTGGTTTTGTTTGCAGTAGGTTACATAAATTCTTATCTTGACTGATCGTTGGAACTGATACCTGGCTATTTTGTCTTGAAGTCATATGATGGTATTAAATAAGACATTGAAGTTGATTTGACCTTTTATTTTGCTGCAAGTGGAGTCCAGATGTGCTGTTGGTACTGAATTTCCATACTTGGAGTACTGTCTTACCATCTAGCATTTTTTTACTGCATCTGGGCAGAGGTTACCATGAGCAAGCAGCCTTTGTTTTACTGATATTCTACAGTGTTTCCTAGTTTGTTGTTCACAGTAAGTATGCTACTCCTTCATTGAGATACAGGCCTATTGTCAGCATTTGAAAACGGTTCACTTCTGCCAGCCATAGGTGAACTGAGGTGAAAAGTTACCAGTACATGCACAGGATTCTGTTATATAACCTTACTTAACCCTTTAACGACAAGCTTGTGCTAAAAGTGACTGGGAAACCAGTGCAGCTTGTTGGTAAAGGATTAGCTGATGACTAGTTTTTCTTTTGTCTTAAGTGACTAAAGACAATATATTATGCATTGCATCTGAAATGTGGTGATAGTTGTATATGTTAGCATACAAGTGGCTTTTTAGTGACACAACAATTTACAGTAAAAATGACAATTTGGAAGTTTTAACATGAACTTTTATTATTTCACTGTTGAAGTTTCTCACAGAATAAATGAGGATGCAGTGTGTCATTGTTTATAGCTGACTTCACGAGTAGTGCAGAATTTTTTTATACTCCATCTAAATGATTTCTTACCAAAGAATATAAGAATCCAGGCTTTGTCTCATAACTTTTTAGAGGCTTCAACATTAATAAAGTGGTGAATGTTTCGAATCTTTAATGATGTGCTTTGTGCACTTTGTTTATAAAACTTCTGTCCAGTTTACTGAGTTTTCCAATTCTTTCTACCATCATCAGTAAGTAAGAGTCACAATAACCTATGCTGAGAAGTATTAAGATACATGTTTATTCCAATCAGTAGAATCCCGTTTACAGTTTAAAAAGATTAATTCCAAATGTCTGGAGCATAATCCTGCAGTTTCAGGGCAATATTGAGCATATATTCATTTCTGACCTCATCTGAATGCACTGGTGTTCCATTTGATCTCCACATCTTGTTGCTCTCAAGTTTTACAGGACCTTCTTCTGCAGCACCAAAACTGGTTTTGATGGGATGTGGACTGCTTCACTAACTGTAGGCATCTTGAAGAGGTGCAGTATAAACCGTGCAGACTGGCTGATTGGAGGTGTACCTAAGTTTTGGCATACATCCAGTATCACACAGGTCAATTGCACTGGTTACTGATGTGCAAAGCATTGATTGTAAAATCTGGTTACTCATGTGTAATCGCCTTGCAGGCGATACTTATCTATCCATCTTATCTCAGGGAGTTGTATGTCTCAATCTCATCCATTCTCTTTTCTCTGTGTTGCACAGATTGAGTGGGTTGTTCCAATTGCATGAGCTTCCATGGTGTAGTCTAGAAGCTTCCTGGTTTTCTGGTATTAGGTCAGGAGCACCTACAATAAGTCTCCCTTGAAGACAAAATCTGTGAATACAACTGCAAATCACAAACCCTATGACATTGATATATACATGTACTTATAAACTCTTTAGACTTCACAGTTATCTAACGTAAGTTTTCCAAACCTCTGGGAAAGCAACTTTTGGGTTCATTGCTTCTTCTGAGCTGACCTAACGGTGAACTATTTAAACCGTCGTGTAAGTTGTTCAAGTCACACCAGATGAAACCTGTAACACAATATTTCACCCTGCTTGGTTGGCTGACTCTGAAGACAAACTATAACTTTGGGGTAAATCAGCTGATGACGTCTGTGTGAAAGGTGGAACCCGTGACGTCTGTAAAGGGTGGAACCCGTCGCGTCAATTGCAGTGTGATTGAACTTACCCATTGGGCCTATTACTCAGTGTGCTGTTAGACTTGTGAGTAATTCACCTTACAGCGTCATTTGACCTCTTTTGTATAGTTTTATGAACATGCCAGGTAGCGTCAGATTATTGCAAGAGCAGTAGTGTGTGAAGGAAACCAGCCCTTATATTCAGACATAGAAGCCATGCTATGTTACAATACAGTGTAACTGGAATTTTATAATGCTCCTATAATGTAGATGATGGGTTTTATTTAAAATTCCAGCACCAGGAAACATTTTATGACTTGCATGACATGTTCATTGATGAATTTTACAACAGCTATTCTTTCAAACATGGTAACAGTATAACAGTAATCGTAAAGTCACATGTTTTGTGTATGCAAATCAGATAATTAACATCAGCCATCAACAAATTCACCACACTGTAGAATTTGCCTACCGGTACTTTGTTAAGGAAGGTACTTTGTTAAGGAACGTTAAGTGCTGGGGTAGTTTCTCTGCCCTGCCAAATCACTTATGCTGCAGAGCTTCTAGTTACTGTTTCTAGCGGGCCTAGTAGATGGTCAGTGTGTTCAAGTGGCCCATAGAGACCTGTTAGTCCTGTGCTTTCGTAGGACCATGTGGGCACATCATGCTTTCTCTTATATTGAACCATTCGATGGGCACCAATGTTCCCTCTAAGCTGTGCGCGTGTGCGCGCGCACAGAGGTCGTAAGACGAGCGCACACAAGTAAACATGGAGCGCACACACCAAAAAGTTTGTAAAGGTTAGGCCACATTACAATATATCTCTGAAACACTTATGTTTTACTAATAAATCTATTTTTACATGTAAAACTTGGTAAATTCCTTAACACCATACCCCGTTATAATTATATTTTAAACAAATGTTACAAGTATTAGCAACGTACATGTAGGCCTAAAATAGTGAGTTGAAGACACGGTAACGTTAATTATATGCCGAATCTGCAATGCGCACAGAATTTTACTCTCGTAAAAATGTTGCACAAAAGAAATTTTATGTGCACACAGACTACAAGAAATTAGGGGGAACATTGATGGGCACATCATGCTTTCTCTTATATTGAACCAATCTATGGGAACAATTTACCATTAATATACATACTATTTTGTAACAGACAGCTCAAGAAACATTTTTAAGCATCTTACCATGTACCTCGTTAGATTGCTGTGTTTAGCGGCCTTGTGAGGTTCTCAAAAGGCATTTTACTAGTAGCTAGACACATGGCATAGCCTACTACTATGTCAATATAATAGTAGTAATAATGATCATACCTTCTATCTATTTGGCATGTGGAACATGGGATCAATGGTGTTCATGAAGACATGTCTAACAAGTTATTTTGACACAGAAGTGACAGAACAAGACTGCCAACCTAGGATGTCAGTAGAGCTTATTGACATTCATCTGTGCTATTCACTTCTCTACTTAATTCAGTAATTTGATTTCAAACTGGATTACCATGTCATAGGTCAATGATAGGTCATTGGATTACCATATGATAGGTCACCTATAAATGTCATAGGTCAATGATAGACAAAAGCAGTTTCTCTGCCTTTCTGCTGTCAGTCCATCATCATGTATTAACTTAGCAATTAAATTAATATTAACTAAGTTGCTAGCTACTTCGGAAGACTAGAAATAACTAAAAATGTACTAATTCAACAAAACAATGAAAATAAAGATGCCAAGCAAATTATAAAATTATTGAAAACTCAATGCAAACCTTCTAAACCAACGAAAGACAAATACATTAAAACTCTAACAAAAGCTGCTGAGTGCTGACAAATACACTTTCAGGGAAGTCTTTGGCTTGTTTTGATCGTGGATGCCAAGCATCTCGCTTTCGTCTCAGAGTCCCTAGTTCTTTGTTTCAGTTGTGTTTTAGAGACCCAAGATTTCAATCATGTCTCAGACTGCTATGTCGACTCAATCTTAGAACAGGATGTCTTAGGTCTCGTCATAGTGTCAAAAGTTTGTTTGCACTTAAAGGTCTTGGAGCCCATTGATATGCCTCTGAAGGCTATGGTCCATACAACTGCTGAATCATTTTGTACTTTACAATTGATGGCCTGCAACATATTTATATTTAAGTTGTATGAATATTGGTTGGTTGCCTAATCCACTGGACTAATAATTTACCAGACTTGCGGGGTGCTCCATTCTGTGGTCTTGTGATTTTATTTTGTAGTGGCCATGAATTTGATCATGAGGTGTTCTCGTTAGTTTTAGTGACGAACTGCATGCAATTTATAATTTATCAATTTTTTCTATATCTTATTTCTTTTGCTGCTGGTAAATACTGCTGGTTCACATAGTTTTATGTTTTTTCTAAATTAATCATACTAAAAGTAACAACCTTAATCTTCTTAGTGAGGGTTAGCGCCTAGAAAAGCATGACTTTTTAATGGTGAGAGGTTCCACTGACCAATGGCTCCAGCTGCAAAGTTGTCACCACAGCTTAGAGCACATCTTGTAACAAAGACCATTGCTACTCTGCAAATCATCATCTTAAGGATCCATATTGCTTCAGGTTGAAATCTGAGCTGAAAGTAAGATGGTGCAAGTCAGGGCTGCAAACCAGTAAGAAATGCCCTACAGACCAATACGAAAGTTTCTACAAGGTTAGTTCATACTTTTTTCACGTTATTAGATCTTTATTCTATTGAAGCTTTCAATCTCACTTCACAGTTTAATGATACACTGTTAGTGATTGGCAAGGACATACAAGGTTTCTGCATATAGTATATGAGTAAAACTTCCCCTAAGTTATATGTACTGGAAGGACTTATGAGTAGGTATCTTGCACACGTGCTGTATATGTTGAAGCATTTATAGAGCACCTCTTAATGGAATGTAATGTTGCATAACATAATGTTTCTCTTGCATAAGGTAAGGTATTACCATTTTTACATGTTTAGCTCCAGTGTTACTTGCACACTTCATGAAATACAGAACTGAAAACAATAAGATCCACGGAATAGTTATCAGCATGCATATGCTAAGTGTCTTTCCACTTTCACTGGCCACTTTATTGGCTGGTTCTGGAATTTCCTCCCTCTGCAAGTCATCAATGACTCAGAGCCCATTCTGCTCGCCTTTTGAGATGTGACTTTTGCTTGTAGCCATCTTTAAAAAACAAATCTTTGAGTTTTGCCAGCCCTGGCATTGCCATATTCAGCTGTTGTGTTTGCCACGTAGTCATACATCAGAATATGCTATCAATCAATAGCTATACGGTAGTTACATATATATGTTGAATGAAAATACTGTATTGTTATGTGCAATAAAAATGTTCATATGCCTGTGAAAGTTTTTGCTTGTAACCACGTCATGTGACTGACGTAGGTGTTTGCCTTTTGTATAGCCATTTATAACTGATTAAAAAGGATAATTTCTTTCCATGTTTTTTTTCAGTTGACTGCCTTTTGGGGTAATGCAGACGAAGACCTTTGTCATAGCACAAGACTTTATCAATGTTGTCATACAGTTAGTCATGTGTACCATGTCATGCCCCGAGCTTCACTGCCCTAGAGTTGTACACAGCAGGGTGATCAAGCATGACAAAATACCATGTGCATTCTTGTGGATCCACCCTGCTATTGTATTCTGCGCAATGAAACGCCCTGCAAAGCATGAACACAAGAGAAGTGAATATCAGGTAGAGTGGGCAAGTCCTGTGCAATGTTATAGTTGTACTGTGTCCATTTCTTCATTACGAAGGAAGCAGTTGTAAGCTACTAAGCAGTTGTGTTATACAGCTATTTAAGTTCTTGTGGAATTGAAAGCTTCCGTAAGATTGTATTTCGAAGAGGATGGATAAACGTGGGGGATACCAGTGTCCGTACATCACAGCCTCCATTATTCTCACTGCAGCTGCAATCGCTGTTGGGATCTGCTTTTTCTCGCCCTATTGGCTTCAGAACATTGGACTTCATCCAGAGAAGGACCAAAATGTAAACTACATTGTTGTGGATGGGAAGAATGGCACATTCGTCACCCAGAGATATCCCCATCGTGGACTTTGGGCGCAGTGCGGCATGGAGTGTGTGTGGTTTTGGTCAAACAAGTATACACTTCAGAGTCAGCTGTTCACTCCACTACGTGAGTTGTCATCATATTCCGTACAGTAACATTTTAAGAAATGATTGCTCAAGGTTTTAGGGGTTATCAGAGTCTTTTAGATTGCATGACATTGCCTAATGTGATGGTATTTACCACAGATAGCTACAGATTTATATAATGCATGTTATAAACTCTCAAGGTGCTGCTAATTACACACATTAAGTGTATGCCACTGACTAATGCATTAATTAATGATGCCAAGCAACTGTCGGTGAAAGACTTGCTCAAGTACCTTCAAGTCTTGGGTCAACTGGGTCTGTGATTGTTGTGCTCTTCTACTCTTGGGGCTACCCATGTGCTTTAAGGACTCAAATTGAGGCATCATGCTTTCTCCCGTGTTGGACTGTCCACTATGTAAACATACTATCTCACTTTTTTAGATAGGTTAGATAACCATGTGTGCCAAGAGATAGTAACGGCGCTTTCAAGCGTCTTGATACAGACACACAGCAATCATAGGCGTAGCTACATTGAGGAAAGAGGAGGCAGTTGCCTACTCTTGCTTTTTATATACTTGAACTTCGATTGACCAATGACCAGGATTTTGCCAATGGTCTGTGAAGTTGCCTCCTCTTGAATTTAAGTCTCACTACGTGCCTGACTTCAACTGTGTGTCACAAGGTGATGTTCAGCCAGATGAACACTGCACCACACCTTAAATAATATATCAAAAGTGAAAACAATATGTCAAGCAATAATTTATTTTTAACATTGATAATCTGATTTTTAAAATAAGCTGTTGGTGTTGACTTCACTTGTCAGTACTAAGGAAACAATAAATGTGCGAGTAACTGGATTTGACTTTAAGTGGATTACCAAAACCCAAACGAATGTTTTAGCATAACTACGGTAATGTTTGTTCTAAACTACATTACACCGTACAATTTTTCAGGATGGCACCTAGCAACTCAGATTTTGTACTTCATTGCTGCCGTCAGCATTCTGGCAAGCGAGGTCTATGCTCGGACGCAGATGTGTTGTGCTCAGAAGAATAGGGTCGTGCTGTCACTGGCAATCCTTGTGCTGGTTTCAGGTAAGTGGGGAAAATCTTTTAATCTATTCTCATCAGTTGTGCAACAGGCCCTCTAAGCCTGCAACTGCAGTTGCTAGGCAACAGTTTGGCAGAATATGAACCAAGCACGATTCCTAATTAGGTGGCACATGCAGCAGCTGTATCTCATGGAGCAGTGTACCTTTAATTTAATATCCATATGAGACTTATCATCACCATAGTTCGTTATTTATTCAGGAACATTTTGAGTATAATTAGCAACAAGAGCCTTTTCAGGACTTTGACAAATCAGTGGTTCATATACATGTAACAATGTTTAGTTAGGCTTTTTTTGCCTGTTTTGTCAGTGGTTGAAGACTACTGTTCTGTTTGATTGTAGCCATGTAATAAGTAAGTAAGTAAGTATATTCTTTGGTAATGTCACTGCTGAAGAGTTTATAATTGTAAAAGACAATTTGTATGGCTCCTCTTAAGAGCCTCTATGAGGCATTCTCTGTCTGTAGCTATCAGTCATATAGAAAAATATGTCTTTAATGTTCAACAAACTGTCATGCAACCAGCATTGGCTGGACCGAGTGAATTTCAGTCGGATGTTTAAGAAAGACAGTCCAGTGGAGAAGCCCCAACATGTACATGTATGCTGATATGAGACAGGAGGCATGAGGTTACAGCTAGGTTGTCCCACATCATACAACACAGTGTGTGTTGATCAGGGCAAGCACAGATTTGTACAGGATTGTACACCAGATTCATTTCGTAGCATCACCAGTTATTGGACCCCCTTCACAGGTAATAAAATCTTGCAATGTATGCAATCAGCAGCCAGCGCAGAGTATGTGGCTTATGGTTCAATACATGTCTAAACATAGTATATGAGCCAGTGAACAAGGAACAAAGTTTAGGACCGATTCTAGTTTCTCAGTCAGGAAGAAAGGAAAGCCAAGTTCTAAGATGGTATTGCAGTGACCCTGGCATGAAGAAAGTCGACTCAATAGCTTGAGCTGCACATGCAGTTCAATCGTCACCTATGCCAAGTCCTGGGTTAAGAAACACACCCAAGATCCAAACCACATCCAGTGGCTTACAGGGCACAACAGCCAGTGCTGTATGATCAATGTTGTGTTGGTCTCGTGTCACACCAGTCCATTTATCACGTCTTTGCTTGGTTTAGTCGAAGATGACTGGGCAGCATCCATGTCTAAAATTCTTTGATAACAGCAATTATTTGGTCACTCCTCAACTGGTAAAACTTGATGACAAAGAATTCACATTCTTGATTCCAGATCGAGAATGCCTTTCTTCCAGATTGAGAATGCTGCATAAACTTTGTCACTGAAATGATATTGAGATTTTTATAATGCCCCTGTTAATGTTAATCTTTGCAATTTGTCTATAGCTCTGCTGCAGATTGCATCGTTTGCTACATTTGGTGGTGGGGCATGGAGTTCATACAAAGTCATATCGGACCCACGAATAATCGTCTCAAACTACACGGATATGGGAAGCGCTTACTGGACAACATCAGTACAGAGTTATGATGCTTTCACTCCATTCATTGGTTGGTCGTTTTGGATGGGCGTTGTTGGTGCATTCTTGACCATCGTATCTGGAGTCTTCTTTCTGATAACCTACTGTGGCATTGCACTAACTTGTTGTCCATGCTGTGACGACTAACACCAGTTGCAAGCAAATGCAGAGATGATGTCAGAACTGTTGAAGATGATGTACAGGATGTTTCTTTTGGTACTACTAGGATTCATAGGAATATAACTTGGTTGTCTGCTATAACCTGTTTAGCTTGAAACTTCATGCAGGGGACGAGACCCTAACTGACAGTGTAAGCTGACAGTTTATGATAGTTTGAACAGGTTTTACAATCCATTCTTATATAATTTTCTTAATTTCTTTGTTTAGTGGATTTCTTCTTATTGTTGTTGAAACATTTTTATTATAAATTAAATCACTTGCCAATCATTTGAATTGTCTTTATACAAGTTTGCCATCACAACTGTTTTAGAATTGCACAAAATTTATGTAACAATCTGCAGTCGGGAAATAGGTTCTACATTGGAGAAAGTATCTTTCTCAAGTCCACGATATTCCTCGACGACGGATGTTAGACTCTCTAGACTCTCTGAAAATTGTGACTGCTCCATCCCAACACAGGTGTAGTGATACATATGAGCCTAGAAAGTAAAATTTTTAGTTCAATTAGAAATTTAATTAAAATGTAATCTTAAATATTGCAATTTCAATTTTCTTATACTTTATTAACTATATTGCTTCTCTATTTCTTCATATATTACACCCTATACAAAACATGCACTGCATGTGTTATAACAGTACATATATAAAAATATGTTTTTTATAGTAAATAGAAAATTTAATTAAAACGTTCCAAAATGACTGTAAAGGATGAGCAAATCTACTTCATTTAAACAATTAGTAAAAGCAGAAAAGCAATGAAGCAAAACTGAGCTTCTCTACCTTGCGTTTGTATAACTTCTGGAACCTGTCCTTGAGCGACTGAAAGTTGTGCCAGATACAGCTGTTGTTAGCAAGTGTCAGCAGAGAATATGGATGTCCCACTGGGGGAATGGAACACAACCCTGTTTTCCATCCTTCCTGATTCCAGTGAACAAATTTCAAAGAGGGCTGTAATCTAAACATGCACACAATACTGTTTAAATGCCGGTTTTTTTATGGGTTTACCTGCATGGTTCATCATGCCTGTAGAAGGTAGATGCTTTAACAGGTGCCAAGTCTAGTTGTGTGGGTCCATTTAACTACAGCAGATTACACATTGCCTCATGTTAAAGGTTACATGTCTTCATGGTATTTAAGCATCTTTTGTGCCTGCAGATGAACTTGTTGCTCTTAACAATATCATTTAGGCTTGATGTCAAGTGCCATGGGTTTATTTCCTTTAAACTAAAGTATCTTGCATGAATTACTGATGGTGCTCCTGTGGATACGTACTGAAACACAGCATCTCTTTCCATTAACAGATTGCCCACCATGTTTTAAACACCTGACACTGAACATTCTATTACATTTACTTCATAAAGTAAGTACATGGTCAGACATTATACAAAATACATGTGTATGCTACCGTTCAATGTTTCTTCTGATATCTGATATTTCGACCTGTCCCCGGACCATGAGACTGCAGGCCAAGTAGAGGCCGTGCTTGGGATCGGTTTTCAGAAGCTGATGATCATGTGAAAAGGCATCAGAGAACATCTGATCCAATCTAAACAAATCAATCACGGGACAAATATAACATTTTTTAATACAACTCCAGATAAATGGGAAAACAATTTTAAAGTTAACACTGCACTACCTTTTTTGCAGATAAACCGTTGACATAAGCAGGAAGGACAATCGTTAAAAAACTGCCTGAATAGCCTTCAAAACTTTCCTAAAATAAGAGCTGGAACAAGCTGAACAGATTTAAATGGGAAATCTATTTAATAGTGCACGTGTGCACTGTAGTAAATGGTAACAAGTGCCTCTAGCCAGAAACACAACTGGGCTTTGATATGCAACACAAGACTTCAACAGCTGGTGGATGATTTTTCCATTAAAGTGATACTGGTGACCAGTCCTCTTTCTGATATGTACCTCACTATACAGGTGGGTCCCATTCTTCCCGGGCAGTATAGGATCATGGTAGGATAGTTTAAGTAGTGGGCAATTCACAGAATAATTGCTTAACATTATAAGTGTTCAGACAATGAAAATGAAGTAAATGTTTTAGTATTACATGTAGCTTGACGACTGACCTGCGAGTTGGAACTTTGATGTCTGAAAGCGAATAGAGTGGTGTCTGGCTTGACACCAAATAATGCATTCTAGGAAATGGTACTAAGTTCATCGTGATCTCATTCAGGTCAACGTTTAACAGGCCTTCAAATCTTGCAGAACTGCAAAGTAATTAAAAACCTGAAAAATGCTTCAGCTGAAAGTGCAACTAAAAGTTAACAACAGTGCTTCATAATGCAGAAAATGTAGTTATGACAAACACAGTTTCAGATTGAGAAAAATCAACAGTCAGTACTAGCTAAAGCCAGGAATCAATTAGTCACTCAAAAAAATTATCGGTAATATTCACTGACAGGACACACAGGGCTAATCTTATGAAGAAACAAGCAAAAAGTGCAAACCTTGTGAGGTTAAGGAGTAGGTTGGCAACAACGTTGTTCATGCCATCAAACGGCTTCTCATTTTTTCCTTTTGAAACTCCACCTTCACTTGCCGAGAGGGCACTCTCTGGCTTGACCCGACTCAGTGGTGTCAGTCCTGCACCAAATGTTCTCTTGCCTGTATTGCCAGAAGGCAAAGCTTGCAAGATTTTGTTGACAATATCAACAAGTGCCTAAAAATAAATCCAAAATAATGGCCAGCAAACCCAAGTTATGCAGTCAGTCAACACAAACCTTCAGTCAAGCACCATTTACTCAACATGTTTTTCACCCTAGGACAGTTTTGTGCTTTCTATGCCACTCTGTGGTACCTCCTATGTCATCTTGTGAATTATTATCCACAGTTCCACACCTATCTTTGCCTTTCTTTTGCATCTTCCCCATCACTAGAATTTGTGATCAAGAAAAATGGAGAAATAAATCACAAAGCTTTGAAAATTGCCTCTTCATGCAATCTACGGTCTCTGCTGTAAATGCAAGGATTCTAGAAAGATTTAAAATCTTTTTAATCTATATTTAATGAATTGACAGGAAGCATCGTAATTGTAATCTTGACATTTCTAGAGCGCCCTAAAAGCTGAGTCATGGGAACAAGCTTATTCACAGGTGCTTAGCCAAAATCAATAAAACAACTAAATCGATACGCAGGTAGGGTCTAAATTGGTTGCCGGTCTAGATCCAAAGGCAGACAAGCATGTCCTATTGTCATTGGCAGTAAAAGTGGGTAGTTTCATTTGTTAATTTGTGTGCATTCACACTTTGCAGCTTCGAAATTGTTTGTGAAGTAAGTTGATATTGATGAGTAAGCCTGTGGAAATAAATAATGCTGATGCAATGTCAGTGCAGTGATCAAATAGCTTTATCTGCAGGCTTCTTCAAATACATTGGCTCAAGTGATTCCATCAGAAAGTTTAAATATCGGTACATTGCTGCTTGATACTGTTGTGCAGATATTGCAAAACTTTTAAGAAATAGTATTGGTACCGCCAGTACATTTATTAGGAAGTATTGGTATTGACAGTATTGTTAACAGCCCTGCCTACACCCATACCAATGTTTCCTTTAAGATGTGCAATGTGCGCACCAAGCCCACACACCAATACTAATGCTCGTGCATAGTCATTTGCAATGAGGTTGCACATTTCAAGAGAAAAGCATTAAACTGTTTCCCATTCGGTAAAACTCTATTTAGCATAAGCCACTACTTTCAAAGCTGCATAACTGGCTTAAGGTAACAAAGTCTCTTGCTCAAACACACTGCAGTTCAAACTTGACTGTCTAATTAAGAATTGCCCAAAGTGCCAAAACAGTAACCTGACTTTAAGTGTCGGACAACTGCAAAAATCCAGGAACAATCTGCTCACTGAACTGACCTGATTTTCAACTGGCAGAACGCAGTCTGCATAATCGGTTAACTGATGCATAGCTAGCACACTGTTGTAAGGTGAGGTAACGACGTCATCATCATCTGATGGGAAGACTGCAGTCACGAAACTATTCAGCAGAAACAGACAGAAATTTAGAGCTACAAGTCAACAGACAAGCAATTACAGACAAGTTTTTCCGTTTCACAACACTTAAATCAGAACAACCAAAGACTATTAATAACTAGGTAGACTCCCTCCCCAGGTACAGCCAGTCAAGCCTTCTAACTTGAATCCATTGTCTCTGCTGTTACACTGGGTGAGAAAGTACTTCCAAACAAATTTTGTTTGGCACAGATGATTGTACACAGAATACAAAGTTTACAAGAATTCAAGTCCTGTAAAAAACTTCAACATGACCCAAGCCCTTTTTAAATAGCAGTTTATAAGCATCAGTTTTATTAGAGACAATAATAAAAAATTCTGCAAATGAGATTACTTCAAAGTTTACGTTTGCCTTCTTTACAGCGCTTTCAAAAACCTTCTGAGGATGGCAAAATGTTGTTACTTAAATTTATCACATCAGCCTTTCAGGGAAGGTCTGGAAGTCAAGTGATCTGTAATAAATTCACATGAGGTAGCATTTAAACGCCGGCTGAAAGATCCTTCAACACGTGTGTTAGAGTTGATGGAAGAATTAGCTAAGAGAAAGCGCCCTACCTTACACTGCTTACATTACATGGAAGCATCAGTTTCATTTACATCATGAGGAACTGAAGACTACCTTATGTTAAGAGAAAATTATTATCAAAGAAAATTCCCACCTAAACACATCAGGAAATTCATCTTTCAGAAGTCGGAGAATGTATGTCCCAATTCCAGAACCAGTGCCTGGAAACGAGAAACCAACTTAACAGATACTGGAAATAAATTGTAATATATTTCCACACTACCAGTAGCTTAAATAATAATATATAAAAACTTATGCTAGTTATCAGACAAAATAGGTTGCCAAATTATGTGCACACAGAAAGTATTAAAAAATCAAAAGAACTTGTAGATGAAAATTTGAAACTGCTGGTGCAACAATCTTGTTGAATTTTTACGAAAGAATTGGATTTATACCTAAATGAACAGGTGTGTCTAAAGTGGTCAACCCATCATTTAGGATTAAGCTGCCTGCAATTACACAATTTATCTGTCAGCAGCTGAAAACCATAATTTTATTTTAGCCTTTAAGTTGTACTGTAAATATCAGTGATTACCAAAGTACATTACACTGTATAAACTATTGCTAAGGGTTGTTTAGATATAACTGATCATTGCTTCTGGTGTAACCAGTTCCTAATTACGTTCGATGATTGTGAAACATTTCATCTCGATCCTGCATAATGTTTTAAAACATGTCTGAAAGATTCATGTATGGATTGCTATAAAAAAATAATTTAGTTTAACTACAATATTCGAATTATGAATTCCAAGCAGCTAACTAACCTCCGCCCATTGAATGCAGTACAAAGAAGCACTGGAGACAGTCGCATTGCTCTGCAGCTCGACGAATGCTCTCTGTTATCTGCTCCCGGAACTTTGGTCCATATTCAAGATGACCAACCGCCCTATGAGAACACAAGGCAAGCACACACTCAGCATATTACATGTACCAAAGAAAATTATTACCAGGCAGTGTACAGTGTGCACACTCAGTATATATGTGGATATTTATGGAGCATCTTTAAACACGCAGACTGGAATAAAGAGATAAAAACATAACACAGTTATGTAGCAGACAAGAAGAAATTTCAAATAAACTGCCCAAACATTATGAAAACTCTTCTGTACGGAGCCAGCCAAACTAACTCATACAAGTTTACTATATGAGAGTAATCATAAGTTGAAGTGAAATCACATAAATTTCAGATTGTAGAATTTTCTGGCTGTGTATATATGCAATAATGCTAATCCCACAACTGCAATTTTACCATGTCTGAGAATAAAATGATAAATTAAAATGACGTACACATAACACACACCTGAAAACCTACTCCAATATGAAGTATCTACAGCACCATAATCATCTGCATCACTACCACTATAGGCCACAAAAGAACAGCAGTCCTTTAAGCTATACCTAATAGGCAGTTATGGCCATGAAAGTGTTAGTGACTTCATTTTCTTAGCCATTGTGGTCAATCTTTTCCCATGTCCCCAATCAGCCTTAGCCTTCAGTCATCCGAATATTGATTAAAATCATGGTGCTTCATGTTCTACCATTTTATAGTTTGTAGTTATTCTGGAATCTTCCACTGACCAGTTGTTTCCTGATCCAGAGACGTCAGTAATCAACTGCCGATGATCGAACACATCACGTAAAGGACCTTTCATTATTTCAGATACAACACCTTCTTCCATATCAACCAAAACTGCCTGTAATCAGTAGTATCAAAGTAATTTAATTCACTTCCTTACTTAGTCACATCGTACATACTTGCTTACCAGTACTTAGTGTCTCCTGTGCAGATTTACAAATTGGGCAACAAAGCATCTTCATTTCTAATTGCTTACAGTTTTAAGCTAACTTCAAAATTTACAAAAAAATATGACTGCTCTAAAAATATTAATTATCTGTTTACACAAAATTGTTAGTAAATTTCTCTTATTTGAGAATTAGTAAATTACACATTAGATGGATGCCATCTGTCTACACTGGTGTCAGCTGCTTCCAGGCACTGCTTTTACAGTCAAAGGTTTAAATTTATTTGTTACTGTTAGTTTATCACATAACTTCACATTAAGTACCTAGCAAAGATCACTGTAACTATATATCTCGTATTCTTTATAAGCACATCTGTTGACAAATTCGATCTCTGCTCTGTAACTGCCTCTGGAGTGCCTTGAACAAAGTGGCCTGTTTAAGTTGCGTCTGTCAGCTTAATTAGTAAAAATAAACGAATTTGATAGATTGACCGATTATCTTATTTTAAACTAGAATACATGTATGTGACACATACAGAAATCAATATGCAGTCTGCCTTATCATAGCTCTTATTGAAATCCGTGCAGCCAGTAGAGTAGTAGAATGTCAACCAACCAACCAATAAGAGTCAGCCATATAACAGCCAGTCAAGAGGAACTGTCTACTAAGTCTGCTAGACTTTTACCCGAGCCTTCAGGGACCGAATCTTGTTGCTGTGACGACCCTGAGGAATATCGACTGGATCATCAGACCTGGTGTCCACATTTCTGAAGAAACTGCTCATCGCATCATCATAAGTTCCACTCTACCACAGCATCAACAAAACTGTAACATCATATTAAACAAGTAAACTATTAAGTCTGTGTGCACCTTGTAATCTAAAGTTTGAAACAAATGACAGGTCAGAAGCACAAGCAAGCTAACAAACATCTACCATGGGCATCTATGGTTACAGTCACCATGAGTCCTAGGCCAGAATACTTTCTTTTTCAAGAATCCAGTCTAATCGAGATGAGTAATAAGCCACATTGCAAATCTTTGTATGCTTGGAATATGTTAAACCTTATTTCAAACCCAAGACCAAGATAAACTTTTCAAACCTATAAGCACATTAGAATGTTGACATACATCAAAACTTTTATTATGGCATGTTAAACAAAAAAGTGCTTCATAGTCTACAACCACACAACCTTGCACACTTGTGCATTCCACTCACAATTACTCCTAACTGGTCTAACTTAGAATCAGCTTCCTCTGGTTAGTTGACATTCGTCTCATCATTTCTTTGATCAGGCATGTGCAGAACCCTTCTCTCTCTTATTTCTTTAAATATACTAACACAGCTTGATGTTATTAAAACGTATGTTAATTACTTACTTACTGAGTGCATTGCATTATGGGATGTGGCGGAAGGTCGCAGCACTCTATTTAAGTGATGTCGGGGCTGGCCATATATATACACAGGCACTCAGTCTTCTGGATTACGAGTTAAGGTTATGCTTGGCTTAGAACACGAAATAAAACATTAGAGCTGCAAGGTCAATTGGAAATCTTTAGAAACTGACTGATCATTCAGTTATCTCACAAAATTTAGATCTAATGAATGACATCAGTACCTTAAGCAGTAAGTAATGTTCCAATTTAAGGATTTTAAATGCAGATAGAAGGTAATTCAAACCTTGTTGACAGCGGCATGCTCTCTCAATGCCAAGTCCCAGAAACGGCAACCTATCTGATTACCACATTGGCCAACTGTAAACAAAAGCATTGCAAAGTAATTAAAAGATAAACAACGGTAAGAAAGTTAAAAAAATCTGGTTGGGTCACTTAAACACATATTTAACCTACAATAATAACACTCTTAACAGATCGATTCTAACCGGGACTCGACCCTGCGGACCCAGCCAGTTATCGTCCTATCTCAAACTTGTCCTTCATCTCAAAACTCGTTGAACGTGTCATCCACAAACAACTATCTAACTACGTTGAATCACTTCATCTGCTTCCACCTACACAATCTGGATTTCGTCGCCATCACTCCACCGAAACCGCAGTTATTAAAGTTTACAATGACATTGTCCTGGCCCTTGACTCTGGATTCACCACAGCTCTATTACTACTCGATTTCTCTGCGGCTTTTGATTGTGTGGACCATACCATTCTCCTCAAAATCCTGCAAGTACAATTCGGTATCACGGCTTCAGCTATTCAATGGATTGCCTCATTTCTTTCCTCAAGGACTCACAGTATTAAACTTGGTGGCTGCTCATCCAAAATCTTCTCTATCCTCTTTGGTGTTCCCCAAGGCTCCATCCTTGGCCCACTCCTCTTTATACTGTACACCTCTAACATTGTCAATATCGCATCACATCATGGCCTTATGATCCACTTATATGCTGACGACACCCAGCTCTACATAAAACTCTCGGGCAAAAACTTTGATAACATCAAAATAAAAATTGCGGAATGCGTCCGTGACATTCAGACCTGGTGCGCATCTATGCGTCTGAAGCTAAATGCCACCAAAACAGAACTCATTTGGTTCGACCGTCGAAGCCGACCGGACGATGATAAACAAATAAAATCTCTTCATCTCGAGTCTAACTGCACCATTCTACCATCTGATGTCGTTCGTGACCTTGGTGTTCTGCTAGACAGCAGCCTAAACATGACTCAACACATCTCTTCCGTCGCCAAAGCATGCTATTTTCACCTTCGCCGAATCCGACAAGTGAAACGCTGCCTCGACGAAACCTGCCTTCGTATCCTCGTCCAAGCTCTCGTCATCTCTCGCCTCGACTACTGCAACTCTGTCCTATCCGGTCTTCCTTCATCGACACTGCAACCCTTAACCTCAGTTCTACACACCGCCGCTCGCCTAATAAAAGATCTTGGTCCAAGAGATCACATCACGCCTACACTGCAACAACTTCACTGGCTTCCCATCAGCGCCCGTATCACCTTCAAAATCTGCCTCCTCGTGTATCACATTCACTCTGGAACCTCTCCCTCATACATGGCATCCATGGTCACGCCATGCTCACTTTTCAATACTAGAGGACTCCGATCGTCGACGAGAGGGGATTTCACCGTACTTCGCACAAACCGGAAGTTTGGAAACCGTGCTTTCTCTATCTCAGGACCCTTTGAATGGAACCGTCTTCCACCTTCAGTTCGACAGTGCATATCTGTTGCACAGTTTAAAACAAAATTAAAAACCTACCTGTTTACCTTGCACTATGACTAAGAATGTAGCGAAACGCGCTCTCGTGCAAGACTTGTCTTGTTAAAGCGCGCTATAAATGTTCATTTGTATTGTATTGTATTGTATTCTAACCGTACAACATTAACACTCCAGTGGGCAAATCTTTTCCCTGGGTCACTTAAACACGAAACTTCATTATCGCTCAATCATCTTTTCAACACGGTTATTACCTTGAACAACCACTGACTGCGTCATTTGACACTAAATAGACAAATATTGTCCCTTGCTGAGTCGATTATATAAACCTGCATTAAAGGTTCAAGCGCTCTTTAAATTTATAACTTTAAATTTTTACTTAGCATAGTAACTAAGGAATCTTTGCGCCAAATGCATTCAAGGAACGCACAGATGACACAGATAACCAAGTAAGTATGGTGATAGAGGCATTAAGTAAGAAATTTTGAAGAAATTTCTGGTTGGAGATAATTCTTAATAAGCCAACAAAAAACAAAACAGACAAAGAGATTAATTGATGAATTAATTTTAGTTAATTAATTATTCAGAAATATATTTGTTAAATTAATTATTTAATTTCATGATTGTAACTAATTTGTCACAGTTTTTTTTTATTAACTAAGTTTCTTTAAAAGTACTTTAATTACTCTGTCTTACTAAAATAAAAACATATGCAATATGCAGTGGGCTTGTTGGAAATTACGAACTGGGAATTATACGAAATATGAGTGCTCAAAGGCTTGGATCTTTGAAATGGTGCTAAGACATTCTGAACATTCCGTGGACAAGAACGGCTCTGGGTAGAGTAGGAGCCTTTTCTGTTCCTCGCCTTAGACTGAGGTACTCTCTCCGGCAAAAGTTCTTCTATTACCTATTTGGTTCTGGCCTTCAGGTCTCGACTAAAAATTTATATTTTCCTGGACTCATTTTCCCCGTAGACTGATTCCGTCTCGTCTTGGACTCCCTTCTTGGCTTTCGACTTGACTCACTCTGGATCCTGGCTTGCACAATGATTTCGCATAGTAGCGACTATCGACTGATGCTTTGAGCATCATGACATTGGCACTATAGAAGTTCCTAGGTAACATATTAGATCTGATAAATTATGATGATGATGATAATGACGACGACAACGACGACGAAGAGCACTTTCAGGAAGTTGTTATATAGTCATGGCAACGCAGCAAAGTGAAAGTCTGTAAAACTATAAATTGACCGAATCGAATTAGTGTAGACTACGCCTACTTAGAATTTTGTATCATATTAATTTAGTTTTGGGTAGGCCCTACATGCATTTATGATGTTTGCGTTTGTGTAGTTAATTTGCCAGCTGACATCTGGTCATCGGACTAAACAATAATATATAAACAATGAACTGAACTGCGTGGGTGTCAAGATTGTTACCTGTGTGGGTTCACAGGTCTCGTTTTTCAAATTTAACATTTTTATATATCTGATTTTAATTGCCTTGAAACTTGTTAAATTTGTTTGTCAATAATCAGAGTAGGCCTACAGATGCATAGGCCCTATCCGTCAGAGAATGAATTTGATTGCCACGGGTAGGACTAAAATACACAAATGTCACATCTGCTACCCTGGTAGTATATGATAACAGACGACTGCAAAAGCTATGTTTATGTAGAAGAGCAACAAAGGTTTCTGTCCTAAAATGCTTCTTTTGTCCAGCCATGGACACAGAAGCATTTTAGGACACTAAGAGCTCATGTGATGAAAGTTAACTATAAACTTAAAGAAAAAGAATAGTGAAAACTTGCAAACTTGTCATGGACAGCAAACTTGATATGGTTATAGGTCATCAGCAAGTATATTGTCTGTGTCTTTTCGACACCTCTGCTGTATTGCATACAATAGAATATGTTATTCGTATTAAACACCTTTCTCTGCATTCGGAATCTCTGGTACTGTGCTATCTTAGATGGATCAGGTCTTACCTTTCATCACATTCATTCAGTATTAATGCTGCTGGACACTGCTCTAATACTCACACTATCACCTGCCGTGTTGTTTAAGTTTGTGGTCCACTATTGTTTATTCTTTTGACCTTCCCATTCAGCAGACTCATTTCTTTATCCTCTGTTGATGATCATCTTTATGCTGATGACACACAATTCTTCATATCTTTCTCTCTTCACTGATGCACTAGGTCATCTATTGTAACATTATCACCATGGTATCTGCCTGGATGACCATCAACCTTCAGTATCAGTTCTAGGCAAAGATCCAAGGGCCATACAGCACAGGCTGTTAGATGACTGTGGTGGATGGTGCTTAGAATTGGAGTTAACAATGTTCAGTTCTTTGACGAGAATTATGGCCGGTGGCTTGGTGTTGTTGTGGGGTTAAAAAGTGTCCAGTTATTGTGTTAAATTGCTGTGGTTGTGTGTCCTTCAGCTACCAGGTCCTTCCAATCTGAGGACCATGCTTCTGAGGAGCTTTTTTGTGGCATTTTTATTCCTCTGTATCATTGTCCTGATTGTTGTAGATACTGGACATCTATATACAGCAATATTGCCAAGAATGATATGAAAATTAGCTATAGGCCTACAGAAATTTTATTTGGAATAAATCTAAAATGGTAAGTGAATAAACCGTTCATATTATAATCGTAAACATAAAACACAGGATATCTGTATGCACATAGGTATGTTTGTTTTGTCTAGGCATTCATACAGTGCCTTATAAGAATCTCTTAATTGTTATCTTTAGTCTGGTTCTTGACTAAATGGGAATACCGAAGTGATGCTCCCAGACAAACTGGTTGGACAGTACAAACCTATTCATTTGTAACGGGTCATGCTGTACTCAGAATTCACCACCATTACTCTCAGCACCACAGTTGACACCCAAGGACTGAACTTTGCCCCTCAAAGTGGTGACCAGTTCCCTCCTCACTAATGTATACAGAATAAATATCAAGTAAGTAGGCTAATGTGAAGGCATTTGTGAGCATTGCGATGGTTAAGTGTATAAGAATACACTGCCAGTAATAATTGTCGTTGCGTGAAGTTGCTTCATACGAAAATAAGGCGGTAGGCAAAAAATAATTCAGCACAAGGTGGTTGTGGTGAATGTCAGCACCACTTTCAACAGTGGTGGTTACTGAAACCACCATCACAATACAAAGTTATGCCTATGCTGACACCCTTATTTTATTCTTTTATTTCTTCTTTTCTCCTTCTTTTCCTTTTCTGTCCTCATCTTATTATTGTAGGGTTTCAGATAGCCTCCAGCACTGCAGGTGTGGTATTACAATGATTGCAGGTCCAATATTATCATGACTGGTGCCAGGTGCGATACTATCATGACTGCAGATTCAGTATGACCACAATAACATCTTTGCTGAATTTTGTTTTAGCCCATCAGGAGACAGAGTCCCAGCAGGAAGGGGAGCAGCAACTCTCACCGCAGCCTGCCGCAAAAGAAGAAAAAGTCTACGAGGAAAGCAAAGTCAGCCAGCCATGCAGATGACTCAGCAGCTAGAGAGAAGAAGGAAGTGACGATTCTGTCTCCAGCCGCAATGGAGAACCTGTACTACATTGCACATTCAGCAGTAGACGCACTTGAAGTTCGAGGCTTTGGCTGGGAAGGGGATGGCCCAAAGAAAAAGAAGAAAGGCAAGAAGGGAAAAAAGAAATAGGAATCCTTTAGCCCTGTGTTTTTCCAGGAATATCTATTTAATGTTTAGTCTAGTGATTTATTTCTGATGTCTACAGTCAGACGTAGAAAACTGTCATCCTATCAGTAGCTATGCAACAAAAAGTTGTCTGGGATGAATTGGTAGGAGGTGCTAAACATCTGTAGAAAAATCAGTTCTAAAATAGTACCACTGTACTATTAAGTGGAATCAAGTTAGAGTGAAATATACATGTATGATCTGCAATGGAGGGTAAATGGATTAAGACTTGAATGCTGGGTTTAATGATAGCCATCCACTGGTGGCAGTCCAATATTTGCCAAAGAACTAGTGTTCTATAAATTGCAGTTTACTTTGCTTAATACATCTGTTATGATATATTCCTTGTTTGTCATTATTGGTTTGTTTCCCAAGATAGATAGAATTCCTCAGAAGTTCAAAAAGTTTGTGTATTATTATTAGTCTTAATTACTGTTTTTACTGCATCAAAGAGCCTGGAAAGACATGAAGTCATACTTAAAATGAGGTTGTTAACCATTAACTGAAGTTTGTCATTCTTGAGGAATTACTTTATATCTGGATGATCTTTATTACCGTGATTATTACTATTACTGCTATTATTATTATATGAATTTATATGAATTTATTATCCATGCTATTTACTAGACAAAAACTTCACAGGGAATTCTTTGATGCTTGGTGTGAATGTCCCAGGAGTTTATCTCAAAAGAGGCAGACTTGGGCATTCATGTTTTGTTATTGAATTATTTATTAGCTTTTATAATCCAATAAAACCAGAGATGATGCCAATTTTTTTTATTATAGATACAACACTATCATTAATATGATCTGCCAAGACTGTTTTGATAGGCATTTTACTCTGCATTTTAAATATTTTGATCACAATGTAAATATTATATTGAATGTTATTTCTTTTGTGGTAGGCCTATGGAGGCAGATTGTTGTCTTTGCTTAAATGACAATGTGTTGTGTGAATGTTATCATTTGTCCAGCCATTTGTAACTGATTAACCCTTTAACAACGAGCATGTACTAAAATGTGTGGGAAACCATAGGTAGCTCATCGTTAAAGGGTTAAGAAAGGTTGTGCAATTGTTGCGCTTGTGCCTCGGCCAAGCTATTCTACTCTGGGACCATACCTCTGTGAAGGGGCTTGTAAATTGTTATACATTACATTATACTTGTGTGTTTGCTTGCAGGCAATTGTTAAGTAACTTATTTAGCTGCCAAAAGTTAACTTTCTGAGCAGTTTGCTTATAGCAATATATAAGCATTATCAATTTAATTATATACATGTATTGTGTTGTGTCAAATTATAATTGTTTATCAAGACAGGAAGAAAGGACAAATTCGTATAGACTTAGATGAATATCTGCTACAATTGTTTGTTTTCTGTTGCCAATTTTGTGATTGCCAATTGTTAGTCTGTGATTCTTAGGTTGTCTAAATGTAATAGATTTAATGGAATATAATTGTACAACACGAAAGACTGTATCTGAGGCCAATGATGCTAGTAAGCCAACTTGAATGGCATGGTAGGAAATGACTTAATGCTTCGCTGCCAGGGTTTGGATCCCCGTGCTATTTGAAATTGACAATTTCTTCTCGAGTAGTACAAGCTTTAAGCAACAGTTGTCCAATTTGTGAGAATGATCTTGAACTCCAGTCTCCAGGACCATGTTTCTGATGACTACCATTGTCCTTTTCAGCTGTGCTGGGGTTGGGAGCGCTCCGGAGTAGTAACCTTGAAGGGTCGCTATATAAATCTTCGTAATGCATGAATGAAATTGAAAGAACCTTCTAAATACAGTGTGGACTCGTCAACATGAAGTCATTGGGGGACATGTCTTATGGTATGTGTGCAAGCTGGCCCAGTTAGCTACATTGGTAAGAGCGTACTTCCCATGTGTTTCTGTGGGAGAGTGCATGAGGACTGTGGTTCACCTCCTGATCAGTGGCGTAACGAAGGGTTTCAGCGCCCAGGGGCAAGGGTTGATGACTGCGCCCCCTTTTAATTTTCTTGTTGACTTTTAATCGTTCTTGCCATTGTACTGTGTACCACTGAAAGCTAATTTTGCGCCCCTCTGGTGCTGCGCCCGGGGTGGCTGCCCCCTCTGCCCCCCTTCGTTACGCCACTGCTCCTGATAGTGGCTATTTAAAAGATCTAGATTTTGGTCCAGCGCGATCCTTACACAAGGACCTTAAAGGACATGGTGCCCATTGTGTTAAGCAGAATGGCACATGAACGAGTCCATACTTTGTATATCAGTTACCTTAACCCTGCATAAACAGGATTGTGTCAGTTAAACAATACAAGTACATGTATGCCAACTAAAGACTATTTGTGTGAATTAAACCTGACTAATACATTACATAATCATGGCTTGTACTGTGAATACATGAATGTTTTTAATTTATGTTCATCTGAGTTCTTCAAAACCTGTGTGGATCTAATGCATGTGGGGCTATTTCTAAGGATAATCTAACTCTGGTTAAAATCAAGCACAGGGTAAACTATTTGCTAAATCCACTTTACTATGCTTCAAGCTGAATGACCCCTGGGTCAAGCTTCTGGTAATTTTCCTTAGAGACAATAATTATTCCATCACCTCTGGACCACTCTCCACATTAACTATAGCAAGCAGGCATTTTCAAGCACTTGTTGAAAGAACTCGGTCATTTTTACTGGTACTTGCTGGGAGTATGTAAGTATGTATCTTAAAACTTCATATAGCACTTTTTAAGTACCTGGTATCTCAAAGCACTGCTGTTGCTAGCTGAAGTGGTTTTAAAGTTTAGTAAGTTCACCTGTAAGCATATAATGCTCAAAGACCTGGTTAAGTCAATGACAGGCTCTTGCACACATGTTGAATGCAATCCGTTGAGTTTGTTCCAGTTGACACCATGTGTCAGGCTGGGAATTAATTATGCTTGCCAATTAGTATCCAAAAACGCTAAGTTGTAGGAACCAAGTTATTCATAGGTCCTCAGTCAACAGCAAAATCAGTATGGTCAAGTTCATTTCTAAGCAATGCGTATAAGATAGGCAGAAAAGCATACTGAACTGAATCCATGACATAGTGCGTAAATATAATGGCAGTGTTTTAGTTGTCAAAAAATAACTGGGGGGGGTCGAAAATTTTCAGGTTACCAAAGTAGGCTACACGATCACAGGTCTAAATTAAATGTTAATGTTGTTAATATGCAACAACTGACGACTCATGAGATATCTTAGTTTCTTCTTGAAATTTATCTAGGCGATACAACAAACGAATTAGATCATAGGGCGTAAGTAGGAAAAATTTCAGAGGCGTTTTAAGTTTTCGAGGTTTTCCATTGGAAATGGTCATATTTTTCTACATTTTTAGTTTTTAATAACATAATTCATTTATTTCGGGGATGGGGTTTAAACCTGTAAAACCACCCCTAAATACGCCCATGCATGATCACATAGACCAAACACCAAGTTTTTGGAAAGTACTGGGGTAATTCAATAACATAAAACATAATGCATAGAATTCCTACACTATAGCCGGTAGTTTAAAAAAATAATTTTGAACTATGTTTTGTAACTTTTTTCTTTGGTAACCCAGTGGCTTTGTCCAAAGCACCATGTCTGCCAGCTTTAAGCCAAGAAACAACATATTGTTATAAATTCCATGCAGTAAGAGGTGGACCATTGATGCTAGGCCTAATCATCAACTGATCATTCACTGAACTCACCAGAAGCCTGTTTCTTCCACTAGTGTGACATAGATTCATCTGACTCAGTGACTGAATCCTCTTTCACACTCAGCAGATGAAACAGGCAGAACTTCCAACAAAGTAATAAGTGTCTGTAATTTTTGCCCAAGCAATAAACCATCACACTTTTTAAGCATAGATTCAGCTGCGTCAGAATTACTCATTCCAAACTCTTTGCACAATAATGCAATAATTATGTCTGTCTTCAAACAATGCCCTTTGCAGAGGGTCCTTTGGCCATGCAGTTTTATTTAAGGAATTAGCAGCCTCTATAAAATCAGTGGATGGAAATCTCTGCTCCAAATTGTCATACAAAGATTGGAAAACTGGTTTCTTAAGCTCTTAAATATCTCCTCATCATTAGCTCCCTGAATAGTGTTAACACTTTTATAACGCCTTTCACTGTCGAAACTGGCAAAAATTCCCCAAGGTTCTGCCTGCTTAACCATTGTTAGAAAGTTTTGATATGCTGTGACTGGTTTCGACTTTCGCTGGGTTTATCGGAATGTAGAGGGACTAGAGGCATTTTTAATTCTATCTCGCGTTCATTGTCACCATTCTCACTGATCTTCCGCTTCAGTCTCTCAAATCCAAACGCTAACAACCTCATTTTCTAAAATTGTTCTTGGCGAGAAGCTGGAATCGAACAACGAATATTTAGTTGGTTTGAGCACTACATAGCCTCGACCATGTGCTCGAACTATAGCATTTACTTAGAGGAAAAGGAAATAAACATGTTACAGAAATTGGCTTTCACCTTAATTCTGTAGACTGGTTCTCCGTTCTCAGTCACAAACCATATCAGTAAATAAGTAACTAATTTACTTAAAAGTAAAGGAACTGGGCTATATATTCTTTTGTACTTGATGACAGAGATACAGCCGGGGGGTCAAGACCTGACCCCCCCAGCATCTTTTCAGTTACTTAGCTGAGGGGGTTAGAAAAAGAACTGGGGGGTTGAACCCCCCCAACCCCCCCGACAACTAAAACACTGTATAATGGAAGTCTGTTCCAGGAGGATGGCTTACCACACAAGGTGGAATGATCAAAGTAATGCACTAATCTCTCAAACTAACACGAAATGATGAACTATTCCCTCAAAATTAACAAGAGGTACAAGCAATG
The DNA here is from genome assembly GCA_020284085.1 of Aporrectodea caliginosa. Lineage (NCBI taxonomy): Eukaryota > Metazoa > Annelida > Clitellata > Crassiclitellata > Lumbricidae > Aporrectodea > Aporrectodea caliginosa. Next base: position 495,709 of record JACEVL010000534.1, on the reverse strand, counting down.
TTCACCCAACTGTGCCTGTTTCTCTTATATGGTGAAAGATTGGAAATATTTCTGCAACTACAAACTTTTCTTAGACTTCCAAGTATGGCCTTTCAAGAAACAAGTAACAAACTTCAGATCTGTAAATGTAATTTCAAATCATCAAGGCTAAGACAAGAAAAACGTAAAATTCACACACAATTACCAAAATAACAATCCGCATCACATATAACAAAATTAAAAAGCCTTAAAACAAGCGAATACGTCAGGATTAAAAACAGTAGCACAAATTCCATCTGAAAAGTTGAAGCCACACAGCTACCTCTAATGACTTATGATGCTTGTTGCATCTAATGTTTAAGGCATCTTAAACCAAGTTGTTCCAAAACAGAGCATAGCTGTTGTCATCTCCCACACTGCTGTGCTCATTGGGCCCACAATGGGCAAATGGTTTCCACACAACACAGCCTCTGTCTCCAAGTGACACATCTTGGTAGCTGTAGTCTGCTTGCATGGTTATACCAACACCGACTTAAGGAGATGGGTTTGTCCTCGCCCTCAAGGGGCCGGTGAAAACAAAGTGAGTGCCTCCTATACATCTCACTGTGAGATATAAGTGATCTTGGAAGGGGTATTAAAGTTAACCAGACAGCGAACAGATGCCCTCTCTAACATATGAGACCTTGACGAAACATGGCAAAATTCATAAGACAAAAAGAAAGCATACGACATGAAAATGTACAGAAATACTGTTAAAGATCGAGGTCCAAAACAGTAAAGCTTAAAAGTAACTTTGAAATCATAAACAGAATCACATGATCAAGTGCAAGAGTGAGCATCAAGCAGGACACTATATAGGTAATGGTCATATTAGAGTACAATGCATCTCCTGTGTTAATTATTACACAGGTCTTTCTCTGCATAAATGGAAAACAAAAACTTTACAATTATTTCTCATCCTGTAATCTCATAACTTCTGTTTCTCATTGAATTTATAATACATAATAAAAAATAATATGCAACTATTATTAATTTCATATTACAATAAAGATCTTAACTGTCAAAGCTACAAAACTAACAAGAAATAATTAACTAATCCCTCAAGCCCTCAAATTTCATGATTAAACAGTTTCCATTAAAGCTCCCCAGCTTATTAACATGATTCGTCACAATTTCAGATCAAGATTCATTCAAACCCAGGCTGTAGCAAATTCAAAGCAGTAACCACAAAAGCAGGTGCAACCACTGAGATCTTGGCAAAAATAGAAATAAATAATGTAAAATGTACTGTAAATAAAATAATCTCTATGAGCTATCATACTCTTGACACCGAAAGCTCTTTGTGAAGCTCCTTTATGGAGTCATATCAAGTGCCATCAGTTATAACAAAGTTATATTGTAAAGAAATCATATTCCTTAACAGCATTATATCAGAACTGATGTTATAATGAAGTGCGTCTTATGGAATTTCTTTGTATTATTAAAGAATTGTATAATAATAGCCATGTGCCGTATTTCTCAAGTAACTGACAACATGATGGAAACCAGTTTTCATATTCAGTACACTGCTGACAGTCCAGTGGTCGAATGCCAATGCTTCCCGCAATACTTTTCTTCTGCCACAACTTAAGAGTTTGAGCTCTTCCAGAGTCTACTTTCAATATTCTCATGAGTTTTTTTACCATTGATAAAAAGTAAAACAAAATAATATAATAACAAGACAAAATGACACATTCTGCCTACTTATGAAATCAGCAGCAGGTATTAAAGTGGCTATGAAAGCTATTAGACTTGATTCTCTTATACATATTCTCTTATACATATACAACACACAATACAACACATCACAATATACTGGGGCGCGGTGGTGTAGGGGTATGTTCGGTGCCTTGCAGCTGGAGGGTTGCGGGTTCGGATCCACCTCAAAGTCGCCGCGTAGGGACCCTGGGCAAGTCCTTCACTCGCAATTGCTCATGCGCTTCGGCGTGAAACTCCGATTCAGCGTTCGCGCAGTAGTCGGGAGCGCCTCTGAATGGGAAATCTGGTTGAGGCGCTATAACAAGTGTTCAAATACAATACAATACAATACAATAAGAGAATACAGCAAACATATAGAGCAAGTCCAATGTAGCACACCCAGTTTCTCCCAAACACTTATAGTCATTTATGAATGGCTATCATAAAAAGCCAAAGGGAGAGCCTGGCAACAGGCTTTACTCATTGAGCTACGTGTCTGAATCTATTATTTATGTCTCCTGTTACAAGATTTTAAATTTACAAAAGAAAATGATCACTAAAACACTAAAGTGCATCTACCATGTTGCAAAAGCCCATAGTACCCGTTTGCATTCATTCAAATATAATTTGAAAGTGACTATTTTAAAATCTTACAAATCTACATTTGCTTAATTCTTGTGATAAATGCCATAAATACTGATTAAAAGGTAGCATAATAAGACTTATAGTTGACTGAGTAAAACAGCCAAAACTTAACAAGCATCAGTTTGTACTAACTTCAACACATAACAAATAGCACCAACATCAGATCTAACATGACGTCACATATGATAAACAGTTTGAAAGCTCAGATTTTTACTACACACATCATTAATTCCAGCCATAAGCGTCAACACTTTAACGACGAGAGTGTACTAAAAGCGACTGGGAAACCAATGCAGCTCGTCGTTAAAATGCTACTTAAAGTAAGTACACCTGAACCCTGTTATAATGCTGTCTTTGAACACTAAATCAACAACTGCCTTCTAATGAGGTCGTGTCATGAGCTTATATTCTATAGCTGAAGAATCTTGGGATCCATGTCCCCAGCCGTGTTATATCAGAATTTGCGTTACATTAAAGTGTGTTATAATGAGTCTCAGGTGTAAGTTTATATGCCTCCAGGACAAACTCAGTTTAAAAAGTTGTGCTTACTTGGCGTTGGCAGCCAACATTTGGAATTTCCATGCAAAAGAGACACCACACAAGACTCACAAGTCTTGAGTAAAGTTTAGGTTGAACCTAACATCATAACTGAGGGAAGTGAGGGAGCATATGCTCACTGACATCATAAAGAGCACGTGATCCCTCAGTAAATTTTTTAGGTTCAACCTGAACTTTACTGATGACTAGATATAAATCAGAGTCTGCACTGCATTCAAACTGTCTAATGACAAATACCATAACATATAAAAGATTCAATGTAATTGTAACTGTACTTGAAAATTTATAAAGCACCCCTCAGAAGAGTCAGTGGTGCTCCCGACTTAGGTCAGCGTCATCACAGGCAAACAGGAAAGTTTTCAGGTACTGGCGGAACTGAGGGGAGAGAGACTGAGAAGCTCTAGTCACAGGTCCTGAGGAAGGTGATGCCAGCCAGCATGCCAACAAAAGCAAAACTCCTAGGCTGGGCTGCAGCAGGGTAGCAGAAGCATAAGAGGAACCACCAGGAGCCAATGGGCAGCCGACCGAAGGCAAACCCGGCCAGGCATTGAGGAAATCAGAGTGCAAAAAGTCGTCAAATAATGCAGAGTAGAGCCGACAAGACAGTTGCACACGAGGCAAGTTTGAAGGAGAGTTAGAGTCCAAATCTTGGAGCTAAAGGGAGGGAAACACAACTGTTCTTTTGTGTGACATTGGGATGCGACATTTGGCCATGGAGGAATTGCAAAGTAAAAACAGAAATGGAACAAAGTCATCGAAAAAGTCCTTGATTAGATATGGAGGGAGTAAGCAGCATAATGTACTGACCAATGGCTCTATCTTCAGTTAACAACTAACAGCACTGCTTTCTATCAATAACAAACACCAATGTTACTTAACTATTGAACACAGTTGGCGGCTAACAATAGCCAAACAATTGTCTGTTTGCTCAATGCACAAAAGTTACAAGAATAGGCATGCAACCGCTAATGTTACAGTTGCACTTACAAAAAGCAAAGCAGTTTCAAAACTCAAAGATCACAACAGGAGTAAAATACAGTGAAATCTTGTTATAAAATGCACCATTACAGTACAAATAGGTTGGGACTCAGCAAAACAGTAGAATGTCCTGCACACATGGACCTACTATGGGCCACTGACATTTCAGAACTGCTGAAAAGCCCTCATTTGATTCAGGGCTTGGCCTCTCAGCCATTTGTCCCACAGTTAAAACAGTTCGATAAACATATCATATTGCATAGATATCTGTCAACCATAGACATCATAATCACACTGACTTATCTATAGCTTCCACGATGAGCACTGAAACAATGCTTCACTGTAAGTTCAGTACTTTTGTACAAGCAATATTATTACTAAAATATTGACAACTTTCCTGAAAATAGGACATTCTGAGTATCATTAATCCTAGATGAAAAAGCAACAAAATAGCTCAATAAATTTGATGTCATTAGTTTATGAAAAGCAACGGCCACACAGCTCTCAAGATAAATAAACTTTAGCACCCATCCAAAACATTCTACACAAAGCTCCATGTCATATGAAAACAGAATATTAGCTGCAAACTCCTGTGTTGAATCGATCAGATTTGTCATTCAAAAGTTTACTGATTTTTGACTGCAGCAGACAAAATTAAGGCCACGTTGGTGATAAGTTGGTCATAATTTGTTACACTGCTGCATTCATTGCGATTTTCATTTTATTGACAAGAACCTGAAAGCAAATCAAGATTCTTATTAATTATTATTACCCTATTATTAACAAACTGTTATTACACTCAGCCAGCCAGCAAGCCACTCACTCTAGCACACACTCACTCGCTTTAAAGCCATACTTAATTTTAAAATAACAGGCACAGTTTAAGCTTGGATGTTTATATGAATGTATATAGGTGGATGTTTAGATGAATGAATAGGTGGATGTTTAGTGGATGTCTCAAGCTCAGAAAAAGAAGTACACTGGAAGTGATTGGAAGCAATGACGATAATGAACAGTACAATTACAATATGGCAGCCAAAATAGCACAGCAGGTGTATAAAGGGTATAAGGATAGAGCATGTTATACAGTGAAGACTGAAAAAGGTAGATTATGGTGACATAGAACAGAACAATCAAGAAAGTCGTTTGCTCAAAGGCCCATTCAATTACCTTCACAGAATTTAAGATTGCCAGCCTCTGCATTAGCTGTGAACTTGTACTAGTAGTTTAAGACAGAGTGAGATGCCATCATTATAACAGGCACAAGGCAGCAAAACTTGCCAATTTGACAAGACCAAGTAAGTAAGTAAGTGCAATTCAAACACTGTCCATTGGTTACCATGCAGCCACCATGCTTTGGTAGCATCTGATGAAAGACTCATGGTGGACATATTCCCGAATTTATACAACTTATATTAAACCGCTCAACTGAAGAAGAGATATTTGCTCACCTCTGCCTCCTTCTTGTCTTTGTCCAGAACTGTCACCACCTTTCCAATGGTATCACTTCCAAAGAATTTCTTTTGTTTCTCCTTAATCAACAAACAGATCACATGAAGAAGAAGAAAACATAATCACTTCAATAATACTGAACTGTTATTTGATGACTCTGAAATGTATGTACAATTGTACATACATAAATATTATGTATATATCTAGACACTTGTCAGAGCATCCTTTAAGTATCTCGCAAAAGCGTCGCCTGTATCAACCTAACAGGAAGTTAATCAATAACTAAAGAGTGCCTCAGACAACTGGACATCTAAACATCCATCTATTCATTCATCTAAACATCCATCTATTCATTCATCTAAACATCCACCTATTCATTCATCTAAATGGGGATTGGTGAGCCCCACACACACACATAGCCCAAGCCTTTATCTATGGCCCAGCGAATGCAGTTGGACCTTTGGATATCTTCAAACTGTCTCCACCTTAATTAAGATAAAACCCAATTCATTTGGCTTGGTGGTCAAGCCCAACAAGCCAAGACTGACATGGAATTACTCCATGTTAGGTTCCAGACATCCACTAAACATCCACCTATTCATTCATCTAAACATCCACCTATTCAATCATCTAAACATCCACCTATTATACATTCATCTAAACATCCATCTATTCATTCATCTAAATATCCATCTATTCATTCATCTAAACACCCATCTATTCATTCATCTAACATCCATACCAGTACCGAGCTAATTTCCACTGACCTTCAGCAGGACCTGGATGCCCTTTGGAATGGCGGATGGTGGCTCCCGCAGAAGGTCCCAGGCGAATTCCCACTCCGAATCCCAGTGACCAAAAATGTCACCTTTGACGGTAAAGATTACGCGCCTAGCAGTTCCAAGAAAAGACAAAACAGACAACTGTCATTATGAACCAATGTTTTCAGTTAAAAGGAAAACTCCTACTACGTAAGTAATAAATCAATTGACAGAAATAATATGTAATCCCAAACTAGTTGATACCACCACATACCAAAATCCATTTTGATCCTAAAGCTGTTAATTTCAAAAGCAATTATTATGCTAATCTGAATGTATTCATATCGCATTAATGCAACGACTGAGAGAATATACAGAGATTAACCAACCTACAGACTTATGGCGGCTGTTACATTGCTCCCTTACTTTATCTACAGACACAGCTGTACTGTAACATAAACACCAATTTACGGAGTTCAAACCAATTTCTGCACTATGCCAGTATGTCTACCTGGAAATCTCTGCATTTACACTCCATACTGGCCATCAATAATAATAATGAATAAGTGTGTGTGTGTTTTCTATCACTAGCCCAAGACTCTGGCTAGCAAACAATTGCTCTGCAATGTCTGTGTGAGCCTACAGGTCTCAACTAAAAACGCATCTTTTACTAGGAGTTATTTCGTCTGTAGGCTGTTTCCACGTCTTCTCAGATTTCCCTCATGGCTTTCAACCACACTCATCCCTCTGGGATTTGGCTTACAGCACACTTTCATTAGTAGCAACCATTAACTGATGCCTTGAACATGATTACAGTGGCACTGCAAAAGTACTCAAATTATTATTAGTATTGCATTATATTTTTATTTTCCTTTTCCTAAAATAATATTATTGTTATCATTATCATCAAAGAAAACCAGTCTCACTTGTCTGTTGCAAGAAAAATGGTACGACTGTTACCAGACGCAGCCACATGACCCAAGTAGAGATCCGAAGCAAACTTCCCTTTCTCAACGTCCTGTACAGAAAGAAGATTCATTTTCAATCATTGCATAACAAAACTGCCAAAACATGCATCAGGGTTGAGCAAAGATATGCTGACTGGTACTCGGATCACTCCTATATTGTCTGCACTGCTTCGGTGCAAAAAAATCATCTAGTCTCAAAACCAAATCTGTGAGAACTGTCGTTGAGTGATTAGTAAATTATACCTGTTTAACCAGATCTATGATTCTCTCTCTTCTTTGCCTGTCACTGGCACATTTTTAATCCAGTGCAAGCAACTTCAGTGTTGGGGTCATCCACTTAGTAGGTACACATGGAGGAATAAGGGGTTAACCCAAATGCATATGCATGCATATGGGGGGTCTACTGATAATGCACGTACGCATAGGAAACAGGGAGGGGGAGAAACCTCGATAATAATTTGTCTAATATTGGCCTTCAGTGAGCCACAGTTCAGTTTTTACAGCTATCAGACAAGGTTGGACTGTGGGAGAGGTGCAACTTGTATGCCACATTACCTCTGACTGCTATTAACTATCACGCAGCTCGGCAGTGAGTCCAACACAGTCTGGCTGTCTGATCATGGATTACACATCCTTTAACCTGGCCAGAAAAGGGGGCCAATTTTTCCACATTTCTGCGTACATTCTAAATGGATGGCCCCTTTCCTTAGTTTCAGCAGCATCGTTTTATGCCATAAGTGTCTCACAAACAATCCAAACTCTAGCAATTGTCTCCTGTAAAAGTTGCTACAGATGTCATCTTTGCCAGGGTAACTTTCAGTAGCTCTGAAGGGGTCTCTGGAAAAATTCTGCTCAGCATATGCAATACCAGAAGGTACAAGTCTGCCTCAGAACTTATATAATTATTCAGGAGCAACTAAAAGTATTTTGTTAACGCTTCTTTTGCTACAAACTTTATGGTGAGTGATGGTTAGGCTGAACTAGTAGTAAAGTGGTGTAAAAGCATGATCACTTTTAGTTGAACGTACCAGGAGAATCTGGTTTCCTTCGGCTTCTCGATTTACATACGGTCGAATGATTCCATCTGTCTGAATAAAACGAGTTGGTCGCAATCTCTGCACCTCATCAGACAACTCAGCTGCCCTAAATATCACCATAATCGACATCATGTATAAATGTTTAAAAAATTTAATTGTTTGCTTTCATATGAATTAATAATGGTCAAATTCATCAACTAAAAGAGTTACTGAATTTGTCCATACCAGTGTAAGCATTATAAAAGCCATTCAACAACACTTCAACCTTTCTTATGAACCCATAGCTAGATAACAAACGGTCAATTTGACAACTGGACTCATACCCAAGTTAAAGAGCTCAAAATTAACAATTACTGTCATTAGCACAATATCTAAGACATTGCAGGGATCACTGAAGGAGACCAGTTACAGCTCTGGACAAAGTCTGACACTACCTGTAATCATATTTATATCAGCTGATGAATAATTATGATGCCCAAACCAGTGCAACTAACAGGCCTGCTCCTCACTGTGTCTGTATGATATTTCACTGCAGGAGTTGTATATTCATGGACTAATTTAGCCAACAGCACTAGAGGCACACATGAAGCTGAGTTCTTCAAGAACAAAAAATCTGGAAAGACCATAAGAAAAGGCCAACAGAACCCTGACAATAATATGAACAGCAGATCAGATTCTTTTAGCCCTACCTTCGTATTCCCTCAAAAGAACTAGATGCAAAATCAACCACTCCACTTGCCGGTCGAGTGAACACACCAACGATACCTTTGCCCATTCCTACAGACAAAACAAAGCAGACAACACATGGTAAGACAGGCTCTCTATAACAATTTTTCAGATCAGTGGGACTGCACAAATTCATGAAAAGCCAACAGGAAAAACAATTCATCAGCGTTAACACATATGTAATTACTAATTATTATTATTATTATTATTATATTACTTATTAAAACTTAAGTAGACGGATAATCACTGTGGTTCTAATCACTATGACACAACACTTAATGCAGAGGCCTCAGCGATATGATGAAATAATTAACTGACCCTTAAAGAATCCGCTGACACCATCTTTCTTGGCACCTTCCATCGGCTGAGTAACCACTCCAGTCACTCCATGAACAACTCCCTACGAAACACATGATCCACTGAATTCAATCAAGATAACCATGACCCACTCAACGTGCATCAACTCTTACACTGGGACATACTCAATGCAACAGTTGAATAGAAACAAATTGCAACAGTTGAGCCTTAGTCCATGAGTGACTTCTAAGAGAACATAACAACAACTATTAAATGCACCAAACAAATTGGTGGAAATTAGTTGGATGTGTTTTTCAGAGGCGAGTCAAACAGTGAACAGACCCAAAAATTAAAGAATAACAAAATCACTGATCTGGTCAATAACTGAACAAATAAACAACAGATATTCATTCAGTCATTAATTTCTAAAGACCGACTACTTTGAAAGATCAAATTACTGTCTGGTTATCAACAGACATCTATGATTCATCTACTGTTTCCAGACATTATTTTAAAGCATGAAGTGTCTGTATTCAACTGTCAAGCATAGCTGTACATATATCTATGCTGTCACTTTGCTGAAAGACCAGCTAAGCTTCTCCCAAAGGCTGTCTGCGGCATGAAGCGGATTTATGTGTAAATGGTGTAAAGGTGGTGAGTGATTCAGTTATTGAGAAAGGAACTGTCTCCAGAGCAGTGTCCTTGATGCAGGCTATCAACTGCTTGTCAGGTGCCATCTGTACAAATCAGAATGGACCCACAATTGCCAGGCTGCACCTCATTCCATACCAAACCGGGCAAGTGTTCTTTGAAGAGGGTGGCAAATTACAAACAACAGGTTGCACATAAATGGGATTGCAATGGTGGCTGATTGGCACTGAGTGAGTTAGTGAATTAACACAGAGGTGTGATAAGGTGCTCACTTGCACATTAACTTACTGATTGACTGAATGACTAATACGACCTGACTGATACAACTAATAACTGACACAGACTAAAGTGGATAGGTCTACTATAGTCTTACCATGACGAGTCCTTTGCCACCTCGAGCTAAGCCCTCCTTGAAGTCTGCAGGTCTTTTATTCAGAGCCTCTCTTCTCTTTCTCTGGTACTCCTCATCCAAGGTCAAGGTTGCTATGCCCTTTCCAAGCGCACCAGTAATTCGAGACACAGCTCCAGCTGCACCACCTTCAACAGTTCAATCACAAGTGAGTGTAAATACTAATTAATATAGTAGTTATTTTCTAATAACTTCAAATGGCTGTGCGCTTTAACTGACCTTGCCAAGATGAGCTTAGGAACCAGAACATAAACTGATGTTCAAAACAGTTATCTCTAGTGTTACACCACTGATTACTCTTTAAGGTTGGTTTGATAATGTAGCACTAGAGATTACTCTTAGTCTTTAAGGATGGTTTGATAGCGTACCACTATAGATTAATCTCAAGTGTTTAATGAAGAGTAGAGCTCCCAAGCAAATGCTGAAAGGCTCATCAAGAATGGATTGATAGTGAACACTAGAGACTAATCTCTAGTGTTTACAGATGTATTGATAGTGTAACACTAGAGATTTAATCTCAAGTGTTAAGGATGGACTGATAGTGTAAAACTAGAAATTAATCTCTAGTGTTTAATGATAGATTGGTAGAGTAACACTGGAGATTAATCTCTAGTGTTTCAGGATGAATTGATATCTGTTGTGAGCATCTGTTTATATATTCTGATTTATAAGCTCATTTTGGCAGGATCAGTTAAAACGCAATAACATTTGAAGTTATTAGGAAATAACTCACAACAGGTATCAATCCATGCTTTACACACTAGAGATTAATGCAATATTTCAGCACTTTAATGCTAATGTAAAATTTCAACAGTTACTGAAGAGAAATACCCCTTCGTAAATGCTGAAAAGCTCCTCACAGAGCACGTAAGAGACAGCCTTCATTCAGATAGTGGTTAATTATAACTGCTATTTAAGAATTACTTGTCAAGGAAATTCATGTAGGACACAATTATCAATTAGATATATGACAAAGTTTAACGTATCTAACTATTTTAATTAGGACTGGTACAGATTTAACAAAAATTAATCGATTAATCTCCTAAATTTAACTTCCGACTAATTGATTATTTAACTTTGACTAATTGATTAACAGTCGATTAATTTAGTAAGTTACGTAAAACGTGAAAAACGTGTTAAAAAACTAGTCACTGAGTCAGTTATTACTTTCTTCTACAAAAAACTTAAAATGATCACTTAATTTTCCACTCAAACATTTCATGTTATCATTGTTTGCCACGTTGTTTACTCCGGAAATGGGTTGCTCGACATAATGAAATAAGTAACAAAAATTAATCGAACAAACCAAATTTAATCGATTAAAATGTTTAATGATTGATTGATTTAATTAATCATTAAAATCTGCATCCATAATTTTAATGATCTGTTCATGCCATTAATGATCTATTTATTTACATCATTTGTATAATTTGCACTGATCTGGTTGCTACTTAGCAGTGATAATTCACTAAGTAATAGTAACTGAGTAATTTATGAAAGTGAGTGTAGTGATGTCTTACCAACAGCATGGCCAAAGAGACTTTTGACACCAAGTGCCAGGCCCTCAGCAAACTCTTCTGGTCCTTGAATGGCTCCTTGGTATGGTTCGTAGAAGAGGTCTTCAATTCCTTCGGCCAATCCACGAATAACGCCAAATGGATTTCCAAGGACGTCCAGTCCAAGCACAAGCACGTACATCTGCTTGATCGCCTGCATGACAAACCAGTCCAACTCTGTACAACTTATTTCAGCGTAATGTCATGTAATTTAAATATCAAACACAATGGTCATTATCAGTAGCTAAGTAGTAGTTACTGAGCAGATCTTGACAGCAGTTACTAAGTAATATGTTGTTGAGCACTGTTTCCCAGTAGGAATGGTTGTAGCTCCTAGCATGAAAAATTTAAGTAGTGATACAAAGCTACTAAAGAGAACCCTCACCTGATGCATTATTATCTTCATAAAAGCTCTAAAGGTCCTGAGCAAGAATCACTCTGAGCTATGGTGGATGTTTATTGTATGGCTTGCACTTGAGCTAAAGACCCTTAAAATACCATGGCCATTTCCTAGAGGATTCATGTTAATAGCAGCATAAAATAAATCAACTCAATCCAAAAAATCATCCCAAAATGCATCGCCATATCTAACAGAAACTACTTCTAAATAAATAGATATTTCTTTATTGGTCCTTTTGTAACAAGCACAGAGTAAAAAAACACAAATGACAGAATTACAGGTATCACCAATTGTAAAGCATTAATTTAACAGAGTAACTTAATTAGTTACTTTTGCAAAGGTATTCAAATGTGCAACAATTTATGATTATCACCAAAGCGAAATCCAAGGTTTAACGCAAGAACTATTATGTTCATTGATTTACCATGTTCAGACCCACATTTTGCCCAGGCAGATTTTCAAGTTCTGAAGGTGGTTTTAGCAGTTGATAAGCATGTTGTATATATATACTGAGATTTATATGCACTGACGAATGGCACTGACAGACTGACCTGCTGTGAGTAATGTCGCGTAATCTCTGTCATGAGCTGTGATTGATTGTAAAAGGTACAGTTGCGTTCAAAATATGCCAACCTATGAAATAGACAAACAAGATGAAATAAAAAGCAAACAAGAAACTTTCACAATTACTTGAAATTGTATAATTTCTGTCAGCATATGTAAGAACCTTCTGGAGACTGTGCACTCACTCAGTAGTTCTGAAGCAATGGAGTAGGTTCTTAAAGGGGCGCTATACAAATGCTCTGAATGAATGAATTAATTAATTCATGGAAACTTCAATTTCAAAGACCACACACAGTTCTACTGAGCCATCAAGTAGTCAAAAAATAACTTAAAATCGAGTGAACTTTGCTGTAAAGCTGTAATCTGCATCCAATTCTTGTTTATTTTCTTCTAATTCCTCATCATCCTCTTCATCTTTTTCTTCTTACTCCATCTGTGTCCAGAGCTCAACTCAAAATAAATATCAATTACATGAATCTTCTGCAATGCCAACAACTGCTGATACATAAGTGTAACAAATAAGTAATTACCTTACTCTAATTACCTTACCTTCCTGCTCTTCTTGTCTGTTGCATTCTTTGTCTGTTGCATTCTTTGTCTGTTGCATTCTTTGTCTACTTCCTTTGCATTTTGGTCTCTAGTGTCATCTTATTTTCAGCCATGATATGAGACAATGGTATCTGTTAAATTTCAAAGTAACTTGGTACTTACTTAAAGATGACATCCTGGATATCAGTCAGAACAATTCCAACACTCTGCAGGAAGAGATTGAGAATGTCCCACTGGATTTCTGGCTTCTGGTTTCCTTCCACCTCATCACCACCATACAACGAGAAACTCAGATGAACCTAAGACAACACACAAAAACATTAGCCAGAAGACAGTAAACCTCGCATAAGAAATGTTGCCTGAGCTGTAATGTACATGTTAGATACTTACCGATTCACATATACATACCTAACATAACATAACATAACATTTCATTCGGTAACCAACATCCAGATACATGCAACTGTTTGGAAATTCACCATAAACGTCTCAATATAATCATTACAAGTGGTGGAAAATTAACCACCACTGCTGCTGCCACCACAACCACTAGCACACCAATCACCACACCACCACCACCACCACCACCACCATCACCACCACCACCACCATCACATTGCATGTTTGTGGCCATTGCACCACTATCACAATAATCATTATCACCATATCACCAGTGTCTGCCACAGAGACGATGTATCAGAAAACAGAGGTCTGGCTGACCTTAAGAGGTGAGAAGTGCAGAATGTCATAGAAGTGTTTGATGTCACTGGCTGAAGTGCTGATGATAGATGAGGTCAGAGAGTTATTGATCAGTTCACACTCCTGCCTAAAGGCAAGCAACTGTTGTGCCTCGTCTACAGCGCCAGATGAAAATAGGCCAATTATGGAATTCAGGAAACCCTGGTCTACCTTCACAGCCATCTCCTGAATCAGAAGCTTGCAGTACCTACACAGGAAACATCAACTGAACCAACGACTTGTATGTAACAAATAAATATATTCTTTATTACACCAGTTGCATAATTGCACTCTGGTGTACATACATCTTAATTAAAAAGCAATCCTATTATAAAAGTTTTCGGCTTTAGATTGCCTGCAAGAAGCAGGAAGAAGTCGTGCGATTGTGGTCGTAAGGCACATTGTTGGGGTTTTATAACCTATGCAGTACGTGGGCTGGGTTACTTAGGACCGCTGATAGAAGACCGATGTCCGCCACCCAGCAAATGGAATAGAGTCTCAAAACATCCTTCTGCCCTGGTGGGATCATGTACCTCTGACCTCTCTGGGTGAACAGTCCAGCACACTAACCACTTGCAAATACCTTCTAAACTATGCACTGTTACCCTAATTATTTTATCTTGCAGAAGACAATCCAATGACCTTGGTACTGCTCAAGGAATGTATGCTCCCTGTTATAATTATGCTCATCTTATTGTGCTCTGTATATTTTATCTTCTTTATCTCATGTTTAAACAATAGACTAGACCATAATTCAAGCTGTTCAACGATGAACGACACTTACTTGAACTGCATGACCTCACTGTGTTCGCTCTTTTGTATCATGACACTTAATTCTGTGAATGGCTTTGGCACTAAAAGCAACAGCAAAGTCTAGTAAGCTGGTAAGTGAAAAAACTACCATAACAAGCCATATGATGAACCTGATCTACTATTGTTCTTCCATCATAATTTTATAATACAAATGTCACTAAAAATTTCAGAAAGTTTTATCAAAAATTTAACAGCTTTAGGTACATAGATCAAATTTCATTATATGACAAAGTGGTAACCAACTTCCGGAAAGACAAACTTGTGAATGACAACCCAAAATTTCCTTAATTGTCATAATACATATTGAAAAATCCCCATTCGGTAGCAAACTGGTAGAAGAAGCACTGTTGCATGAGAAAGAAGACTAACCGCTCTCTGCAGCGACTGACTTTGGCGGCGGCACAGGAGCCAAGACTGTTGGAAACACGGCACCCACCAACTGATTGTCCAACTAGAACAAGTCATACATAAGAAGTCACTTGCAGTGATCACCAAGAGTACAGGAAACAATAAATCTACATCAACAGGTGTCAAAGGGAAAACTCAGACAGAACAATGTGGATACAATATAGTCACCCAATGACAGCATAAGGTCATACAGGTGGTTGTACTGACAATGATCAGAATAGCATGCATTAACTGACAATAGCAATTAAATGAGTGAAACAAAGTTCATAACATCAACAACAAAAACAAAGCTCTTTCTTAGATTTCTCCGCATCCTTTTCACTGATCTGAAACTGTCATGCATTTGATAAGGTTGCAAACTGTGGACCAAAATTTAATATAGCATAACGGTATCTTTTAAAAGCATCACTTAAAGAAACTATTCAGCAGCATTCAGACTACACCTTAACACAACTCAACGGCTCCACCAGTCATGCATGACACAAAGAAACAACAGATTAAACCAGTTATGACACTGAATCGATTGAATGATCACCTGGCTGAGACAATCATATAAAGAGCAATTAATTAATCAGAGACAACAGACAATGACACACCTGTAGACGATGTATCTTGAGGTGCAACTGTGTCTGATGCTTAGATGTCCGATGCTGCAGCCAGATTCCATACTCAAATGAGCGCCTTATCTTCACCATGTGAGGCTTGTACATTGCCATTGGAGAACTGCCATAGTCTACCTGCATCGTAGTAATAACCAGAATAAATATACATAGAGTCAGACCTTGATATCAGCACATCACCAAACCCACAGCATTCTGCAAATCTATTTCATTCAGTGAATAAATTATAAGCAAAACATGCTGGTTCCATACATGAAACAATATAAAGAAACATAAAGGTGCTGGAAAAGATAGCATGTTTCTCTAAAGTCTCCAAATACGTGGGTGAGAAGGCGCCCAAGCTCCATGATAAAATTGAGTACAGCATTTTTACTTATATTTAAAAATTATATATAGCATGTCCTACTTTTGCTGTTACTTAGTGTTCGTACTTCCTATTCGACTGTTATTTCGTACAGATCTACTTCAAATAGTCAACCACAGATGGCTAATACTTACTTCCAACTTGACATCAACTGGTCTTCGGCCTGGCTTCTTCTCATTAGCTGCAATTTCTGCCAAGTACCTCTGGTATCCGTCTTCCAAAACGCCGTTGTACTTAGTCTTCACGGCTTTGAATCGCTTCTTCTTCGTCTGCTCCCAGATTATGCCCGAACTAAAGTAAGACAAATAACCCTAACACAACTGTCTTTAGTTAGACTCTAATTCTAAATAAATTCCAAAAGGACACATGAACTAGAAAGTCAGTTTGATGGTCACTTGATGCTGTCAGGTTGGTAACATCTGCAATTTATATACATACCAGTATTATAAGTAAATGTAAGCATCGGGACATCCATGCAGCACCTTTCAAGAAAGTCACCATACTTTGTTTTAAATTAGCTGAACTTATCATACTTCCCTCATCTTAAACTAACTCAGCTAATCCTGCAGTTGAAGATCTTTTATACAACAATTCCCTTAGTTATCTTATTTAACAGAACTAATATTAGCTTAGCTTACACAGTTTATCTATTTTGCCTATTAGCATGTCTGTACTTGAATGTTGACAAGATTTACATAACTCAAAATCACTTCAATACAACAAAAGCACATGTTTGCAAAATATATTTACACTAGTATAAATAGTAATATAATCTATATTTAAACTAATAAATTCCCCAACTTAATCTTACATTGCTGCATCATATCCATGACAAAATGAAGATTTAAGACAACTTACTTTGTTACTGCAAAGTAAGCCACCTCTTTTGGCACAGCGTTATTGACAAGAGAAAGCCCAAAACCCTGAAGACTCAGAACAATCTCTTTCTCTATTCTCTCCATGCCACTAGTCTTAAAGAAGAAAGACAAAAGACAATTCACTGACTGACAGGCTTCATCAATTTCAACCAGTTCAAAGTCATTCCAATTTTATCATCTAATCTGATCTAAATTTTCTCGTGATTTCTCGCTGAATACAATTTTAAGACAAGAATATTTTATACATAAAAACACCATTGCATCAGACACCATTTACTGTTCCAACAGAAAACTGAAAAAACATTAATCAGTAATAATGCAAAACATTAACATATATAGTTTAAATTCACAAAACGACTTAAACACATGTACAACATAGTTTTAACTAAATACTGAAGAAAAGTTATATTTTAAACCACAGTTTCAACTTGACTTAATTAACAGTCACTCATTCGATTGTTTGGCAATCTACTAGTGACTGAAGCATTAGCTCTTCACCTCTATGATTGCGTTTGACAATTATTCTTTCTCAACAGTGTAAACACTAAGGTAAAGTTGTCCTGCTTTTTGGAAAGTGCTTCTAGCATTTGCACTTAATAATATTTTTCTTTATTAATTCAAACCGACAATTATGCAGTAAGATTACAAGTCACAGTATGAACGGATGATTACAAGTTATTACAGGAGTCGAATTTAACTGTATGGCAGCCATGCAAGGCACCCGCCATGTCCTACTGCTCATTTTACCAACACCATCTAGCGAATAACAAGCTGAACGAAACCTTTGGGAGGGCAGCGGGTATTGATCCCGCTTCCTACTTGATGTTCTGCTCTTGCAGTGTTGTTACCATTCATCTATCACCCAATTGCCCATGACACTAGTTTGTAAGAAAAGTGAGCACTTGACCTATCTAAACTATTCACGACCAAATCAAACGTATAGCCCACTGACCTTTCCTAAGAAATTGGCAACGAAGATATTCTCTGTGAAGAGCAAGACCCTTTGCATTCCATCAAGAAATGAAACCCAGTTGAGCTTGGTGTCACTCTCGTCCACAAAGAACTCTCCTTTGCCGTCCTTTCAAAAGAAATAAAAACTCTTTTTCTGACAAAATTAATACAAAAACTACACAACACAATAACTGTATAATTTGATAATGCCCTCCTGGTGAAGTTCAGAAGTGCACACTTGTAATCTTAATTGTAAGTAAGTAAGTAAGTATATTCTTTATATTACATTTATATAGTTCTGCTCAAAGGGCAAACCAAATCAGAGGCACTCTCTTCCATAGCCTATATGATGTCATGTGATTATGAAAAAAAATATTATATCGCTTAGCAAAACAATGCACAGTAAAGTAGAAGAATCACCAGTGGTGGGCCCACACACACATGGAACCAACCAATGGATCCCCATTGACAGCTGACAGATGGTATGGATGCTCCGTGTATCTGGACCAAGTTGCGTTGATGGGTGGAGTGGCAACAGGTGACAGCACTTGCACCCGATATGGGAGGCAGTGAAACAGGCTAGAGAATAATTATAGTATGACCTCATACGTCAAAATAGCATAACAGAATACTGCCGAATATTTGCTTACATTTTAGTGTCAATTTGTGTTAGATTTTGATATTTATTGTGAGAAAAAACTTCAAAATGCATATAGGTGTCGGCAGTTATGAGAAATATTATGAACAGTACAGATGATAGGTTTTGTCTTTTATCAGAGAAATTATTGACACATTGAAAGTAAAAAATGAGCAGATAATGAAAGCCATGTGCTCGATGAAGTGCAAATTTCAACATAAACGCCCACAAATTGATATAAACACACCAAGGCTGTAACCAGTTGCAAGAAATGCAATGTCCATCTGTGCATAGGTGACTGTTTTGAACTTCATCATAAGGCTGCTATGTAAGTCTACTCTTATTTAGAGTAAGATATGCATTGTAGAGCTAGAAATCTGCTGATTCATAAAACGTATTATACTTTATTATAATATTAACAGTAACCCTATTTGTACTGTTGTTATTCTACCATGTGTAGGGGGAAACTGTCAATTTACTCAATTTCAGAAAACATTCAGGCAGCAATGGGTTAATGAGACCTTAAGAAGTTCATCTTTCATGTCCTTGGCCTTTCCACATGACCAGATCAGTTCCCGGTCACTACAAGGGTCATGCCATGTGTAGAAGGCAGATTCCCCAGCATCCAGTCGTAAAGCCTGCTCCTCTCGGAATCTGACAAACAGAAAAAATCGATTCATGAAACGGTTTTCTCTAAAAGTGAAATAGAAATATTTCTATAGCAACCCTAATTATAATAATGATGATAATTTATATGGCGCTGTAACACGGCTATACCACTGCAAGGGCGCCTAAACAGCATTTTAAAGTGCTGCATGATTTTAACTAAGAAATACCTATGGGGTTAACAACCAGCCCCTGGAGAATTAATTTTACTGAAATCACATTCTCTGAGGAAGCTGCTTAACTTACTGGTAACTTAATGTTCTTCATTCATAATAAGCCTAATTTTCCTTGTTTAGTACAAACAAGTACTTTAAAGTTTAGTATGATATTCCTTAAAACAGAGGACAATGCACAGTCCAACATCACATGTGGGACAAAATTATCTTGAATCCTCTCTCACTTTCTTCCCTGTTTCACTGACTTTGTCACAGCACAATTTATAGCGATGAGTACATTCCAGAACACGGTTTTCTGCTAAGACAGACAAATCATCAGCTTAAATTTCATCAGCAGTTTTATTCTCAGAGTCTGCACCTCTGCTGTCAATGCTACTGTTTGACACCTCTCAAAATCATCAAAATCAAATTCTAAGGACCTATGGTTATAAGTTCATAGTCTAGAGTTTTACTGATGACTCTGTCCTGAGTTAAGAACTCTGCAATTTCATCTTGCTATATATAAAGATATCAATAACATCACAGATATGTATACTATTTATATTCATTATTCACGTTAATTTATATATTGACAGCAAACAAGTTCTAAACACGTAACAAAGTGTAAAATGAAATATTACGTCTGGTGATATTCCACTGTGGAGCCGTGCGAGTGGTTGACGATGAGAACGGTTGCAAAGCCTGGATGGTAGTGATCGAAAGTGACAGTGATGATGCCCTCCATGGCCTGACATTCAACGTTAATGCCTCCATACTGCAGTAAAGGACACATGATTATTTTAACTGCCACGTCTCCAAAACCATTTATCATCTTCAGCCATTCTCTGCATCATGTAATTGCATGGTTCTGCCATATACTGCAATGGAAGCCATCATCTGAATTTGTCAAAAGGCTTTGGTCGACTATCTTGTGCGTTAATGCTATTACTACCACATGAATTGTTTGATTAGCTCAGATTACACCATAAGGTGATACTCCAAAATATTTTACGATAAAAATAATTAATGTAGTGTACCTCAGATATTCTATGGTCACAAGATTTGATGGTGTTCATTCAATGTTTTCAGGCCATGAGTGTAAAAGAGATGTTTTTAAGTGGTGCTAAATCAATTTTCAGTTGCCAGAATATTACGCTTCACTCTGAGCTTCCAGTTCTTAACTGGATTAGCAGACTATGAATATATGAACTATGGTCTTGCTTCAGTGTGTGACATACGCTTAGTGATAAGAGACATTTTTAAATTAGACTATATTTATAATACTTTTAATATTTTTAACACCAAATTCTGATATATCACAGTAAAATTTAATTCAGCCACAGAACACACCATTGTTGCAATGTGGCTGTGGCTAAAGAAAGGCAGTGTTATTATGCTGTTCTAGTGTACAATCAACTGAGTAACATCTAGAATCTTCTAGAATTATTTCACAGATATGCTGTGGACCCGAGCTTAGGTCCACAGCATTCCACTACATGTATTACCAACACAGGAAGAAATTTGGAATTTATAACAGCATACATTTTGATGAAAAGAAGACAACTTCCATCAAGGCATTCATAAACTGCAACAGTTTGTAGTGGGTACTCACGTCATGGTAGAGTTGTAAAAAGGTGCTGTGTGATTCAGTTATTGAGAAAGGAACCGTCTCAAGAGCAGTGTCCTTGATGCAGGCTATCAAATGCTTGTCAGGTGCTATCTGTACTGGCCAGAATGGAATGCACTCACCAGGCTGCACCTCATTCCATACCGAACCGGGCATGTGTTCTTTGAAGAGGATGGGAAACTACAAACACGTTCCATTGATAAAAAGCTGCCTAAAGGAACAGCTTCTTAAATTATTAAATAAATAACAAAGCATCACATTGATATCTAATCCAATCTAATCTAATCTAATCTAATCTAATCTAATCTATGCTAAACATTTCTATAGTGCCACCATCACAAGACAAAAGGCATCACCTGACAGTTGATCACCTACGGTAAGTTGATGTGTTAGTCCATTTGAATTAATTCACTGGTTATGCCAGACAAAAATCCAAGATATAAGAGAGACTAGGAGGCAAGTTACAATGGGCTAGCAATAGCTAAAGATGGGTTTCAGGGCTGGACATGATTGCAACACAATCAGTGCAGCAGACAGGAATGGATAACGAATTAAAACTTCCAGCCAACAAGAACATTCATCTGAATGATGACATCCAGTTCCTGTTTTCTTCACACTGCCTGTTTTAAAGAAATCATCTTTTGTCATCACAGTCTTCACCATTGTATCATCATCATCATCCTTAGCACCGTTGAACAAGACAGAAGCAACATATACCTTTGCTGCATTCACAACGACAAAGAAAGGAGTGAAAGTGATGATCTTTGTCAGGCCAGAGCTTGATAAGGTAATCTTCACACCAACCTAATAACAAAACAATCACAATTGAAACAAAACTTTGGATATCCCTACAACTATCTGGAGTCACCATGAAACATGATACAGAGGTATGCGAACATCTTTTGCAAAGCTGCTAACCTGAACACATGTACTGTGGAAACATTTACATGCTACTGGTTTACCATGATTCCATATAATGTGAGCATGGCTTCAAGTCCTCAAAGCTATTAACTTAACACGATGCATTATAAACTTATTTGACATGTTAGCGACGAGCTGCATTGGTTTCCCAGTCGCTTTTAGTGCACTCTCGTTGTTGAAGTGTTAACACATGGTACAAAGAACTGCAGTGTAGAGCTAAATATCTAAAAATAGGAATCAGGTTTAATTAAATCACATGACCATGCTCTCAAAGACATAATATTTTTGGCGATTTCAGCATTAGCCCAATTAACAAGTGGTCTAGTTTACACATGGCTTCGGATGGCTTG
The DNA here is from genome assembly GCA_020284085.1 of Aporrectodea caliginosa. Taxonomy (NCBI): domain Eukaryota; kingdom Metazoa; phylum Annelida; class Clitellata; order Crassiclitellata; family Lumbricidae; genus Aporrectodea; species Aporrectodea caliginosa. The sequence continues at coordinate 473,314 of JACEVL010000534.1, read as the reverse complement.
CCCCACAATGACTTAATGTGTCCATGCAGTAAATCTAGTAAATCAAAGTAAACAGTCGAAAAGTAAGAAGATAAAGGTAGCACAATTATTTACATGACTCTATTTAGAATCTTTACAGGTGCAGGCTCCTGGCATTGAAGGATCTTTTGGCTGAGGCACAAACATAACCATAGCAACCCCAACACTGGACACTTCCCTACAGTCACTTCCCAACAGTCACTTCCCTACAGTCACTTCCCTACAGTCACTTCCCTACAGTCAACCAGCTTTCAGTACATTTTTTTGGTTTTGTGAATATAGGCAAATTTTTATCCATCTTATATCATACTTCAATTTTAATTAAGCTAAGAACTAAACATGCCAAAAGTGGTGGTTTTTAGCATTTTTAAACAAATGTAAGCACATATTAAACACAATAACTAAATATACTTCAGAATACAGTTTTTCTTCACCAGAAGTAACACATAAAAAATGGTGGTGGCTTTCAGTAACTACAAAAACATGTAACCACAGAATAATTGTTACACATGGAGTCATATATAACCTAAGAAAAAATCGCAGCAGAGTGACTTCTAATAGGGTTTCAACTCACAGTTGAACTCTGTCCATCGTGTAGACATTTGATAGAACCAACACTTCCAACTGTATCAAGTGAAAACTTCTCCGACCAACTGCATTCGTCCAGCTTCAGTGATGCCTGTAAAAATTATCCAACAATTTCATTCTGAGAATTTCCTTACAACAGATTCTTATATTTAGCCAAACTTCAGAAGATAAAAGTATTATAAAAAGCTAAAAAGTATTACAGAGGTCTTTAATATGCCAAATTAAACAGGATAATATGTCGAAGTTATAATTTCATTTTGTAATTACAAATTTATATAGTGCCAATTAGAGAAACTCATCAGAGGTCTGATAACACAAGATCATTTAAGAGTTTAAGAAACAACAAAACAACGACATTTAACAGTCAAGTAATTGTAAGGATATTTCACAGATCATTTAAACCAGTTAAATAGTAATTTTTAATTTGATTCCAGTACATTGTCACTTTTTCAGCCAATATCTGTAATTCACATGAAATAGTTTAAAAAGACATAAGAATATCCCTTGTTTATAAATCTCTGCCAACATCTACATGTAGTTAGAAACTGATATTGCTGTCAGTAAAGAACTTTATTCAAAGTTGGTAATGTCTTCCTGAAATATGATTGCAATGCAATGTAAAAGCACTGCACACTGTGAACCTACAGAATACAATACAACTGAAATTTGATAATGCCCTCCTTACAAAGTTCAGAAGTGCACATTGAAGCTGGGCAACGATTAAGATTCATAAGTAGACTGGAAGAGGTAAGTTTTGAGTTTAGAGCGAAAGATAGTCTCGCTAAGAGAGTTGCGAACATGAAGAGGTACAGAGTTCCAGATGGAAGGACCGGCAACTGTGAATGAGCGCCGACCGAAGACAAGACGTGTACCAGGAACAACATACTTTCCAGCAGATGCTGATCGAAGAGAGGAGCGACTTTTAACAGAGTTGCAAGGTGTTACCATGGAAGACAAGTAGGAAGGGAGATGATCTGTGCATGCTCTGTACATTAAGAGTGCCAGCTCGAAGCGGATACGCTCAAAGACAGGAAGCCAGTGTAGAGAACGAAGAGCAGGTGTGATATGCTCTCGGTAAGAAAGTCCAAGACACAGTCTTGCAGCCTGATGCAGTATTCTGGTAATAGCAAAATGGCTATTGAGAATTCCACATGAGTCTCAAGAATCACTAGGAAGACATATACTATAATGGCTCATTAAAAGAAATTCCTCAATATAAACTAAGATCATAAGGGCTGAACAGAAACAGCAAAGGTGTATCACAGAAATTCAAAGATATTTTCTCTTTCTTTCCCTTTATCTTAATTCTGGTTGTCATTTGACTCACAACTTTAAGATATAATTTTTTTGCATTGCTTTATTCATCATAGGCTTCCTATGTGTCATATCAGACTGATCTGGATATTGACCTCATTATGGCTTAGTTTTCGTGCACCATTGGTTAATGTCTTGTTCATTAGACACAGTGTGATAGAAGTTACTAGTTAATAAAAATTAATTTAAGCAATGTCTGAAAACAGTGATGTTGTCCGAGCTCTCACAGACATCTAAAGAGACATGTATGCATCTTGTTACTATGCAGCTGTGGTTTCTAGTTCTTCAAGACAGCCACATTTCAGTGCCTTCAAAAGTTTCTTGAATGCCACTACATAAATATCCACAAACATACAAATAAAGCATGGTAGCTTATATTAGTTTGGCTTTCTTTCATTCGCTCATTACAAAGATTTATATAGCGCCCGTTCAAGGCTACTACTCAGGAGCGCTCCCGATCCCAGCACACCTGAAAAGGACAGTTTTGAGGTGAAAATAGAAAGAGCCAGAGTGGACCCTGGGGAACAGGCACAACACCAATGGAGCCTGTTCCAGAGCATGGCGCCATACGCCGCCCCTCGCCTCAACAGATGTCGCCCACATCGTATCATCGAACGAGGTAGCTTCGTGTTGTCGTGGAAGAGCAGGTGAGGCAGGTGGCGAAGGAGAAGCGATGCGCCTAGGGTTCGAATCCAGCCGCACACTTTGCGGCCACCGAGTTCTGCTTTCTAGTTCTTTATACGAAACTTTCGCCTTATGAGATAAGCGCTCGCTACGTCTTAGGGTACCAGGATTCATAGGAACTATAGGGTCTTTCGGTCGAGCACCCCCATATTCCTCCAGGCCGATGGTCGAGTGGTATGGCGCGTCTACCTGTTCGGTAGTGGAACTGCGTCCAAGGTTCAAATCCCTTTCCACGACAAACTTGGGTGACGGCGAAGCCTCCAACCTATCTAGGCGCGACATAACTTCGGTCAACACTTCCTTAGTTTCCCTAGCATTAGACTGCATAGATTCCCTTGTTTCCGTTATAGCTTCCCTAGTTTCCCTAGCATTTGACTGAATAGCTTCCTCTGTTTTCCTAGCGTTTGACTGTATAGCCTCTAGAACTATCTCCATAGATGATGGAGGACGGGAAGGAGGTGAAGGAGAAATATCTCTAGCGTCTTCCATGGCGCTACACAAACTACTGACACTACGCTATCAACTATCAGAGAAAGAAACCGTGTATTGAATTAAGATTTCTTATTAAGTCACTATCAATCGAGTTTCAATTACACTTATGCAGATATGCAATCATCACTTAGATTGGAGTAAAGTTTCCCAAGTTCAAACTATACCCCGGATAGAATTTAGATTGACGGCCAAAAGTGCTTATGCCGATCGTAATTAATACCAGGCTAAATAGTACCTTCGGCGATTTATGTAGCTCCAGATCATACGAAGATGCAGTTCTCCCACAGCGACGACAGGTATCGAGAACGAAGCGATGCGACCGAGCGACGCCGTGTATCGACAGCGATTCCAAGATCGAGTTTCACAAGAACGGTTATCCGATATTATATCCACGCCGAAGTGAAAATCAGATATTATATCCACGCCGAAGTGAAACGATATACTCCGAAGAATGAATCAGAATTATTATTTCCACGCACATAAGAACTTCGAAATTATATTCCAGACGACCGAATCAGACACCTAAATCGAACTCCATATTATTTCGATTCGATATATCCACGATCCACTTGTATCGCTTCTTAACTCGCACTATATTCGATCGCAAACCGTCGAATCTAGCACTAAGCACGCGATTTCAACGACATTTCAGGAGCTCCATCGAAGTACGTCTGCTCACCTCGACGTCCGGACGAAGACTGACGAAGCGACGTCTGAATCTTGCTCTCGTGAGAATAGACCACCCGCAGCGCGTGGGAAAGAAGATCGGTCGCACACTTGAAAGGAACAGCGGCCGGCGTGTGGCCGTGTCGCAGTCCGAGTCCATAGGTAAACGCGACCGTCGTTGGTCTCTGTCTGTGTCCGTGTCTGTATCTGTAACTGTCTGTGTCGGCAACAGCGCGCCTCTATCTCTATCGCCTGACCGTGTCTTAGTCAGTCTGTTTGTCCTTCTACCTCTGTGTCGCTAGTTTGTGTCCGTATCTCTATCCGTTCTCTACCTACCAGCGACACCTGGTGACGACGCGTGTGAAACTACGCGTCGACTCTCTTGCACCTGGTCTGTCGGTCTCCCTTTGAAGTGTCGCCGACGACTCTGTCCGTTCGCCTATACGTGTCTGTCTTAGTTGTCCGTGTCATTGATAGCGCGTTTATATCTGTCGGTCACTGTCGGTGTCCGTCTAAGTATTACTCTCCCACGCCTACGCGAGCCGGCGCCTGTCGTCGATCGATCGTGGGAAATAAGCGCGACTTGAACTTATTAGACCCTCGTCGCGACAATCGCGATCGATAGGCGTCGCTCCTATCGTCGCGTCGATAAAATGGCGTCTTTCCAATATGGCCGACAACCGGAAGTAACCCGTGTTATACACGGTCGTTACACTACCCCCCGCCGACTGAGATTTTAAAATCTCTCCAAATGGTAGAAGAGATTTTAAAATGTAGTAAGGGTCTTTACTCCAATTACATACAAATTCGAAAGTTAATGCAATTAACATCAACAACAGAAAGAATCATCTCACATAGCAAAATAAAAAGCATCAACGTTACCATAGACACATCTCGGTCTAAACATCGCAATGTTCAATTAATACAGTTCATTGCCAAAGTATTCAAAAAGGCAGATCAATATTTACATCGCTCTACCGACAGATTCATTTAGTTACAGCCATTCACGGTTACTTTCTTACGGCAAACAATGACTCAAGAGCTACAGGGTAAAATCCAAATCAACCACTTAGTTTACGAGACCAGGGACATCACCAATACATCAGGTCATGTGACATACCACTAAGGCGTCTACCACGAAAGACTATACTCGGCATCTAGTTGGGTATCAGGCCTACGTTTAAAGGCATACCAGACAACTCACCTAAGTCTCAAAATAACGCCATATTCACAACCTGACTTCTAGTCCCGTTCTCGTCTACTTTTAAATTACAGAGGCAGTCACTACTAGTAATTGGCACTGCTACTTCTATCAAGCAGAATTCCAAACCTAGTTTTTCACAAAGCATCTGAACCTCTTACTCATAAATCAGAGACCGTGCCCTAGGCTTAGGCCTCTAACCACAAAGTTAGCCTAAAGTGCGGTTCATGTAGACCCTTGCCTACTCTTATCAAAGTTTACCACAAGTTACCATGGCGAAACCCTAACCAATTACTCTGTCGTGCCTAATATCATTACATATCATCATTATTAGGGGAAAGCAAACCACAATGAATTACGTGGTCAGATCTCACGCTAAATTAATACATTAATATTTCAATCCTAGCAGGTCAATAATAACCAGCTAATGACTAAAATTAGGACAACTAGCCAACCGCTCATCCTAATCATCAAACTTCAATATGCAACGCAAATCTTAGTCATCAGAATTTAACATGCCATACATAGAGAGCAAATCTTATTAGCACTATTTAGCATGTAATGTCTTTTACATGGGAAACAAATCTTATTCATCAAAATTCAACATAAAATTTCACTCTGGTAATTCAATAACCTCCGCAATTAAGCGGTGTTCTAAATATGCTCAGCTTCTAACTTAAGACAAGCATTTAACCTCGTTATCAATTATTAACTACGTCCTCAGGACTCCTGCGAATTTATATACCGCTCAACCACACAAAATTATCATCTATTAACCTTACACTCTCAGCAGTTATGGTAACTGTCTCTATGCAAGGCAACGTTATGCATTATGTATTACATCAACCATAGAAGTTTGCCTCGTTAACTCTAGGGTTCTTAACATTTAATGTCAACAATATCTAATTTAAAACTATACATCACAATAAAATGTTCTTCAGCTAATGCTAAAGTTCTTTGCGTTTCTGGCAAAGTAAAGTAAAGTTATTCATCACAATCAAACTTAAAATTTTCCTCTCGTAATGCAAATAATAACCCGCCATTACGCGGTGTAGCTTAGGTTCAAACCCCTTAGAAGCCGGTAAGTCGCTTCCAAAGTGTTCAGGCTACACCCAATGACTTTAGACTCTGGATCTGAGAGATTCGAACCGACCTCCTCATCATGGAGCCACGGGTCACTCACTCCATCTGACGAGTCCTGGACAAACCTGAACGTCGGCGAGGAATCATCCTTACACATTATTTTACACACAAAAACACACAGTATAATACACATCATAAAAACTCCCAGTGCTTTTATCTCTAATGTTTTATTCTTGGGGGTTGCCAAACATCTCGCATCATCTCCACCACCGACTTCCTCTTTACCGAAGCATTGTCTTTCCGTTGTCTCACAACTGGCAGGCGTAATCGAAGCCTCAGCCGGTTGCGCATAGGAAGGCTTCGGAGAAGGCGATCGGACGCACCCCGACGAGAGATCAACGCTGGTTGGCGGTATTTTTCTTCTCCACGAATAGTCGACCTCGGCTCTCCCATTGGAAGGAATCGTAGATCCGACGACAGCAGGCAGCACTGGTTTTCCTTCGATGCACCGTTAGCGATTGGCCATTAACCTGCAGACTCCGTTTTCCAAAGCTGCAGATCACATCATGGCGCTCCATCCAGTCTAAGCCTAAAATCATCTCGTCTACGTCATCCACCACAAAACAGGATATGTCAAAGGAGCAGCCGTCTATTTGACAACTTAAAACCGTCTCTCCTTTCACTCGAAGGTTCGTTCCGTTGACAGCTAAGAGACTTGCCTCGCAGCACTTCACTTCATCAGGTTTCACCCAGGCTGTCGGAACAATGGAAAAAGTACTTCCGGTGTCGATCGTCGCCAGTACTCGTTGATCTCCGATCAGGACCTCCACGTACATACAGCTACGCGAAAGCGATTGACGAGCAGTTGGCTCTGGCGGCGCACTGGAACAATCCTCTCTTGGTTCTGGCGACAAGCTGTGGCTCTCCTCTCGGGATGATCGTTTCCGTACCGGACAATAGCGAATGCGGTGGCCTCTATCACCGCAGTAGAAGCAACGGAACTCCTCTTTTATCACGTTCAGACGACTGCGCCACCCTTTCCCAAATGGCGGCCTCCGTAACCGAGTCATTCCACTCCGGCAATTCCGCTCACTCGTGTTTCGCTTCTGGAAGGAATTCCGTATTGCAAACACCTGTCCACTGATTGGATTAGCGTTCCCTGGTTGACCGGACATGTCGAGAGAAGTGGTTCCCTGCTGTTGACGACGAGGACAGTCTCTCGCTAGGTGGCCCATCGCATGACATTCGTAGCACCGTCGAGTAGATGGCCGGGCTTCTTCATTCGTCGGCTGACGACATGGACAAGCGCGGGCTAAATGTCCTTGCATATTACAGATATAGCAACGTTGGCTATCTCGCCAGTCATTGCCGTTAACGTTCAACCGCCTGTCGTCCGTTGATACGGTCCGATCCCTCCACGACCCGTTAGAATCGTTGCTTTGTTGCGTAGCCGACGATCGCTGCTTTGCTTTCTTCTCTAATTGTTCCACGCGTCGTAATAGAGCCTCCAACGTTAATTCAGTCTCTTTCACCGCCTTGATACGTCCAGGTCGTCGTTCGAGCTGTCCATCGCCGTCGCCTTCTGCCTTTTGGTAGCCATCGAGCCGCATAGCCACCTTATAAGCCTCGTCGAGAGATTTCGGCTCTTTCTCCCGGATCTTCAGCGCAAGCGTTCGGTCGTACAATGCATCGACAAACGCCCGAATGGCGATGGCTTCGCTGTGAACCGTCGAAGACCCCGGATAAGCAAGCGTTGTCAGACGCCTTATGTCGTGGACTAAGACGCCAAATTCTTCGTCAGCTTTCTGCTTCCTTGTGCTTAGCTGAGTCTGGTACAACGCCTGTTGCTCTGCGCTTCCATACCTCTCACGAAGCCGTTGCACCAAAGCCGACCAGGTAACCAGGTTATCTGAGTCCGACTCCCACAAAAGCTGGCTGGCGGGCTCGACCAGAGAAAACATCAATTGATTCAGTTTCTCTTCGTCAGACCATTCATTATTCCGCGCACAAATTGAGAATTTACGAAGAAATGTCTCCACTTCCGTTCTGCCGCTGTAGGTTCCCAATTTCAACCACTGCTTTGGTTTGGTTGACGAAGCCGGTGATGATTTGGCTTCACCAGCTTTAACCATTGTGGACGAACGCGTTTCGTTTTCCTTGACGGTTTCTGCAGCAGCGATATCCTTGGGTAACTCCATACTGCACATTGTCTGAGTCGCAACGGTTGTCATTGGAATCGCCTTATTCGAACCAGTACTTACGTTAACCGACGGAAGTGTTTTCGTCTCTGCAATAGTTATTATCGGCTTCTCATCTAAAGCGAGTCCGTCTTTTTCTATGTTCGTTGGCTTCATCATCGCTTGACAACGAAGCAACTCTTCTTCACGACTGAATCCGATGTTTTGAGCGCCGAGACATGAATTCATTCTCGCCGTCTCTATGACCGTTGGCCATCTATCGAACACGCCATCACGTTGTCTCGTCGGATCAAGCCAAGCACGGCTTTCGCTTTCACTGCAAAATACGATCGGAGCGTATTTCGGAGCAGGTATCCACGACGACGCGGTTGGATGGTCGAGGCGAACATGCGGTTGCATCCAGTCGACAGTATCCACCACATGTCCAGACTGAATACCGGGTCGAGCGTAGTCTCGACCAACCATGGTCGAAGTGACTCGGTCATCGTAGACGAAGTTAGGCAGCGGCGGATAGGTCGGCATTCTCGGCGTCGGTTGCCAAACTCCAGCCTGGTTCCTCGTCATTTCCATTATTGGTCGATCCACGTGCAGGATTGGCGCTTGCTCCATCCGTTGTTGGTCTACGAATTGAGTGGTCGTCAGCGGAGCCGAAGGAATAGGATTAACTTGACCCACTCCCTCCCGTGGCATTCTATGAACGATCGGCTTATTAATAACTGAATCTACAAACTCCAATTGCTGTGACGATTGCATTTTACTATTATCTACTTTTATTCTGTTAGGTCTTGCTTCTATTATTCCACTTACTTCTAAGTCTACACTATTAGATCTATCAGACGCCATATCAATCTCGTCAGCAAATTCTCTTTCCCTCCTCATATCAACAGGGTTTCCTATCTCACCTCTTCTGAACATATCTGTCGCCTCCTCTAACCTTTCCTCACCTGATTCTCTAGGAATTATTCGACCCCACTTGGTGGTACCAATTGTTACGCCGCCCCTCGCCTCCACAGATGTCGCCCACATCGTATCATCGAACGAGGTAGCTTCGTGTTGTCGTGGAAGAGCAGGTGAGGCAGGTGGCGAAGGAGAAGCGATGCGCCTAGGGTTCGAATCCAGCCGCACACTTTGCGGCCACCGAGTTCTGCTTTCTAGTTCTTTATACGAAACTTTCGCCTTATGAGATAAGCGCTCGCTACGTCTTAGGGTACCAGGATTCATAGGAACTATAGGGTCTTTCGGTCGAGCACCCCCATATTCCTCCAGGCCGATGGTCGAGTGGTATGGCGCGTCTACCTGTTTGGCAGTGGAACTGCGTCCAAAGTTCAAATCCCTCTCCACGACAAACTTGGGTGACGGCGAAGCCTCCAACCTATCTAGGCGCGACATAACTTCGGTTAGCACTTCCTTAGTTTCCCTAGCATTAGAAGTTATAGATTCCCTTGTTTCCGTTATAGCTTCCCTAGTTTCCCTAGCATTTGACTGAATAGCTTCCTCTGTTTTCCTAGCGTTGGACTGTATAGCCTCTAGAACTATCTCCATAGATGATGGAGGACGGGAAGGAGGTGAAGGAGAAATATCTCTAGCGTCTTCCATGGCGCTACACAAACTACTGACACTACGCTATTAACTATCAGAGAAAGAAACCGTGTATTCAATTAATATTTCTTATTAAGATCGAGTTTCAATTACACTTATGCAGATATGCAATCATCACATAGATTGGAGTAAAGTTTCCCGTATTCAAACTATACCCCGGGTAGAATTTAGATTGACGGCCAAAAGTGCTTATGCCGATCGCAATTAATACCAGGCTAAATAGTACCTTCGGTGATTTATGTAGCTCCAGATCATACGAAGATGCAGTTCTCCCACAGCGACGACAGGTATCGAGAACGAAGCGATGCGACCGAGCGACGCCGTGTATCGACAGCGATTCGAGATTCACAAGAACGGTTATCCGATATTATATCCACGCCGAAGTGAAAATCAGATATTATATCCACGCCGAAGTGAAACGATATACTCCGAAGAATGAATCAGAATTATTATTTCCACGCACATAAGAACTTCGAAATTATATTCCAGACGACCGAATCAGACACCTAAATCGAACTCCATATTATTTCGATTCGATATATCCACGATCCACTTGTATCGCTTCTTAACTCGCACTATATTCGATCGCAAACCGTCGAATCTAGCACTAAGCACGCGATTTCAACGACATTTCAGGAGCTCCATCGAAGTACGTCTGCTCACCTCGACGTCCGGACTACAACTGACGAAGCGACGTCTGAATCTTGCTCTCGTGAGAATAGACCACCCGCAGCGCGTGGGAAAGAAGATCGGTCGCACACTTGAAAGGAACAGCGGCCGGCGTGTGGCCGTGTCGCAGTCCGAGTCCATAGGTAAACGCGACCGTCGTTGGTCTCTGTCGGTGTCCGTGTCTGTATCTGTAACTGTCTGTGTCGGCAACAGCGCGCCTCTATCTCTATCGCCTGACCGTGTCTTAGTCAGTCTGTCTGTCCTTCTACCTCTGTGTCGCTAGTTTGTGTCCGTATCTCTATCCGTTCTCTACCTACCAGCGACACCTGGTGACGACGCGTGTGAAACTACGCGTCGACTCTCTTGCACCTGGTCTGTCGGCATCCCTTTGAAGTGTCGCCGACGACTCTGTCCGTTCGCCTATACGTGTCTGTCTTAGTTGTCCGAGTCGCTGTCAGCGCGTTTATATCTGTCGGTCACTGTCGCTGTCCGTCTAAGTATTACTCTCCCACGCCTACGCGAGCCGGCGCCTGTCGTCGATCGATCGTGGGAAATAAGCGCGACTTGAACTTATTAGACCCTCGTCGCGACAATCGCGATCGATAGGCGTCGCTCCTATCGCGGCGTCGATAAAATGGCGTCTTTCCAATATGGCCGACAACCGGAAGTAACCCGTGTTATACACGGTCGTTACATCGGTTCCTCCACCATCATCGCCAATCATCCACCATCATCTGCCTCAGGCTCCCCTATCCATCACCCCCAAGGCTTTCCACTCGAAACTAAAGTCTCTGCTTTTCAAGAACTCTTATCCTGACTCATCTGATCCTGCACCTTCCAATCCTCGACCTAAAAGACACCCGCCTTAACATCTGCTGTGCCCTCTCTGATCCCCTGGAAACCGGACTCGGACCTCCCTCGGACTACTCTTTTGGACAACCCCTCTGATTAGACGCAGCGCTCGTGAATAAGCTGGTGCCCTGCGCTTGGCTTTCGAGTGGCGCTTTAGAAGTTTGGAGATTACGATTACGATTACGGTCATAATAAATGTATCTTTTAACGAGAAGGAAGACGCAAAAAGATCACAATCCTGCCTCCCTATTTAATTGGATTGAACAACAGCTTCTTCAAGTACATGATTACAAAATTGACTACCCGGTATGTACAGGGTATAAACAAACTGTGTAACTATCGATATTTGAATCTGTTTCTTAAATGTGCATGGAGACATTAAAACTTACATAATTCAATGGTTCATACCCTGGTAACAACTTTGATGAAAAATGTAATATTAATAATATTTTGTAACAACTTAACACTTTAATGACAAGCGTGTACTAAAATGCATAGAAAACTAAGCCCTCTCATCAATAAAGGGTTAAGTTAATTTCAGTAGGGTTGGGAAGATCAAAAACTGACAACCTATATGAAGTGCAACGAACAAAAACACAAAACCACCAGAGGGTCAGCTGAAAATAAAGCTCCTTGCCCAATCTGAAAAACATCTTGTCTGACTGACAAACAAAGGAATACTAATAAAGCACCGATTCACAAAGAAATGTTTCTCACAAAACACTTGAACAGTTTCTGGCTAATCTACTACCGTCTACACAGCGCTGCTAACTACACAACTTACTCGCACTTTTTTACGAATGGGACACTTTCTTCGTAAACGCTTCTTACGTCGTTTAGTAGAGGTTAATGACGTTGCGGAGGACAGAGAATCAACGGTAGAAACAGAGGTGTTACTAGAAGTGAGGTGATCACTTCGAAAGCTGGCCAAGCTCGATGCATCTGGGTCACTGAGGTATGGGTTTTCCCACTGACGCTTGGGAAACAATGCACAAGAAATAGCCAGCTCATAATGAATTACTGGACACTTAACAAGGATGAAAAAAGAGTGGAAAACAGTTTAATGCATCATTTCAGGCGCTAATCACAAGTACAAATCTTATAACATATCAAACGGCTTTTCATGTGTCTGTCAATTTCAACTTATGCAAGCTGTTACTAGTAATCAAGCCTAAAAGTATATGTCTACTTTAAAAATTAGCTTCATCTGAGCTTTATTCCTTTCTCATCAGTAATCTGGCACAACACTTAAAAATCATAATACAAAAGTAAAGCTACATGTAATAAAGCAGCTGTGTTAAACATCAGATATGTTTCAAAGAATGTACCAGTGTATGTTTATCCATTTTCAATATTCTACTTTACTTACTTACTTAACAGCAATCATTAACAAAACATGAGGGAATTTGAGATCAACAGAATCTGTTGCTACGTTACTTCAGCATTGCAAACCAGACGTTTGATCATACAATCTCACTGCAAATACCACACGGACTGTATCTGTATTATATTAATTGCTAACAAGGAGGAGACATTTTACCTTTTTGTTGGCAGCTGAAGTCGACTTCTTGAAAAGGAAGAAAGCCGCTTCGTCAGCATCAACTTCGTGCTTCACAACATAATCTTCTCCTGCCTGTTCAAGTTAAACTCTAATGTAAATGTACGAACATTTATGTGTAGACCCTGCAAGGAAGTGTCTCATAGGTGCAGACAGCATGCCCCTTTCATTCATTTTAAACCATGTCAGAATAAATTGTAAACAATTTAGTAAAATATAGTAAATTGAACACTTTGTTTAAAAACTGGGCTATTTAACTCTTTTGCAGCAATTTTGGCCGCTAATGACACCATTACAAAAATGCACCCATCTGGAATATATAATTAGCTATATTTATAGTTCAATTAATATCTGCCAGATTGTACATTCTGAAAAAGTCCCTTACATGGTTTTCCAATGGTTTGGTAAAGTTAGAAACACAACTTTTGCCAATGTTTTAGTAAACAATTACATAGTTATTTAAATTTTAAATAGTTATGTTTCCTCTTCGTCATTCGTCATTCTGTAGTCAAATGTTTCTTTTATTCATCAGCCAAGTCCAAAGAATAAATTATTATCATTCAGCCAATTTGTAGAGCCTCTCAAACAAAGACAGAAGTTTTGGTATTTGAAGACAGCAACGGCGACAAATGTTACGAGGGCCGATGTCATCATTGGTTAGAAAAAGACTAAAGCTCATTTTGGCCACTTCTCTGCAATCTAAAGCTTTTTATTCATCAGTCAAGTACAAAAAAAATAAAATATATTGGTCAGCCATGTTGTGAAAGCTCTCAAAAATAAGATGAGGTGAATGTTTTGGAATTGAGAGACAGCGACGGCTATGAACATCATTAGGGTCGATGCCATCATTGAGTAGAAGGAAAATAGGCAATTTTTGATGGATTTCTTATTTTATTTGTTAAAATGCTTCAAGTACTTATAAACTTTGAGGCAAAGAAATTAATTAGTTCACTTTATCAATACATAATATTGTTGAAGAATAAAATACTAACAAAATGACATATCACAAGTCTATATTTCTAAAACTTTAACTGTTTGCATTCAAATGAACTAATAATGGTCAGATTAATTAAAAACAAAGTGGCTGCGAAAGAGTTGAATGAATAATAAGTAACAAAAACCTCGTGCATGATTCGTAAGAAGCTGAATCTCAAAGACTATCACACAGTGCCTTGTAATGCATTGACTTGCACAACCCTGTGATAGTCACCGTGTAAGGCTCTTGAGCAAGACCTTACTTAAAGGCTTGACTGATTAGCCCATTGACACATGACTTCAGCAATAGACACTGGTACTATAGAAGCATAAAAATTTTCTCTCAAGTGTTTTACTACTTAACGTTTTAGAGATGAATCCCAACAAGCTCAGAAGAAATGAAGTCCTGTCTTTTTACACAGGACAATGTACAGCACCAACGCACTATAGCAATGAATAGTTGTACTGAGTGCATTCACCTTATACATGAGATCATGTCCTGTCTTGTTGATCATCCAGTATGGAGAATAGAGGGACAACTGCAGATAACCTTCACTAACATCAGAATGTAAACCCAAGTCCTACAAACACCAAGAGCAAAAAACTAGGATTACTAAGGTAATAAAAATACCAATCTTGTAAAACAAAATAAAAACCTTATTTAAATGATATCTGAATTGTATCAAGGTTTACTATAAATGCACTGTAATTTTATGCATAGCAAGGCATCACTTACAGAAAAATGCAAACAAGGCTAAACTACAATTACACAAAAAAGTTCTTTTCTTATTTATATAATTTCTTAACGGGATTCATCTATTCCAGCATGAAGAGTAAATCCTGACTCACCAAGGTAATTCTCTCTTCATTTGCAAACGAGTCAAATGCGAGGACAGTCATAGTAACTGGTTTTGAGTCAATCCAATATCGTCCAACCCAGTCACATGACTGGTAAAGCACCTGAAGGAAACCAACAAATATCACTCTGAAACACAATATTGGGGTCTAACAATGCAATTAAAATGATCATTGCAAAAAAATATATTACAATATCATACAGTAGTTTATAATGCAACAAAGAAAAGAGACAAATATGAAAGTGGAATGAGTACAGTGTTAAAGAACTTAGTGTTGGAAAACAGTCAACTGACCTGAGATGAAATTTAATATTTTCTGCCTGCTAGCCAGAAACAAAATCATTGTCTACATTAAATAATTCTACATCTAATTCTTACAGAAACTGCGATGGCTGATTTATCTGGCTGAGCACTGAGCAGAGGGGCCTTCATACCCGGCTCAACTTTAACAACAGAAGTACTTTCCTAAAAAATACAGAACAAAATCACAAGGTACAGAAATTCATTGACTAGATTGAAATCCTGAAAGGTTAAGAAAATAGTAATCAATCAGTCAGTCAGTCAGTCAGTCAGTCAGTCAGTCAGTCAGTCAGTCAGTCAGTCAGTCAGTCAGCCAGCCAGCCAGCCAGCCAGCCAGCCAGCCAGCCAGCCAGCCAATAAATCAAATAAACTTGATATAGCGCCCCTTCAAGATATCCACTCAGAGGCACTCCCGGGCATCTACGACTGAAAAGAACAGCTTTCAGACAGGT
The DNA here is from genome assembly GCA_020284085.1 of Aporrectodea caliginosa. Taxonomy (NCBI): domain Eukaryota; kingdom Metazoa; phylum Annelida; class Clitellata; order Crassiclitellata; family Lumbricidae; genus Aporrectodea; species Aporrectodea caliginosa. The sequence goes on along the minus strand of JACEVL010000534.1, from coordinate 457,808 downwards.
ATAGAATACAGGTGAAGAGTTACAAAGTAGGATATGCAGAGATCTCCAGTAAGTAACAGTCAGCACAGTCAAAATGAGTCATGTTGTGTCAATGCCACCAAATAACAATAAGCATATTCTACAGACTCTGTAACACTTTCATAACAAGCAAACAATGATTAGCATCTTCGGCATTACGAAATGACACTACAGAAGTCATTGAATCAGACTAGATAGGAAGATAAATAAATTTCTTACATTAGATTCGTAAAAATTCAGAAACTAATCATCCTAAATGCTGAAATATATAAAGTGTCTTGTGTCAAAAAGCTCATTACTTGTAGCTCACTACTAAACAATATTCTGAAATTAAAATCTGGCTTATATCAACCAATTTACATTGATAAAATAGCAAGCAATACTATTGTCTGCTGCTGGTACTACAGGTACCAGGTACTGAGGTAAACATGTGTCAAAATGAATGGAAAAAAGTAATCCTGAGCATCAAATATTTAAAAAAATACATTACACATACTTTAAACACAGTAGTCTGTGTGGAAATGCAGTTGCAAAGAATGTACGAAAGGGAAGAGTAGGAAAGTTTTCAATCGTGAGTTAAAGCAATACAAGAAATCTGCAAGAGCCAGGCTGTAAGAACAGTTTCATGGACTAGACTGAAATCCTGAACAACGATTAAGAAAATAGTAAGTAACAGTCAGGTCAGTCAAAATGATTTATGTAGTGTTAACTGTGTTGTGGACAATTGCAATGAGAGACTAGAATGTTTCGTCACAAACACTCATTCATTAAATAACATTCATAGTTGCACAATATTAGTTTATGAGCTTTACACAAGTAACAAGCGGTTTAAATATATACAATAAATAAACAATTTGGTTTGCTGCAGGACAAGACAAGAACCTCAATTTTGCAGACAACTGGTAATGGCAACAGATTCCGAAAGACGATTGTTGGAAGGAGAGTGATAGTGTAGGATTTCGCTGACAATTCAGAAGTGGACTCATGGTAAACATTCTCCACTGTCATCTTTGCCTGTAACAACACAACATTGCTAAAATACTAATTACTGCAATTGTTCTGATTAAAATAAAAGCTAAAATTATTACGTAAACATTACAAAAATTATATTATCTCAATTTCAGAGCCTTTAAACTTGAGTGAATTTAAGGAATGCTGGGATACATGACCGCCCATAACTACCTGGGCCAACTCAGAAACCATCCCTTTGTGGTTAGTAAATGACTAAGTACTTGGAAGACAAGGTGAACAGTTGAAGAAGAAAGTATATTGGGGGTCCATAGAGTAGTGGTAACATCACTGGTGTCAAGAGCAATAGGAAGCGGGATCGCTTCCCGCAACCCTCCCAAAGGTCCACTCAGCCTATCATTCACGAGATGGTGCATTGGTAAAATGATACTGCGTTTGTCGGTTTGAAATAATAAACAATATCATTATTATTGTCATACCAGAAGTCAATCCTAGTGTGCTCAGAAATTTCACAACAACCTTGGCTTTAGGTAAATTTCCACTCCAAAGTCATTCAAAAGTAAATTGAGACAAGTTGTAGAAATGAGCATTCTTTAACGACATTATTACCATACCAATAATATAATACTATTATGATTGTAATAAATGTTGGTTTTTAAAAGGCTTCTTACTTGCATTTGTCACTAAAGGAAGTGATTACGAAAAACAACCTTCTGAGTTGATGAAACATCTAAATGAGCATGTAACAGCATGATAGTACGACAGAAGAAAAGACTGACTGAGATGTAGATGGAAGGTATGTCATCTGCCGAGCCTTTGCACTCAAACAGTTGGCTTGAATCTTTGTCGCTTATGTTCTTCCACTGGCAACCTTCAGAGGTTTCTACGTAACTAACAGAAGACACACATAAAACGATTTTCCAGGTAAATAAATTTCCCTTTCACTGGTTAATTTTTCTTTCATGTCACCATCATTAGATGTAGTACCTTTCATTTTTGTATCTCACCAAAGCACTGCCTACACCAATCTAACTACCCGGTAATACTAAAGTCACTACTTAAGAACGAAAGGTTAATCAATACACACACACTGCTCAGGTAACTAGAAGAGTCACAGATAGCAGACAAAACGCTTGGAATTTCTAATATAGACTCAAAGAAGAGGAGTGACGACAGACAATGAAGCTCTCAACACACACATACCAAGTCCAAGCAGTCCCTCACAGATGGCAGAAGTCTGCACATCCCTCTGCTACCGGGTCTGATTTCCTAACTTGCAACTGTTTTAGTCAGCATATCTATAATTTTTGCAATTTTGCACCTGTGGCACATGTGGAAATTTTCCGATGTTGCACTTTTGCACAAGTGGCATATAAAGGATGTTATGCACCAAAATCAACCACTACAGCAGTGGTTCTTAACCTTTTCAAGGGAGCCGAACCCCAAGAGAAATCCATGACCACTCACCGAACCCCTCAAGTTTGAACAATAATTTTTAACTAATGAGAACAAAATGAAATAAAATATTGTACCAAAATGTGATACAATATTAATACATTCAATACATGAACTACTAACAGTTAACTATTTTTATTAAATAAAAGTCGAAAAATAAAAATAAAATAGCAAATGATTTTTCACTCACACTCACTGACCCTGAATATGTATAGCCTATATTTCAGAGGACCTCTGCCGAACCCCTGCATGGCACTGGCTCACCAAACCCCAGGGGTTCGGTCAAACACTGGTTAAGAAATACTGCACTACAGGATAAGATAACTGATGATGAAATTTATACATGATCAGTAATGAGCAATCAGCCAACTAGAAGCTTCCCATAAAAGTAGCTTTAGAAAAGACAGGCTAAAATTAGTCAAACATTTGTGACTTTACTAAACTGACATGGACAGTGTCATACCAACTAGGAGGATCCTACATTGGCTAGTGTCTGGGCGCTGTTCCCTTTAGAAAAGGCGGCCCTGCGCCTAAGTAATACGGTTGACTAACCTTCCACTTCCTGCACTTCCAATTGGTTTGAAGAAGATGTCATTTGACTCAGCATAAACAGCATCACACGGCAGACTGACGGTTCCATCTGGGTCCACTTGGCCACATCGTGCCATCGCATCGTTGCCCAGCCTATAATAGATTTCCACTGGCAATGGAAGGGAGTTGTGCACCTAAAGACATGAAAAGAATTCTATCTGACATGACCATGTGACAGTAAACCTTGTTATGCAACACTGAACAATAAGCAATACACTACCTCTAAGCAATACATCCAGAATGGGTCTTAAATAGTAGGCAAACTATTATCCAAGTAGGTGAAATCAGTTACTTCACTTGCTCCCAAATATAATGCATACAGCCGACATAGACAGTCGGCGCAACTGGTAAATTCTTAAACTTCAGCATGCATTTCATATGTGACTAAATTCCTAACTAAAATGTTTCCCAAAGGTCATGCCTAAGTATGGAGTATCAAATATGTGTTTAACTGGTTCTCAAAAGTAATGCCTGAAGCATCTGTTGATGGTAAACCACAGTTTTAGCTGGAAATTTGGTCAAATGATGAGTACAATGCATTAGGACAGTGTTTCTTAACCAGTGTTCGACCGAACCCCTGGGGTTCGGTGAGCCAGTGCCAGGGTCAGTGAGTGTGAGTGAAAAATCATTTGCTATTTTATTTTTATGTTTCGACTTTTATTTAATAAATTTTGTTTGAAATAGATTGCCTACCAGGCCCTACCTTTTGAAATTTAAAGCTGTTCATCCTGTATTGAATGTATTAATATTGTATCACATTTTGGTACAATATTTTTTTCTTTTTGTTCCCATTAGTTAAAAAATTATTGTTCAAACTTGAGGGGTTCGGTGAGTGGTCATGTATTTCTCTTGGGGTTCGGCTCCCTTGAAAAGGTTAAGAACCACTGCATTAGGAAGAGGCAAGTTTGGAATTAAATTTAAGAATCCGCCCAGCAAAACTCAGGAAGGCAAAGACTGCAACTGAAAGAGCACCTGCCAATTATGATAAAGTTCCTGTCTCTTGAAAATAACGAACTTTCAGATCACATGAAACTTTACTCAAAAGAGACAATTCATTCGTCATATTAAGTGAGTCAACTGCCTGATGTGGAGAAGAGGCCTTGCCTGAACAGCTGAGCGCAGTGTGATGATTTTGCATCCATAGATTGTGTCAAACTGGGCTATCAGTTGCCAAGGATTTCCAATCTGTCCTCTTGGATTGATGGAAAACGATCGCTTCTCAGCTTTTATCACTTTCAGTGTCCGTTTTTCACCAAAGTCTTCAAACTACAGCACAAAATGAATTCAGAGTCACCAAACCATTATACATAAAGTTATATTTTAAAAGAGTCAAACACAATCTAATCTACTAAAATCTTATGAGTTCTGTACACCAATGTGATGACTTCTCTATCACCATTATTATAATGCACAAGGTATCAAACGATGATAACCCTTTAATGAAGAACTGCACTGATTTCCCATACATCTTAGTACACGCTCGTCATTAAAGGGTTAAATTTAAACCACATTCAAAGTCATAGTCCATTAGAGAAGCCAGGTAGTGCGCCATTATCACAATAGATTAAGTATGAAAATATGGTAGAGAATATAAGCATGGACACAACTTGTGCATCTCTATACAGTGACTTGGAGTTTTTATCTTTTCCAAACTCATGTAGTTACTTGAACACCTAACTGCAGAATCAGTGTAACTAATATTGAGATAAACATCGGATGTAGTCAACAACTCATAACAATCATCATACCCATCTACAGGGTGGAATATGAAGTCCTAAAATTGATCTTATCTTTAAAAAGGGGTACAGTATTTCATCACAGAACAGGACCAGTGACAGAAAGGTCCTTTTCTGAGACACAGCAAGTGCTGACAATTGGAATGAACAAGTATCCAGAGTTTGATGTCCAGAGAGTCTGCTTAGACCGCATCAGCGTAAACAAGCAAAAGAATTTCTTGTGCAGTTTCTTATAAGTAATATTCACTCCTACCCACCAGTACATGAAGTTTCCTTGCTTTTAGGTCAGCCCTTGAGTCATTATAGATATTGTCCAAACCAGAGACTGACTTTTCAGGAAGTTTAGATTTGTCGAACAACTGGAGAGACTGTCCCGGATCAATGCTAATTGTGCCATCCGAGTCCTTAGGAAACTAAGCAGAAATAATCATACAATTGAAAATATACTAAAGCAATTAGAATTAAACTAATCATGATTCAGAATAGATATAGTGACAAAATACTATGTAGGTCATGTCTTAAAGTCCATTAAAGTTCTGCATTCTGGTTCAGTCAAAAGACATATGACCAAAATCGTAGGCTACATGAAGAACAGAAGGAGAGATTAGTGGTTAAAGCTATGCACTGATAAAGCCGTTCTGAGACCTGATGTAATCTTCAGCAATATTGCAATGCATTTACGGTATCTTTCTTTATCTTTTCCAATCACTCAACTAGTTAAACAAGGTAATTAGCATGACCATTAAGCACCAGCACTTCTGAGACCTGATTATCTAGATATTCACAAACATTTGGTAGAGGAAGAAGTGGTTTTCTCACCGTGAATTCATCACCAAGCTGAATAGTTAGATACATTCCACTCTCATTCTTAACGACATACGGAGCCTCCAGATTTTCATGCACAGTGAGAGTGGGCTCTGCCAAGTTATAGGCTTCACCAAACGACTAGCATGTCAAAACAAAAGAACATCATGTTATGTTAGTCCACATACTACAGTTCTACAAATCATTTTCAATCAGTTTTCATCTGGCATAATTCAGTTCCAATGTCCAGCCAATTTTGTTCCATCCCCTCAAATGAAGACTAGCACTGACTATACCATGGCTGAACTTTATGTAATTCCCTACCTCTCACATGAATTTAATCTCCACCTTGTCTCACTCCATCAACAGTGAAGAATCTTTTCTAGCTGCTTTCACATTTGAGGTGACTTAATAAATTAGTACAATATGTGTGTGCGATTAATAAATATGAAACAATAACAATGTACACTATGACTAATAATCACTGAGGTTGTGATGAATGCTTGCAATGCTAAACTCATGATCAACAATTATTGTTTCAGCATAGAAACATAAAATAATATTTAATGAGAACCTTTCAATTCAAAACAACTGATGTATAAAAACATAACATACATAAATTACTAAAATTATACAGAAATTTTGTAATAAAATAAAAATCAAAGAAAAATTAAAAGTGATGAATTTTTGCAGGACAGCATTCTTCTCCAATCCAAGCAGTTTTCATAAAGAGTTGATCGATAAATGATATCATCATTTTGATGTTACCTGTCCAAGATTTTTGAAGACTTCAAGAGAGGTTTTAGTGACAGTCATTTCAAGTATATCATGAGACGTTACATTTATCGACATCTGAGGAAGAGCGACACTTGGAGCCTCACTGTCACTGTCACTGTCATCAACACCACCTGAAGGATTCTGGGAAACCTAAAAGAAAACATCAGCTGATAAAAATTCAAATCTAGCATATTTATAAAAATTTGTTGAAGTTGTTTTACCAATATATTCAGTATATATTTTTATATAATTCATGAATGACAGTTGATATGTAGTTGCTCAAAAAATTGTACCACAGGTTTTGGAATGTAAACAATACCCTATCCAGCGGGAGTTGCATAATGGAAAAATGGGAACATCAATTTTTTTTAAAACTGTATCATATGTCATACACAGAAATAAAACATTACAACAAACTCTTTACAGGTTGCATTAATCTTAAAATCGAATGCAGATATTGCAAATACAATGATCATGTTTAAAAAAAATTGCCATTGTCAGGGGCTCTGTACCTCAACATTAAGTTGCCATGGTCTGTCCTTCTGATCACCGGCTTCAACTGGTTCAATCAGTGGCTCCCATGCAGCCAACTTTTCATTGTAGTAAGCCGTTTCCAAAGACATCTGGCATGAAAAGTTCATCTGAAATAGAGATAAACAAATGCAACGCTTGTAAAAAGAAATTTAGAGTAAGAACAGACACAATACAGTGTCAACACACTCCCGGATATTGTGCTGTTCCACTTAACATGCTGTGGTGTCATGCTCCCAAAGCTATTAACACGCTGTATTGGTTAATGTGCCATACAAGAAATACAGTGTAGCGCTAAATACTGGCTTTTACAACCGGAAGTACAGACAGATGGTTGGACGAACGGACTGACAATCGGCTGGACGGACAGTTGGTCAAATTGATAGTTAGACTGAAATTTTAACTAATGCTAATTCTAATTAATTAGTTACAAAACATTAATTACGTATCACTGGTTGGTTAGGGATCTTGGCGTCATCCTTGACTCAATGCGCTCTTTAAAACCTCAGACAGCTGCACTTCTAGAACATGCTTGTTTCACCTCAGAAGAATCTGACAGCTTTGGTCTACTCTACTCTGGATTCAGCATCGCTGATACACAGTCTTATTCTTACAAGACTTCACTACTACAACGCTATACTCTGTTGTTTCTCAGAATGCAAACTGCTTCCTCCAACCAGAATAACACATCAGGCTGGAAGACTGTATATCCCACCTGCCCTTTATTCTCTACACTGGCTTTCTTGTATGGGAACACACCTGCTTCAAGCTGGCACTCATCATGTACAAAGCACGTGCAAATCATTTAGCATCCCACATATTTTTCATGCACTGTTAAAAGCCAATCCTCTCTTCGATCAGCATCTGCTGAAAAGTATGTTGTTCCTGGTATACATCTGGTCTTTGGCCGGCATTCATTCACAGTTGCCGGTCCCTCCATCTGGAACTCTCTACCTCCTCATGTTCACAACTCCCCTACTTAGACTGTCTTTCTCTCTAAACTGAAACCTTAATGTTTGCCTGACCTCAATGTGCACTTCTGAACTTTGTAAGGAAGGCATGACCAAATTACGGTCAAATTGCATATTGTATTATATAAATTTGTACAAAGTGTTAATTAATCTAACAACAGATTAAACTTGATTAATGATGCATAAATTTATATAAGAAACCTGACAATTTTCAAGTACCTTGGTGGACCAGTTTTTCACAAGAACATTCTTGAGACATAACTCAGTGATAATGAAAGGAATGGATCTCTTGTCAACTCCACCCATCACCTTCACAATCATCAGACTGCTGGCAAGAACGAGCTGCAACATGAAACAAAATCTAAAATCCTAATTACACCAAATGCAAAATTTTTTCAAGATCTGTATATTTAACAGATAATTCTTTTGCATCAACATTTCTTATCATCCATTCTGCTAACTAATGAGCAAAATCATAATAATGACAGAAGTGCTCTAGAAATACCTTCCAAAACTGTGCAGATAATTGATTTAAAATGAAGGTAAGAAACTAACAAACCTCTTCACTTTGACTGATGAGAGAAACTGCTCTGTCCGAAGTTGGTGACGAGTTCTTATCATTTACAGGAGTTCCACTTTCCACAGCAGTTCCTTCTACTTTTGCAGGCACTGTTCCACCCAAGCCTACAAAAGAGAACCCGAATTCATCATATTACATTACCAGTAAAATAAGCTCATAACGGTGAGAACATAGGCAGTTACAAGATGCCAACATGCCATTGAAGTGACTTGAGCTGAAAGATAGACAGACTCTGTCCAAGGCCTAGGCATACAGAAGTGAGTGACTGTGGTGCATGTAGGTCAGCAGACATGCCACAGAACAACAGTGACAACCTTGTCACAATTGTTCATTGTGGTTACAGCATTCTGAATTGGGAGAGGATCAGTAGCAAACTTCAGGAGACAGTTACATTAAACTGATTTGTTTGTCAATGATGAATGCTGAAACAACATTAACTGTGATGTTTCGATCAAGGAAACACTGAAGCCATTAACACTGAAGCCGAAACAACTACAAGTTCGTGTGTTCTTCCTTCTACAGTCTATTCCTGAGCAACACATTCTAGTAGCTGAGAGGTTTGTACATGAGAGATAGATGATGGCTGGTAATGTTGGGGGACTTGTACCTGTATTTCAATTCAAATTTTATTAGAATCGATTCCATGAACAGTGAACACAATGTACATGTATGAATAGAGTCATTAACAGTTTTCATTTCATAAGTACCATTAGTAAGTAACAGAAATTGAAAAGGTCATAGTCTAACAAGTTAAGTAGTACAAATCAATTTGTGGGGAGAAGAAGCCCAAGGGGCTTATCTAGTCTTCCCCACTATGATGGAACAAATTGATTGGACTTCAAAGTAGAGCTGTACCGATTAAACGGCTATACGCGTAATCGGGCCGATTATTAGAACAATCGGCATAATCGGGTATCGGCTGAAATAATCGGTTAATCGGTGCCGATGTCAAAATTGTGTTATAATTTAATAATTTTACTTGAATTATTGCATATTCCAAGTTTTTCATCGATTTTCATCTATCGTTTTACATCTCTTATTATTTACGCATTAAAACATATCGTTAACAACTTCCTAGATTAATTTATACGTCCGCCATTATAGCTGTGACGATAGATTACCGGTTTATGTTTCGGAACCGAACATTTTGACTAAACAAATAATGAAATATTCGGTCTCATAAATTGGGTATTGGCAGTTTAATAATCGGCTATACGCGGTATCGGTATCGGCAATTTAATAATCGGCTATACGCGGTATCGGTATAATCGGCAAAAAGCGATATCGGTACAGCTCTACTTCAAAGGGAACATGAGTCAGTTTGAATAACTTAGGATGAGAAATAGACAAGGCACTTAGTAAAATCAACGTCAGTTAAGTAAGTGCTTTTCATAGGTCTGTTTGAAGGAGCTGAGTGAGCGCTGATTACTTATTAATTGATGACAATTATTTCATGGTAAAAGCAGCGCAATTATCACAAATTATGGCTAATGCTCTCTGTGCCCTTTTCATACATTGCACAGAAGATGGATTTCTATGTAATCTTAAACTAATCTCATCCGACTAAATCTAATTTAATTATTCAAATCTTTATTAGCTACTTTAAATTCATTATAAAATCAATCTACAGCTTCATAAAATTTATTAGTCAAGTCTTAATGACTCAAAACTGCATAAAACAGAAGCAGACTTCTCACTTTGCTTGAGAAACCAGAACTGAGAGTCCCTTGTTGATTTAACGGTCCACAAGTCCCTGGGAATTTTCGACAATTCATCTTCAGCACTTTCCTCCTTAAATTTGAAAAATTAAGACAAAGTCACTACATTGCACATCAGCAGCTGAAGCCAAGGAGGCCATTTCCTGTATAATCACAATACTTAGCTGACAATTTCTATAAGACAAATATGTGAAAGACATTTCTTATGAAAATTAAGTCATCTGCAAACTGGATAAATTGTTTTTTGACGACCAACAGAATTAAACATAAAATTAAGAAATTAAGAAAGTCACTATATTGCACATCAGCAGCAGCCAAGGAGACAATATCCCATGGAATCACATTACTTAGCAAACAACTTCTATAAAAATATTTATTTTTTCATAATCTTTTTATTATGAAAATTAAGTCATTCTGCACATTGGATAAATTTTTTTTATTACAAACAAATTTCACATTAAAAATTGTCTCATGTAACAAGAAAATGATCAACAACAACAAAATCTATGCAACAATTTGTTAAAATAATAATAAGAAATTCAGACAGTTATAAGCTACATTGAATAACATGAAGACTATAATGACATGAAAAATGGAATGCAGAGCGCAGACCTGTGGAACTGAGAGAGACGACAAAGTAGAAGTGAGGATGCGCAGTGACAAAGCTGAAACTGTCAACGTGATGTCCGACACTGTCACTTCAATACGGTGCGTCTTTCCACGAGGAGCATTGCTCACCAGTTTCAGAACGATTGGACTGAGAATCTAAAATACACAACACTCAATCAGCCATTTTAAAAGATCAAACAAATGTGGCAGGTTCATCAAAAGTTCTACCTCAAAGCTCAGAGTCATATTACCATAAAACATGAGGCATCCACCACAGCTCAAAATCATAATACATTAGATCAGTCCTCTTCAGCAGAGACATTAAACTGATTTAAACGCTGGAGGAGCATTCACAAAAAATGTGTGCAAAGGGCAAGCCCTCTTGCACCACTGCACCAGTTAAGTGATCATGCCCTACTGCACCAGGTATGAGATCAAGCCATACTGTACCAGCTATGAGATCAATCCATACTGTACCAGCTATGAGATCAAGCCATACTGTACCAGCTATGAGATCAAGCCATACTGTACCAGCTATGAGATCAAGCCATACTGTACCAGCTAAGGATTGATCAATAATTCATTGGATAGAAGATGATGGAAAGAAACAAAACAAGAACAATGACATCAGTAACTATAATAATCTGGTGCTGTAGAAGTGATTGGTTGAGTGAATCTAAACCACCTGTGACTGAACACTGTCTTTGGCACCCTTAGAATAGGTGCACGAAACAATGGACAGTTCGCTGATGCAGCCATTCATCGTCTGAAGGGTCGAAGATGACTTCATCTCAAAGTCCAGTTGCAACTGTCACAAAGCACAACAAATCAAATCCGTTTTATCATCAGTTTCTATGAGTGGCACATAACTGTAGTAAATAGTGACAAACAAATGTTGCAAAATTTCTGTATCACATGTACCTTCTATTACAATTTGCTCATATCTCTACCTACATGTATGAAGTCCTACACTGGATCCCTATAACTTTCTCTTTCTGGTGTCCAAATCTCATTTAGGCCTTGCCCCTAAATATCTCTGACTTTATGCGCAAACCTTTATCTGCTACCTCGCTTCCTTTGCTATGCTCTACGGACCGATTGGATCTTTTTGTCCCTCAGACCAGGACCGCTCTAGCCCAAAGCCGGTCATTTGCTGTTGTAGGCCCTTCTGCTTGGAATGACCTTCCCCTCCTCTGCAGGCAAAACTATTGTCTGGGTTCTCCTCCTCATCTGCTCGTTCCCTGAAGACGTCTCTCTTTCCTCGGGGCTTCTACCCTGAGAACACCTCTGAATAGTCCATACTGTGACAGGTGCTTTATACAGATACAATACAATCAGCTATAACTGAGTATGTCAGGTCTTATATCAATTGGATAACGTCAGTAAGGGAGCAGAGAAAGACTCACACTATAGGTGTAAAGTTGCTTTCAGTTGGTATAAGGAAGCAGCAGACTATCATCCAGGTATTGGCAGTAGTACTCAAAACTGAAGCAGTAATCAACAATAAAAAACCAAGATTCTAACACTTTTTTGACACTAGAACTCACATCCAGAATAAGGGCATTGGTGATTGGTTTCATAGCATCTTCCACTAGCACCACTTCTGGACGGTTGAGAGAGAACTTGACCTTCATCTCACCAGGTGCGTCAACTGTCACAGGTGGTTGAGGCACGGCTGTGTTAGGACCAGGTTCTGTCAAAAGAAAGTTTCAAAAACTTTAGGGTTTTAAGTCATCCCCTAAGCTTACTCAATTTTTGCAACTCATCCATCTTCAGTTTCCATATTCTGGCACATCATCCCATTCAGAATCGACTTTACTAAGCAGCAATATATAAGTCTTTTATTCATCAAAGATGGTAGCACAGTAACAAGACCAAACAAAACAGGAATACAGCGTTCTCAGGACAGTAGACCTGCCTGTATTATACTAATTGAAAAGATAACGAAATTCAAGTTTCCTTAATACAAATTATACTAAGTGCATAAATGCAGAAGATCACACACAAAATTTACAACGGTGTTCTCTATAATTGGGCCTCTTCGAAAGAATCTTTTTTTCTTGACTGCCAAAAAGAGTCCGATGGAGAAAGAAAGAGTGGCTGGCCTGCCTACTTTCAAATGCAGACACGTTGCTGATTGCACTTGACAGCCAATGCAACGAACATTATATCAGAACAAAATGGCATCTCAGCTTAAAGTTACCCAATTACTCACCTTGCTTAGGAATCTCGGTTAAAGTTGCTGGTGGCTGCTTTGTCTCAGGAAGACCTTTGACGAAGAAGTCGGACACCTTCAAGAGGTGGTCCAGGCAGACAAGGATGTACAGACCATTCACCTGCATACTCACTACAGAATATCAAAGCATTTCTATTATCAACACAAAAAGTGTAATTCAACATTTACAGAGCTTCATTTCACGTTAAACTCCTCAACAAACAGCACAAATAAATGGGCTCAACATAACTCACTTGAAAAGTGTAAGCAATTTTAACATGATTTTGATACAAATTTAAATTTACCATACATACTCGCACATAAGCTTATAAACAACTGATTATTTTGAAAGTCCAAATTGGGGGTTGCCTTATACAAGGGTCAAGCCAAGATTGCAAGACATATCTACATGGGATCACACAAAACATTCATGGGAGGAAGTCAACACACTCACCATAAAATTATAACTATTTCAGCTCTGTCTTAAACACCAACTTCAGTCAGACAGCAGAAACAAACCATTATTATAAGCTATGATAAAATAAGGTAATTATGGTCAGTTTGCTTCACTTGGAAGTATGAAAGCACCCCACCCAGCATAAATATATAAGTTCAAACATAAGTATGTACTATGGCATATACTAGTCAGCATGTTATAAGATATATCAGAACATCATAACTAATGAGAGTGCATTACAGCATTAAGAGTCTAAAGATGGCAGCAGTGTTTGTTTGCTTAACCAATCAACTGTAACAAACCGTCTTTGTTAAGATTGGCATCCTGTTCATAAGTCAGATCTGCCATGTTGGATTGACCACTGAAGTTCTTAGACTGAGCTATCAAACTACAAGCAAACATGAAAATACGTCGACTGTTGTTAATTCAGTACATAAATACAAACATAAATATTCAGAAAATGGGTTAATCAGCCAAGCATGGATATCAACATATCCTTATAGTTTGAATCCTGGTGTGTGAGATGAATTTGACAATTCATTGGGAAGTCATCCAGCTCATACGAAAAGGTTGTCATTCATTCATTCATTCAGAGCATTTATATAGCACCCCTTCAAGAAACTACTCAGGCGCACTCCCGGCCCAGTCATGTTGCTGCCTCGTTGTTGTCTTATGACACAGCAGCCAGCAAATCTGATGAAACCAGGACCACATCTCCATGGACAATGGTTGAAAGAGGTATGCAATAAATGACTGATTACTATACCTCACCACAGAGTCTATGTTTTATACCATAGATTCTGCACATGTGTCTGCTTGCAGGACGAGGTCAACCACTATATCATAATGATTTCAAAGGTTCGTAAAATGGTGCTACATAAATGCCTGCTTAAACTATGTATATGCTATGAATAATTACAATGAATGATTGAATGAACCAAGAATCTTGTACTTTACCCTATCCTATCATATCTCACCTGAAACTATTCTGCCTTTCTTAAGCCATACCATATTCTATTCTGCCTCATGTCACTCTATTCCACACCACCCTTGACATACCGAGTGATGCCACTTTGTCTTGTTGGCCTTGAGTCATGGAGAAGACAAGTTTTCAAACTGACAGTAGCTGACATTGATCTGTCAGACTTCATGTCAGCTGTAAAAATCACCGTCAGGAACTGAAGCTTCGACAATGACTTCGATCCATCACGAAGACCAACGCCACTGATCTGCAAAAACACAATGTCCATAGTTCACTTACAACTTCCATTATTCAAGTCATTCAAACCTTTTAAGGAAAGATTTCTACATAGCAGAACTGTTTGTGCTTGAGTCAAATAACTCTTTGGCCCCTGTAAACTTCTCTGTGATGTCACAGAGTAAAACTGATCACATTGTTCTATTCTATTCTATTATTTCTATTTATGGACTTATAAAGTGCCTCTCACAGTAAACCTAATCAGAGGCGCTTCCAGTGCGAAGGACCCCTCGAAAAAAGAAAAGTCTTAAGAGAACGAGCAGAAACAGTAGTGCCCCCAGATAACATCACAGCACGAGTTAAAGCAGGAAGGTCATTCCACAGCAAAGGGCCAACAGAGGCATAGGCACACTGTGACGGTTGTGACCATTTATTAGAACGACAGCCACCTTCCAGTGTCTGGGAGTAAATCTTGCTTTATCACATGAACCTAATAATTCACTATCAAACAAAAGTCCAGTGAAAAGATGTTCAGCTGTTTCATTGCTGATGTGTCTGTCCTTCATCAAGAGTTATTTTTAATCACAGAATTGTGCTATGAAGACTCTAGTTCAAGTAGGTACATAGGAAGTTTGTTACTTGCCTACCATTTTATCATTCTTTACCTTCTAATTACCTTATATTACGGTACTTTCTGACCGTCTAAAAAGAATTTGTAAATTTATAAATTTATTTCTGCAGTCCTGGAAACTAATAATTCATTGCACAGAATGAATAACAGTTCCTTGTCCTTGCACATTACAGCACAACTAACACACTAAGCATGTCAAAAAAGCACAGTGTAAGGATATAGTAATAAATAACTGGAATAAAACTGTAACACCTCAATTCTAACAAACACGAAGAATTCTTCTTCCAATTGTTTTAATATTCCAAAAACAATTACATGTTGTGGTTTCTTCTTGTCCAAAGCTGACTCCTGTTTCTAATTCCATCAGTTAGTCTTTTACTTTGAGTGACACACTTTCAAGGTACCATAGCAAAACTTCCTAACCTCTCCAACATCAATGTTTTTTCCCACTGCAGGAAACAAGGACACTACATTTTCATCACTCAACACTGCTGTCACTAGATAATAACTACTAAAGCTGCTCAACGCTGAAAGGCCCAGTCAATTTCAGGCAACAAGTTAAGTACTTAAAGGTAGATTAATTACCAGTTCACTGTCTCCAGTGAATAGCTCCATTTCAATTCGTTCGATTGTGAAGTGAGCTCTGACAGTGGAGTGAACTGGAGTGATGGAACTGTCAGCTGGAACTTGAGGTTCCAGCTTAGATTGACCATATGGTTCAACTGCAGGCACCTCCAACCTTTTGCCACCAGCAAGTGGTACAGCTGGAGTGGATTCAAGCACTTCCTCTACAGATAGCAAACAGTAATTCAATGACCAATGACACAAAATCCTACCTATTCTTTCTGTTGGTGCCACCACCACCACCACCGCCACCACAACAACAACAACAACAGAGAACTGTTTTCAGATCATATCAAAACAATGTGAAACTAGTTTCTTTAAATTAAGCGATAATTAATTATACTTGAACCAATCTCCAACTATTTCTGCTGTTCCCTTTGCGTGCACTTCAAAGATGCAACGTTGCGCCTTCTCAGTGGTTGGGCCGACCATCTGGAATAATCTTCCTTCAGATCTCCGTGTTCTTTTTAGCTAAAGACTCTGCGTACACCTTTTACAAAAATCTTAACACTGTTCTTTATCACCAGAGTTGGGCTGGGAGCGCCTCTGAGTAGGTTATCTTGGAGGGGTGCTATACAAGCCCTCTGAATGAATTTCCAGCCCATTATTTGCACTTTAAAAGGAGACCACTCATGGAGTTTTCCATCATGAAAACTTTTGTATCCCCAGACATGTAAAGATGAAATGAAGCAATTGTAAGTGCTGATAATATCACTTACATAAACAACAGTAAAAGGCCTAGTATTGAGTCCTGCATAACTTAACAGTGAATAGTTAATTGTTCTGATACACACTCCCACTGGATGAAACATATTGCTATCTATAACACAAATATTCAGTAAACCATGCAAGTTTTATACAACACATATCATCTTTTTTATTTTTGTGTTCTTACTTCTGATCTCTGTCTTCTGAAGAATAATGCTTACATAAATCTCAAAAGCTTAATTACAATCAAACAAAAATAATAACACTAGTGTTGATAGTTGTATATTGTAATTATGATGGGAACAATAAAACTTTTTGAATTGAATTGAAACAAAAATGGCAAAATGGCAAAAGAGAAATTGTTAATGTTATGAATGTGAAATGATTTAGGCATTAAAAACCACACGACCCAATACACCTAAACTAACCTTTGACCTCGTCACCACTGGGTGCATCAGCAGGTGATGTCACATCCTGTGTCACACTTTCCTGAAGATTTTCATTCAGTATTCGCATGATGGTCGTGTAATCTCCCTGGCTAAGCAAAATCTAAAACAAGCAAACTTTTATATGAGTTTTGTATGTATGTATGTATGTATGAGCACTTGTTATAGCGCCCCTTCAAGATTTCTACTCAGAGGCGCTCCCGACTACAGCGCGGTCACTGAATCGGAGTTTCACGCCGAAGCGCATGAGCAATTGAGAGTGAAGGACTTGCCCAGGGTCCCTACGGGGCGGCTTTGAGGTGGATTCGAACCCGCAAGCCTCCGGCTGGAAGGCACCGAACATAAACCTACACCACCGCGCCCCACAACTGGTTTACAACTGATATGCCTCATCCCGGAAAGCAGTCCATGCTACATACATTATGTATTTTATGTCCAAGTTTAGTTGGACTTGTATATAAATTATTTTAGGTTGAGCAGGATTTTAAAAAACTCCCCCAGTTGCTGTACATGGTTACCTGATAGACCTAAATAGAAAGGAATCTTGATCCGATTCTACCCTCAACTAGTGCAGTGTTTCTCAGAAAATAGTCTGATACGAGACTAAGAGAATTTTTCAGGTTGGTCACAATCTGAGAGGTAGTTCACCTAATGACCAGTCAAAGCTTTTTCACAAGACTCATAGGCATTTAGTTTCAATACAGCGCTTCAAACAGATGCTCTATAAATGTTCTATTATACTGACCATGATGAAGAAATGGCAATTGTAGTAACGGTCACTTACCGAAAAATTGCACAGCTTGCCCGATATTTCAACATCAGGATGATCGTTATACCAAGATGAAGACAGATTGCGTGTCACATTAACTTGAAGCGTCACAGGAGGTAGGATGAGACATTCTGCCTTCACACTAACTCCTTCCACAAGTGCCCTAAAATCACATCATAGGGTCAGATCACAATATTTCATCTCAATCTATAAAAGACAAAATGCAAACAACAAAGTAAACCTAGTTTCAAAGCAAAGTACACTGGAAACCAAGATTTTTTAGTTGTTCATGATCATCTTCATTGTCATCATCATCATCATCATTACCTAATTTTTACAGATCACATTCATATGCAATTGACTGAGATACAAATGGAAACCCAGCAAGGGCTCGTCCCATTTAACTAGGGTTGCCTATTAACATCAATAAAAGTGAAAAGTCAGTGAAAGTACTAATTTAATTTAGCACCACTGTTGTTATTGTACAGAAACTATAAACACAAATCATTCACAAAGCAAACTAAAACAAACTAACAACTGTGCACAGAGCAAACTAAAAATACCATATAATAATTATGTCTAGAATACAAACTAAACTAAAGACATTCATAAGAACTTTAGAGCAGGAAAGCAGAAGAATACTTGCTAAATTCAGTTAACAGTTAAATAAGTGTAAATAAATAGGCTCATATCTACTGTTAGCATAATTTTTTATTTGGAAACAAACAAAGGCACACTCTTAGCACATTCCGATGTTATCATAAATACCACTCATAGATATTTATTAATAGTATTTTCTTCTGTATTTTCTTGCATTTATGTAGCACAACACTATATGCTACAAAACATGCAAGATTAATTTACATAACTGAGCTGCTCATAACAAAATAGATCAGGAATAAAGTGAAAAATTTAAACTCGATACCTATACATTTTCATAAGAGTGAGCTCCACAACCATGCAGTCCAAAACTGCTGGAAGTCCACTTCCATCTTTCCGATTCAGCATCTGGAAGCTGTTGGTGACTCTCAGTTTTCCAAGGTCAATTACTACAGCATTAGACGACCTCGAGTTCTGCGGAACGATGATGACAGGTGCCTTCAGCCTAATGTCAAGTGAAAGACGAGACGCCTTCTGTGACAAGTCTTGGGCAGCCATTGCCGCCTTGTCTGCAACTGCTGAGCCAGCGGCAGTGATTCTGTCTTTGGCCGTTTGAAACTGATTCAAGAAGTTCTGTGTAAACCAGTTGAACAGAATAACTAAAATCTGTCCTAACCCAACATGAGGTTTTCCTGATGAGCAAAAACAAAAATGATAATTTGATAATATTCCTCAACTTAGTCATCACTGGAGAAAACCTTTGTCAATAACAATACAAACCAATACAACTGCTTTACTATGCGACAATGGTGACTGACTGCAGACGGCTTGAAGTCCTGCATTAGCCACAGCTGTTCGAAGAACAAGAACTTACTAGTACTACAGCCACAAATTTATGTCCCAGACATGACGAGGGACCTGGCCTACGTTCACGAGCATCACCAATATAAATTACAGTAATACCATCCCACTGCCACCACTGAGCTAGTCACATTTGGTTGGTTTCTAGAGATTCCAGCCAGAGCCAAGCAGCTGCATGCCATTGCCTGCCTGCTCATCACACTTCAAAAACATTTCTATAAATGGTGTGGCATTGAGTACTGGATTAGCAGTCCTTTTCTGACAAGCACCCAGGCCTCCAGGCACCCACTGACAGGCCTAAATGTAACTGAGCAGCAACTCTACTCAGGGCTTAAAAATGAGAAGCCAGAAAGCAGGACCTGAAATGATGAGTCATGGCACATCACAATTTCCTAAGGGAAAGTCATAAAAAAATGAACATGAAACATAACCAGTTGGAACTCCATTGCTTCTTACCAGCAAATCCTGGACAAACTTGTTGAGAAAGACAACTTGCATACAGCCCGTGTTGAGCGTGACCTTTGTATCAACACACTGAGGATTGGTGTAGTTTGCACCCTGTGTGCTGTCGTTGTAAACCACGATTGAAAGATCAAATACTTCTCCACCATCAAATGCAAGGATCTACATAGTAAACAACACATTTTTTGCAATGGAATAGACAGTTTACTCAGTGCCCCTTCAAGGTAATGCTTTAGGATTCACAATGGATCATCAGAGGTCACTCATTCCTTCATGCAAACTACAACTTGCAAGATGCAAATACAAAAGCTCTGGACACAAGCCAAGTGTATCTATGAACTTGCAATTTTCCTTCTTCCTAACTTTGACATCGATATATACAAAGTAACTTAACTTACTCAAGATCACTCATTACCAGGTTTCGTTCGTTCTTTAGTCTATTCATCATCTTAGATAACACAATTTCATTTCCTACACTTCACACAGCATTGCTTAACTGCTGTCACTTGTCATACCACACCCTGTATCTCATTTCCCCACATGCATACCTTAAATACCATTCCACTGAAGACAAACTGTCCCAGTTAGAAAATGAGCTTCAATGCACAAAATTAAAAGTAGCTGCTTTTTATCTTTCTGGTCCAGCTCTCAGTTGGATTGCATCAGTCCAGCATCCTCGGAATAAATTCGTTCATATCAACGAGTTCTTCTCGGCGCCATTCGTTTTCTCTACCTCGCCTCTCATTTCACACTTTATTACATACCAGTTCAGTTCTCACAAGCTGGTGGTTTTCTGGACTACTCGATCCTCAGATTAGATTAGAGGAATTAATATCAGCATTATCATTTCAGAGCATCCATTAAGCATCCACTGAGATTACAATAACCGAAGACGAATTATATGAAGTGTCTTGTGATACATACATACATGTCTTCATCAGGATTTGGGTTCTAAGGGTAGTTTACCCATTCATAATGTTCAGTATTTCTTCACATCTGAGACCTGATGTCTATTTTGCTAGTTTTCATTTGGTGCTCCATGAACAGACATTGTGTTATTACACTGGCTTCACAGTAGTAAAATAGGGAGAAGAAGTACCTCTGGAAAACTGGGATCTGTTGATCGGTCAAACACTCCAATGTCTTTTAAAGCAGCCTCAATGAAGGTTTGGCTCTTCATCACCGCTATCTTGGCTTCCAGTCCTGCACACAAAATAAAAGTTATCATTGGAAAGATAAATACTTTGGATTTAACCTGCTATGAATCCTCGACACACATTTGAAAGTCAAGCCATTGAGACAGATGGCCCTATATCTGCATAGATGAGATATAAGCAAAGGAGCAACCCATATTCCCTGCATAGTGGAATTAAGGCTCTCTAGCTAGACAGGACAAGGGGGTGCCTGCAAGTAGGCAAGACCACACCATTATAAATTCAGCATGCTTTGCGACAGGCAGTCAGTCAGGTTGTGGTCTCCCAACAACTTCACATTAATGGGTCCACACTGTACCACGCAAGTACACAATTTAAATGCTTTTTATCCATCTACTTTAACTTGCGGGAATCTTGATTGATTGCTTGCTTGCTTGCTTGCTTGCTTGCTTGAGCCACAGGCTAAAAAGTCAAATCTTGCGACGACTAGTTCGATCACTTACAATCATTCAATCGTCGTGAAACTTGGCAGACAGACTCGCCCTCGCACACACTTCATTCTATCAAAATTTTAGCTCCCCCAAAAAAGGCTAGCTTATAGAATCGGGGACTCAACTTTTCGAATCGGGAATCCTATTTTCCGACACGCAGCGTTGTGATTAGCCAGCGTTGCCATTGGCTGCAACAGAAACGGGTGCGGTGCTTGATTAAGCGGACGCTATGTTGTAAAATGCTATATATTTGTAGAGGTAACTGCTTAATATGACGGATTATAGGATACTAGATGGATATAGTAAAAACTTTGTTTTTACGGGCTGTATTTTATTATCCATCTACTTTAACTTGCGGGAATCTTGATTGATTGCTTGCTTGCTTGCTTGCTTGCTTGCTTGAGCCACAGGCTAAAAAGTCAAATCTTGCGACGACTAGTTCGATCACTTACAATCATTCAATCGTCGTGAAACTTGGCAGACAGACTCGCCCTCGCACACACTTCATTCTATCAAAATTTCAGCTCCCCAAAAAAGGCTAGCTTATAGAATCGGGGACTCAACTTTTCGAATCGGGAAATCCTATTTTCCGACACGCAGCCTTGTGATTGGCCAGCGTTGCCATTGGCTGCAACAGAAACGGGTGCGGTGCTTGATTAAACGGACGCTATGTTGTAAAATGCTATATATTTGTAGAGGTAACTGCTTAATATGACGGATTATAGGATACTAGATGGATATAGTAAAAACTTTGTTTTTACTATTGGTTCTTTTTATATACAATAATATTATATTATCATGTGTTTCAGGTTATTAGCTATTTTCAGTCCAAAATTGGTCATCCTGCACAGGTTTTAATTTGTATGCATTGCCTGTTGTATACAGTTTCAGCATAAGGCAGTGCAGCAATTAGCTCACTCTTTTTTGAGGTACTCAAAAGGTACCATAGTACATATCCAGATGCATGCATGCATACATACACACATACATAGTTACATACATATTTCTTCTTTATTGGTCCATTTGTAACAAGCACACAGAGGCAAAAACAATACCAAAAAAAACATAACTGACAGAGTTACAAGTATAACCAATACTAAAGCATTAATTTAACAGCGTAACTTAAATATTTAATTTTACAAAGGTATTTCAAATGTGCAAGAATTTATGATTATCACCATTGCAAAATTCAAGGTTTACAGAAAGAATTATTATGTTAATCATAATAATGTCGTTAGTGTTTATAAGAAAATTACAAATAACAGTGATACAAGGACAGTAAGGCCAAAACAAAATAATGTTGTGTTTCCGGTAACCCGACCGACTCACTTTTTTAGGCCCGACTGGGAAAATTTTGTGAAAAAATTTTGTTTGAAAAAAATTATTTTTTCAAAAAATTTTTTTTTTAAATTTGTTCAAAATTTTTTTTTATTGACACATGAATTTAACCTTTTAGTCAGTATTACAACACAAACTCCTAAACTTTATCAACTTTCCTAGTGTACAGCATGCAGTTTTTGTGCCGTCAAACTGCCTTTTTATTACAGCATTGCTTAGCAAGGTGAAATATGATGACGATGTATTCGTTTATTATTATACAACGATGCAGCATTGCATAAAAATATTTTACAAAATAAAATGTTTTTCCTACCTACCTACCCAGTTTTTAAAACCACTGTTACCGGAAACACACCTATATTGTTTTTGGCCTAAGTTAGCCTGTGGCTATTATGGATTTGAAGGTAATAAACTCGTACACTACAGAACACAAAGGGAGATCCAAAAGGGTGGAGATCCCACTAACCAGAGGTAACCAATTACCTGTTGTATTATTTTTGATGGTTATGCACATACATACATACATACATACATGGTGCATCCATTTTGACTTCAGTATAACTTCAGACACTGCATTCTTCGCAAATTTACACAGCTTTGTTTTGCATTTCATCCTCCCTTGCAGAACTGATTGTATGTATGTATGTATGTATGTATGAGCACTTGTTATAGCGCCCCTTCAAGATTTCTACTCAGAGGCGCTCCCGACTACAGCGCGCGGACACTGAATCGGAGTTTCACGCCGAAGCGCATGAACAATTGCGAGTGAAGGACTTGCCCAGGGTCCCTACGCGGCGGCTCGAGGTGGATTCGAACCCTCAACCCTCCGGCTGCAAGGCACCGAACATACCCCTACAGGTATCAAGATCTCTAGAAATTTCTGCCTGCATTTCACCACTATGTAATTGTTTTATAGCACCTAGTTTTTCTTAAACAATGCATGAACACCAACGCTTGACTCATAATTATGAAACAAGGCCTAATAAACATATCTAAATACATGCAGCATGACTGAGCGCAGTAAGTCTTACGAAAAACAGCAGTGAAAAAGAAATATGTCCATTAGATCATGTTCATATGATTTAATTAATCCAACTTCCTATTAGTTATTTAGTGTTACATTGCAGTTCCTTATACCATATGTTAAATAATACAGCATTTTAAGATTTGGGGATATGAAACTTCACATTATGTGGAGTCAAAGTTAAACTGTTAGTGCATAAACATACAAATACACTGTATCATCTGCAGCAAGGACTTAGTAATTATAATAATCACACTCAATCATTCCACCTACCAATGACCTCTATTTCAGCAAGGTAACGTTCATGGCTACAAATGCCGACCGATAGATGGCTGAGATTAGCCATCAACGCAATATCAATAGGCTCTACAATGGTCTTCTTACGAAAAACTACAACAAAACAGACCGCAGTTTAACATCAGTATGACACCATACAAAATACAAAGACCTCACAGTGTCACTTACAAATACACTGAATAGTGAGACTGCTCAGAGGCCACTGGGATCCAATAGTACATAAATTTATGATGACATTACATCATTGTAGAAATGGTAGAACATACCCTAAATGTACATACTAGCATTTAAGAGTAAACTAGCATTTAAGTGAGGAGATTGAGAGAATGGATCATGCAGGTAGTAGTCGTCCTCCCAATTCGGACATCACACTTTACTAGGTGGCATAAGTAAAAGCAAAAACATTAACTGCCAAGAGCTGAAGATTCACCTTTTTTCGGTTCCATTTTCTTCATTGCCGTGGAAACAGAAGCAATGGAGAGGCGTGACATTCGTCTAGACAGTTTTGTCTCTCTTTCCTCTTGCAACTTGTTTTTGCTGGTTGCTGCCTGAAGCATATGGACCAACTCAATCACGTTGAGAAGTGCCTCTTGGTGAAGAAGAACATCCAGTGAGTTGAAGCTGATGACAATCTTCTGAAGCGTATTCTCATACAATGTCTGGAACTCAGGGTGTCGCTTCTGGGCCTGTGTAAGAACATTCCTTAAATGGCACTGGATGGCTGGATAACAGCACAGTAAATGTAACCAATGGACTGTGACTATGAGTGAATAACTAAGAGACGAATTTGCTAACGATCAATTGACCAACTAAATGACTGACTGGCTGGCTGACTGACTTTCTAGCTGACTAATCAATGAGTAAGAAAACAATAAATTACCAGTAGTATGTGTACGGAGAGAAGTTTTTGTACATTCTTTTCATCAACCAGAGGAGTATTCACCAACTTAATCACTGGTCCATCATCAATTTCTGTAAAGAAATACTAAATTATAAAGATTCATGACCATACAAATACAGGCATATATTCTTAATTAACCAAGGATATGCAATGTGATGCAAAGCCATCCACTGTAACTCTTGCACAAGTCAAAATAAAAAAGGAGCTGCAAGAGACAAACTGTTTAATTTTGACAATATTAAGCAATTACATAGCACTTGTTACTACTTTCAATAATACTGGCAGAACTCTTACTGCATACAGTGCTTCTACAAGGCATGCCATAAAGCGATTTAAAAGTCAGTGCATACCAAGTTGGTGATTACAGAGAAAGAGAAGTAGTAGTAGTTACAGTTTAACGACACTGTGTGATAACAAAGACCATTAGCGTCGCCCTCTTCCTTAATCCAGGCTTTGGACTGGCACTGACAGAAAACGATCAGAGGCAGAGTTCAGTGAAATAGAAGATTAGACTATGTGGCTTTATATGTTTATTCAAATTCAATTCAATTCAAATCGATTTATTGTTCCCAGAAACAAAACAAAATTAATAACATGAAACTACAGTATATAAAATGTCACAAACATAGTGCAGATTATTACAGAAGTTTATCTATGGTATGAGGGAGCAAAGGGCACACCCGAAGGGACAAGCCCCGCTGTATAGGGGCCTAATTGCATTAACTGTATATCAAAACTTGCAAGTTATTTTCGAGAACTATGTAAGACATCAAGTAATTGTAATTTGAAATTGTAATTACAAATTTATATAGCACCACTTCAAGAAAAACTCATCTGTATCTTCCACAGAGGTTTAGGTTCGATAAATTAGTTTTTAAACACATCTGATCTCTGGTTAACATTCTGAATGCAAGCCTTCACGTATCCTTGATTTGAATAGGCAATAATGTTCTTAATAAGGTAAACAGTTACATAACATTATGCATCTGAAGCAAAACCCTTTAATACTCTACCAAAATCTTTTTAGATAAAAGTCACACCTTTCTTGAAGATGCAAATATAAAAATTTGCACTTACCAAATGAAATTTTTTTAAAATCACATCAGATTGTTTTTACATCTTTGAGCTTGACAGCCACACTCAGACCTACCGCTATGCAAATCGTACACAAGTTTTAACTAGTTTTAGGTGTCTAACATTTAACACTTTAACAGTGAGCTGCGCTGGTTCCCAGTCGCTTTCAGAACACTGCCGAAATCATTCATATTCAACCGTAAAAATACTTCAGTATGTTTCCTTGTACTGTCTGTCTACTCAGAACTGTAAATTACGAGGGCAGTCCAAAAATGTTCATAAATTTCAGGGCCCCTTTGAGTTAAATTCATCCTTAGAAGTTCCTGTTAAAAATTGTAACTCTTGGTCTAGCAAATACAGTACCGGTAATCTGCCAGTTCAAGTAAACAACAGTATTCCTTTTAACACAATTTGCTAAAAATGAAAGACTTTCGAGCATGCCATTACATCTCTTACAAATAATAAACTAAATGAAGCAAGCAAACAGCGAACCTTTAAACTGAGTATGTTCAATGCAGATGGCTCCAAGGTAAGCAGTCAAACTCGTGTCAAATGTACAGAGTTTTAACTGCATGCCAAGTGATTCTACGGCGACTGTTAGAGTTGGAATATCATAACCATTCAGATGTTTCAGAATGTAGAGGCTGATCTGTCACAGTGTAAACACAAAAGATAATTCCGTGTTTATATAGTGCTGGGTCAGGTCAGTGCTAGTCTTGTAATACAAGCATGCAAGTGGTTACTATAGAATTCCATACAGAATCGATTATGAATGCACACATCTACACATTGATCAAGCAATCAAAGAACTTAATTTTGCAATCATCACTGCACTGGAAGCACATATATGTATGTACGTATCAAGACATTTAATACATAATAATTTTTTATTTTAATCACAAATTTTTATAGTATCTCTTCAACAGAAACACCTTAGAGGAGCTCCTGACCTGAGGACACACGACTATGATCAAACAGAATGGTCTTCAAGTCCTTAGAGAAAAGAGACAAGGAACGATAAAGGTGCTCATGTCATATGCTACCAGACAACCTATCCCAGAAAGATGCTGAAATGTGGCAGAACAACTATGTTCTTGTGTCATTTAAGCACCTCTCAATGACTTTGGCATCACTTCAAGGCATTATACAAACACAAGAAACTAGGGATGTTAACCGATAATCGGAAATCCGATTATCGGTTTTGAAAACGATTATCGGTTTTCATTATTGACAAAACGATTATCGAATTCTGCCTCTTATATATAAAACGGAGACTTCCACAGCCAACGAGGTAATAGTAGAACCCCCACAGCGACGTATTATTGCCTCATTTACAAAGCCTCATATATAAAGCCTAAGTCTTCCACAGCCAACGAGGTAATAGTAGAACCCAATACGTGTATGTACATTACGGCACGTAGCGATTATCGGTTTTCAGAAACTTGCATTATACGATAATATATTAAAATTTTTATGAAGGCCAATAAAAAACCGATAATCGGTTTAAAATCGGATTTCTAAAACCGATAATCGGTTTGTCAAAAAAACCGATATTAACAACCCTACAAGAAACCAAAAAGAAAATAACTGTGTTCATTTCTACAACTGCTGGCCTACACCCATCAAAGTCCACAAGCACGTGCTGATGTGCCCAACAAACTGTCCACATGTCAGCTACTGGTACTCAAGGGGATCCAGTTTAATGTGAAAGAGCAATGTATAAACATACACAGCAACACTGTAGTACAAGTTATTTACAAAATATTCCAAACACTTGTAAATGCATTGCAACATGAACACATCAGCTTTCAGGTAGAAGGATCATTGATAACTTCATAATTACCTCATAACTTATCACACCTGTACTCCTGTAGTCTTCTAATAACTGCTAATCAAAGAGGTCACTCTAAATGCTTTACTTTGACTCTTAATTTTTTCACAATTTTTCTACTCACTCACCTCCTTCACTTCAAACTTGAGTTCCAAGTCAGTAGCATTGTAGAAATCACTCGTCTTCTTCCCCTGCCAAAGAAGAAAAAACAGGTTTCTTAACCCATTCCCCCAGAATTTTTCCAAAATTGAGTAAATTGACAGTGCACAATGGTACAAGAACAGTAAAAACAAGAGTTAGTTAATTATAATAAAGTATTCATTTTCTGATTCAGCAGACTTCTGGTTCTGAAATGTATATTTTATTGCGAGAAAAAGTTGACTTATATATAACAAAGTGCAAAGCAGTCACCGATACACAAACGGACATTGCATTTCTCGCAACTGGTTACAGTCTTAGTGTCTTTATTTTATATTGTGGACCTTTACGCTGGAATTCATAGTTCATCGAGCACATGGCTTTCGTCGTCTGCTCATTTTTTTACCTTTGTCCATAATTTCTCTGATAAAAGACAAAACCTATCATCTGTACTGTTCATAATATGCCTCCGAACTGCTAACACCTGTAAGCATTTTTCCTCATTTTAAAGTCTTTTTCTCACAACAAATCTCAAATAGGCCTAATCCAAAAAAAATTGAAGCAAAAATATAAAAAAAATTTTGCAGGCATCCCTGATGCTATTTTTAGGTATGCTGTCATTATAATATAAGTATTCTCTAGTCTATTTCACTGCCTTCCATATCGGGTCACTAGTGGCCCAGTCCGGAGGGAATGGGCCAAGTAAACATCCAGCTAGTGTTCAAAATCAACCCCACATAACAAGAAACCTATCTTTGCTTAGCAAATCATGATAATGATATGCAGAACATCTTACTGATAACATAACTGTCACTAATAGAGTAAGAGGCACATTAGACAAGCAGTGGTTTAACTGTAATTGTTTTTTAAGTGATTGAAAGATTGACTGATTAATGAGCAACAGTCTCACTGATTGAGGACCAACTAATTAATGAATCAGTCGATTGACTGAAATGATTGATTAATAAATATAACTCTATTTCGTCGATAAGCAGATAAAGCTATAACACAGGTAGAATCACGTGTCAACACTACAAAACACGTATCAAGTAGACATGCAATACATACATTAGGTGCAAACATACACACACTGTAAATACGTACAGTCTAAACAAACAACCAGTGCCAACAGTCATACCATGCACCCACAAAAAACGCAAATGCACAATATTCAGAAATGTTTTCTTTTGCTGACTCGAAAGATATTTGTTTGCAATTTGTTGGAATAAGATTCTAGATGCAATGAGACACATCTGCACAAGCCATGAAGCGTGAACCGACCTGTGGGCTTCCTCCGTCCACAGTGTCATCCAGAGTCGTGAGTGCTGCGAAGTACTCCGCTGTCTCCTCTCTTATAGGCAGATTTTTCAGATCTGGAACTTTCAACTGAAGGAAAATGATAACACAGTAATTACCCAAAGCACATACCGGTAACACACAAGGAACATGCAAATACACACACACACACACACAAACTACCATCCGTTCACACATACACTCACAAGAACACAAGAACCAAACAATCTGATCAATGGTAATTTCTCCCTTCCATGTGTCAAATAACGATGATCACAAAGATGACTATAATAGCATGATCACAACACCAATAAGGTCAAGGAGCACAGCAACTATTCAACTAATAATGATAATAACTGTAATAATGCTAGCAATAATAGCAATAATGTTGAAGTGCTATTAAACATTAGCAACTCATTATTATGACAGTGCTACAGAGAAAGTTCATAGATTAGAATAGAAAGTCCCAAGTGGAGAAAAGATCATTTCTTACTAAATAAAACAGCAGAAAACTCACTAAAGCATCAAATTCATCCTCTTCTACGACCGTTGGGGAACTCTGCGGGAAAGGAATGCTGTTGATGAGATCAACGACTTCTGTCAAACGTCGATCTGAAAGACTCACACTAAGCGTAGGCAGCTCTCCACATATTCTCATTCTAAAGAGAAATGTATCCAGATATAAATGTACATTTGGTGGCTACATACTCGAAAATATACCAACTGTCCCTCTAGCATATCAAATCCCTCAGAATATGACACAAAAATGCCAATTCATTACTGAACTCTCACAGTTTTGGCTCTCATTGTAATGCTACCTAACCTTTTTGCTTCGAGACACATATTAAGAATTCCAAATGCTTACAAGGTATCATACTCACAGGTGAACGATTCTGTACGAAATGCAGGTACTTCATTCTAACCAGTCATTTACCAGTACTCTATGGCAACATTGTGAATTCAACACTGGCAGCCATATACGCGACAATGTGTGCATTTAGTACTGGCATGGTTGACTGTCTGTCGAACACCTGATCAACTCAACACCAATGCAGCTTATTATCCCTGCAAAATTCGAAACAGGAGGAACAACGTCAAATGGGAAGTTGTAAACATGTTCGATTCTGGATTGCAAGGCATGCGTGTGGTAGCACTTCAGCCAAACAGTAACTCCAATTCCAGGACCACAATTCTAAGATTATACTGTACAGATGCTCAACACTGTAACCATGAGCTGCATTGTTTTCCCAGTCTTAGTACACATCGTCATTAAAGTGTTAAACAAGAATATATCACCATTACCATTTGAAAATCACAGTATGCAAAACTGAATCAGAAGCAACAGACAGTGATGTTGCAGAAGATAGACTCACTTGGGAAGTTTTACATCATGTAAAACACTCTTGAAGAAGTCAATGTTAATAGCCATTGGTCTGAAAATATGCAGAGGAGTGCCATTCGACTTACGCGCATCCATCCAGTCATCACCTGTAAGAACAATTAACACTTACGAGCACAAATGTTTCGTAAGCAATCACACTTTTTGACTGTACTTTTGTCTTTAAGACTGAGAGTTACCTTTGATTACACTTCAGTTACAATACCAATCTCATAATCAGATGCTAACCCATCAGCCTTTCACATCTGCAGCTGGGATTCAAAACAAAGTTCAGATCTTCAACTGCAACCAGAACGTACATGGTTGTAGTGGAAGCGGTACAAGCCAAATTTGGTCAGTATACTGCATTTTTTGAACACGGATTGCCGCTTTGCACAGTTGTAGTTGGAACCTAAGAGAACATTTTAGGAAGGGGAGGCATTCGAAATTTCCCTTAGAATTCAAGATGGCGGCTTTTTTCAAAATGGCCGACCGAAATTGAGATTTTAAAATATCTCGGCTTCTAGTTCACTTAGAATCATTATCTTGGTGTCTAAACATACATATTTTGGGGCAATGATTCTAATAGGGCCATCGCAGATTAGCCCCGGTCTCATCGGTCGGCCATTTTTCAAAATGGCCGACGAAAATTGAGATTTTCAATATCTCAGCTTCTAGTTCACTTAGAATCGTTATTTTGGTGTCTAAACATACATATTCAGGGGCAATGATTCCACTAGGGCCATCGCAGAGTAGCCCCGGTCTCATCGGTCGGCCATTTTCCAAAATGGCCGACGAAAATTGAGATTTTCTAAATATCTCGGCGTCTAGTTCACTTAGAATCGCTATTTTGGTGTCTAAATATACATATTTAGGGGCAATGATTCTACTAGGACCATCACACAGTAGCCCCGGTCTCATCGGTCGGCCATTTTCCAAAATGGCCGACGAAAATTGAAATTTTCAAAATATTTCAGTTTCTAGTTCCCTTAGAATCGTTATTTTGGTGTCTAAACATACATATTTAGGGGCAATGATTCTACTAGGACCATCGCAGAGTAGCCCCGGTATCATTAGTCGGCCATTTTCCAAAATGGCCGACGAAAATTGAGATTTTCAAAATATCTCGGATTCAAGTTCACTTAGAATCGTTATTTTGATGTCCAAACATGTACATTTAAGGGCAATGTTTCGACTATAGCCTTCGCAGATTAACCCATGGTCTCATCGGTCGGCCATTTTCCAAAATGGCCGACCGAAATTGAGATTTCTATTTTCCAAATAACACGAATCTAAGGTCTTTGTCCATCTCCAATGAGCTGAAGATGGCATATCAGTTATGATACTGTCTGCCTGACCACACACATGCCCACCTTGGTATATGGCTCGAAGAGTGTGTAACACTAGCGCATCACATGTGGGAGGAAGACTTAGCAATGGTGTCACTTTAGTAGCGGACAGATAGGCGAGCGCCATGCCGCAACAAACAGTCCTGAAAATCTCTCTCACAATATTCTCCAAATGTTTTTCAGAGCTTTTCCATAGGCGACAGCATACAGCACCTCTCCATAGGCGACATCATCCAGAGCCTCTCCATATATATGACATCATCCAGAGCCTCTCCATAGGTGACATCACCCAGAGACTCTCCATAGGCGACATCATCCAGAGCCTCTCCATAGGCGACATGATCCAGAGCCTCTCCATAGGCGACATCATCCAGAGCCTCTCCATAGGCGACATCATCCAGAGCCTTTCCATAGGCGACATCATCCAGAGCCTCTCCATAGGTGATATCATCAAGAGCCTCTCCATAGGTGATATCATCCAGAGCCTCTCCATAGGCGACATGATCCAGAGCCTCTCCATAGGCGACATCATCCAGAGCCTCTCCATAGGTGACATCATCCAGAGCCTCTCCATAGGCGACATCATAGTGATCATACAGAGCCTTTCCATAGGCGACATCATCCAGAGCCTCTCCATAGGTGATATCATCCAGAGCCTCTCCATAGGTGATATCATCCAGAGCCTCTCCATAGGCGACATGATCCAGAGCCTCTCCATTGGTGACATCATCCAGAGCCTCTCCATAGGCGACATCATCCAGAGCCTCTCCATAGGTGATATCATCCAGAGCCTCTCCATAGGTGATATCATCCAGAGCCTCTCCATAGGCGACATGATCCAGAGCCTCTCCATTGGTTACATCATCCAGAGCCTCTCCATGGGCGACATTATAGTGATCATACAGAGCCTTTCCATAGGCGACATCATCCAGAGCCTCTCCATAGGTGATATCATCCAGAGCCTCTCCATAGGTGATATCATCCAGAGCCTCTCCATAGGCGACATGATCCAGAGCCTCTCCATAGGCGACATCATCCAGAGCCTCTCCATAGGTGACATCATCCAGAGCCTCTCCATAGGCGACATCATAGTGATCATACAGAGCCTTTCCATAGGCGACATCATCCAGAGCCTCTCCATAGGTGATATCATCCAGAGCCTCTCCATAGGTGATATCATCCAGAGCCTCTCCATAGGCGACATGATCCAGAGCCTCTCCATTGGTGACATCATCCAGAGCCTCTCCATAGGCGACATCATCCAGAGCCTCTCCATAGGTGATATCATCCAGAGCCTCTCCATAGGTGATATCATCCAGAGCCTCTCCATAGGCGACATGATCCAGAGCCTCTCCATTGGTGACATTATCCAGAGCCTCTCCATGGGCGACATTATAGTGATCATACAGCACCTCTCCATAGGCGACTTCATCCAGAGCCTCTCCATAGGTGACATCATCCAGAGCCTCTCCATAGGCGACATCATCCAGAGCCTCTCCACAAGTGACATCTTCCAGAGCCTCTCCATAGGCGACATCATCCAGAGCCTCTCCATAGGCGACGTCATCCAGAGCCTTTACATAGGCGACAGCATACAGTGCCTCTCATAGGCGACATTATGCACAGCCTCTGTATAGGCGACATCGTCCAGAGCCTTTCCATAGGCGACGTCATCAAGGAAGACTTGGCAATATCCTAGCTGAATTGATAATCCAGCTGAATTTTGTGGAAGTTCAGGTGCTTTTGTTTATGACAGTGTAGACCTCATATAATAATGGCATGAAGCCACGTTGTTGAAAAACATTTGGAGTATATTGTGACAGGACAGTTTGTTGCGGCATGGCGCTCGCCTAACTGGCCCAGTTAGATACATTGGTAAGAGCGTTGCCTGCGCGTCTCATGTGTCTCTGAGAAAGAGAGCATGCGGACCGTGGTTCGCTTCCCGATGCCAGCTTATTTTCAGAGATTTAAGTCTCGGGCTAGCACGGTCCTTGGACGGGGACCTTAAATGGCGTGGCGTCCATTCAAACGGGCGAGCGGTGGTGAAGGGTCTCACCCGATCAATTCATTGAAAAATGAGGAGGGTCGAGGCCATATACGGTCGCTATAGAAAAACGCGAACATTTACATCTGTACGCGACCAAAGTGACACCATTGCCAAGTCTTCCTCCCGCATGTGATGCGCTAGTCCCACACTCTTCGAGCCATATACCAAGGTGGACATGTGTGTGGTAAGGCAGAGAGTATCATAACTGATACGCCATCTCCAGCTCATTGGCGATGGACAAAGCGAGGTGAGGTGTGGACTAGAGCTGTACCGATATCGCTTTTTGACGATTATGCCGATACCGTTGTATAGCCGATTATTAAATTGTACGATACCGATACCGTTGTATAGCCGATTATTAAACAGCCAATACCCAATTTATGAGACCGAATATTTCATTATTTGTTTAGTCAAAATGTTCGGTTCCGAAACATAAACCAGTAATCTATCTTCACAACTATAAGGGTGGACGTTTAAATTAAGTTGGGGAGTTGTTGACGATATGTTTTAATGCGTAAATATTAAGGGACGTCAAACGATAGATGAAAATCGCTGAAAAACTTGGAATATGCAATAATTCAAATAAAATTATTAAATTATAACACAATTTTGATATCGGCACCGACTAACCGATTATTTATGTGGATACCCGATTATGCCGATTGTTCTAATAATCGGCCCGATTACGCGTATGGCCGTTTAATCGGTACAGCTCTAGTGTGGACTCCACAATGGACTACACAACCAGCAGTTTGGCAGCCTTGCAGAGAACTATTGAAATGTGGGTGCAAGAAGGGTTGTACGTCAAATAGATGCTCTTGTAAATGTGCCGGTGTCCCATGCACACTGAAGTGTTCCAACAGTTACTGTAGAGGGAAATGTTCGAATCCTAGCAAAGGAAGTAATTTCTTACTTTTCACGAAAGAAAGATAGATAAAATAGGACTAATAGCCTAGAATGTTTTATAAATCCATGGAAGAATCTTATTATTAAAACTTTTAGATACCAGCCACAGTAATGAGGGAAGATGCCACAAAGAAATTGGAAAACAAGCACTGAATGCAGAAAGTATTTATTTGTTTCTTTTTAAAAACAATTTCGCCGTTTTGCAATAAATTGACCTTCTTTGGCTTCATTTTGATGTCTTATGTTAATTTTGACCTTAGATTCGTGTTATTTGGAAAATAGAAATCTCAATTTCGGTCGGTCATTTTGGAAAATGGCCGCCCGATGAGACCATGGGTTAATCTGCGAAGGCCTTAGTCGAAACACAGTCCTGAAATGTGCATGTTTGGACATCAAAATAACGATTCTAAGTGAACTAGAAGCCGAGATATTTTGAAAATCTCAATTTTCAGCGGCCATTTTGGAAAATGGCCGACTAACGATACCGGGGCTACTCTGCGATGGCCCTAGTAGAATCATTGCCCCTAAATATGTATGTTTAGACACCAAAATAACGATTCTAAGTGAACTAGAAGCCGAGATATTTTGAAAATCTCAAATTTCGTCGGCCATTTTGGAAAATGGCCGACCGTTGAGACCGGGGCTACTCTACGATGGCCCTAGTGGAATCATAGCCCCTGAATATGTATGTTTAGACATCAAAATAACGATTCTAAGTGAACTAGAAGCCGAGATATTGAAAATCTCAATTTTCGTCGGCCATTTTGGAAAATGGCCGACCGATGAGACCGGGGCTAATCTGCGATGGCCCTATTAGAATCATTGCCCCAAAATATGTATGTTTAGACACCAAGATAATGATTCTAAGTGAACTAGAAGCCGAGATATTTAAAAATCTCAATTTCGGTCGGCCATTTTGAAAAAAGCCGCCATCTTGAATTCTAAGGGAAATTTCGAATGCCTCCCCTTCCTAAAATGTTCTCTTAGGTGCCAACTACAACTGTGCAAAACGGCAATCCGTGTTCAAAAAATGCAGTATAAATCCGTGTACCGCCTGGACTATTGGCAAATTTATGGTGAAATGGCCTCAAGTATGGAGGCGAAGAAACAAGCGGGATTCTCCAACGAATAACGAGAAACAGACCCAGGGTCAACAGCAGCAAAATCAACGACAGGGTGTGGCAGAATGGTGAGTGGTATCATCAACCTATTAAAGTTTTTTAGATACACAGCAGTGGAGCTGTGACATGGCAAGCACCTGGCTCCCACTGCCAAGTTTGGTGATTTTGGGGGACAAAGGCTACAGGAGACAAGGACACATTTTACAGGACTCTGCAAAGATGATGGCCAAGTCAGGAAATACAGTGGTGTGACTGGAAGACTTCAATGCAGTTTTTAGCACTGATAGTCAGGCTGTTGCCAAATGCTGGGACCTTTTGGAGATGGCACAGCGAATGACAACACCGAGTGATGCGACTGATTTCTGCCTTAGGAACTGTGGATCGTCATTTCAACACAAGAACATACAAAGAATGTTCTGGTAATCAAACGAGTGACATACCATGAAGGAGTTGGACCACATGCCTGGTCAGAAAAGAGGCTGCAGAAGTGAACCAA
This sequence comes from Aporrectodea caliginosa, assembly GCA_020284085.1. Classification (NCBI taxonomy): domain Eukaryota; kingdom Metazoa; phylum Annelida; class Clitellata; order Crassiclitellata; family Lumbricidae; genus Aporrectodea; species Aporrectodea caliginosa. The sequence continues at coordinate 421,237 of JACEVL010000534.1, read as the reverse complement.
GATCTGGTTTGTGGGCAAATGAAAGGCAAAAGAAGCTTCTGCTCTTTGGGCAGCTGAGGAATGCATTCGCCAACAAAGTGGGCAGCTGAAGGTACTGTTCACTTATGGAAACTGCTCTACTTGATGCCACAGGTCTTGAGCCTAATTAATAGTGCTCACAGATGAGCATCTAGAAAGAGAAAAGGAGTCAACAAGTTCAGCGGTGGACAGAATTTTCATGTTCTGATGACCATCAGTTACCAACCATTTACCATCAGTTGTCACTTTCTTCCCATCTGTATTTGCTCATGCCATAGTTCTTCCACTGCTTATGAAACCTTCTCTAGACTCTTGATCATAAAGTTGGTCAAAGAACCACTAGCCACCAGATTAAGCAAAAGACAACACCCAGACCAAGTAACAGACAACTTACCTGGACTGACAAACAACAGTTGTACGCTCTGAAGATGCAGGATAAATTTGTCATAGGCCTGCAGCTTAATTTCATCCATGGACAATATTTTCTAGAAAGAGAAACTATAGCAGGTAAAACAAACATGACAAGCACGCTATAGCCATGCCAAGGAAACACTCACTAATTTATCAGATATAACAAACATCCTGACTTCTTTGTAAACTGTAAATGAAAATACCAACACCAAACAACATATTATCTCTGTATATCATTCACTCTAAAATTGTAAACAATAAACAAAATAAGAATTATAAGAAAAGAATGACAAGATTTGGAGAAAGTGTCAAGAGAGAAAACAAGGTTTAAGGTCGTATGAAAAAAAGACTAACAGGAGTCTGGTCGCCACTGTCAAAGGAAAGGCTTTGGCCTCTTTGTTTTTCTGTGATGACTACTAATCGACCCAAATCAAGCAACAACATTCGACAATCTCTGAAAGAAAACAGAAAAATGTAAATTCACAGCCTCGGTTATTATGGTAAGATCACAGCAGACATAGTCATAGTAGTCGGGACGAGATTAAATTGAGCAACAATGGCAGATCATATCTGGATCAAACAACAAATTTATAACTTCTACAATGTCTGTATTTTATACACAAGGTATAGATCAGGCAATTGATGCTCTCATGTAACACAACGCAGGTTTTAAGTGGTTCAAAAGGTATTTTGACCGTTAGAATCACTGCAATTTCCAAAGTAAACTCACTAGCCAATTATTCCTAGCACAAAGACCACCGACACCATAATATCATCCAACTATTCCACATATCTAGAACTCTAGCAAGCAGCAAAGAATTTCTCCCTAATCCTCATGTCTATGCAAACTTATGACTTCAGCTCGCCTTGTTTGGTGCTAATCCACAAAACCTTTCTCATGCTTCCTCTCCAGTGATAAGCTTGTGTCAATCAAGTTTCCTCTGTTCTTTTTGCTGGTGTTGTTAGTCCACACCTCTTCAGCCTTTCCACATACGGTAATTCAGAGCCTCATAACCCGAAATCACTACCAAGCCCTTTTCTACGTTAGAAAGCACTGCCAGGCCAGTGAGAACTTGAACATTCTTAGCTCCTTCTTCTAGGCTCTGCAAAAAGATCAGGCATGCAGAAGGCAATCAGAAAAAGGAAAGCAAGTGTCAATGACATTGTAATAATACTCCAACCAAAGAATAAAATTGGTGAGTGAATCCAGCCCCCACAGAACTTGAAACCAAGAAATAAATTCAGTGCGTGAATAAAGGAGCCTATGACTTAGAATTTAATATTTTCAGACTTACGGTTTGTAATCACCAAACTCAGGAACAAGTATGTACGTAGGCTGGAGCACAATGTTTATGTCCGTGAACTTTTGTTGTTCCAAAGCGTACTGAAGCCCAGTGGTTGTCTGCTGTTTCACCTGCTCCAGCTTTGCCATGGCAGCCGCTTGCAACCTGCATCATCATATACATTACGTTATGTAGCACTCCTATGAACTCCAGTAACAGGGACAATGGAAAGATAAGACAGGCATCAGAAGAGAGACAGAAACTATAACACATATTATTTTTTTATTGTAGCCCTATAACCTCTCATAAGTCTTACCATATAGATTTCTACTCTATGAAAACTGCTACTTGTGTGAACTAAATGTTAAATAAGGCAATATAGTTGCAAGAAAAGTATGTAGAGAGGACATATATACCAATGTACAACCTTTTAAGAACCTTTCAAGAACGAATAGGTAAAACCTAGACAGAGAAATTGCTTAAGCCATCAAACCATGGATGAGCTGAGTTTGACAATAGCAAATTTAACTGATACATATACTTACTGAACAACGTGAACGTATTCAGGTGGCTTAAAGAATTCAGCCAGAGTGTTAATTGTTTTCTGTAAAACACAGAGTTTAAAACTTCTGAAAAGCATAATCATTTTAAAAACTCTTATTACAGATAAATGAAAGCAATCAAAGAACTTAATTTTGCAATCATCACTGTACTGGAAGCACATATCAAAATGAAACAGTAACAGCAACAGTGAATGAAACCATTTCAATTAAAGAAAAAGAATAAAAGAAAAAGAAAGATAATAGAATAAAGATATGGAAGCAAATAAAGAAAATATAGCAAATCTTAATAAAATTAATATATAATGAAAATGACAGAATCTATAAAAGAAACCGAACAATAGGGAAAGAAAGACATAATTACATTAAGCAGAAATGAATACGTGTACAAAAACAGATGTAACACAGTTTAAAACATTAGTTAGGGAGTACACGATAAAGTCATAAAGTAGACACAAAAGAAAGAAACTTACAGCATCATACACGATCTGCAATGGCATTGAGCCAACTCTAACTCTGGCATCACACAAACCATCCGTTGGATTAGTCTCAAAGAGAATATCAAGAAGTGCCCCAAAATCTCTTGACCCTTGAGAAACCAAGACTGGTGCAGTTGCCGGATCTGACGTAGACAGACCAGAAAGCTTCATTGAACTGATGCTGATGTTCAGTCTAAAAACGGTAAAAGACACTTAAAGATGTGGTGTTATACAGTGGACAACCAAGAACTAGCTTTGTGAACTTTGCTTTGTAGACTTTAACGATACAACCTTCAGAGATACATCTTTCTGAGTTTAACGAGTTTGCAACAACAGTGCCATAAGTGTGCAGAAGAAGGTTCCCGAGAAGGATCATTTGACGCTTGAAAAGCAAACTAAGCCCATGCTGATGAGCAGATGCAAGTGGCCTGAAGCTGGCATTGGACTCTAGAGTCAGTGCAGAGCTTGTCAATCCAACTGACTCAGCTCTTGACCAGGAGGACAGCTCTAGCAGAAGACCCTTTCATGCATAAAGCCAGTGCAATGTTTCTCATATGTTACTAATATGTTATAGAATTCTGGCAAAATGGCTATTATTCAGACATCATCTGTAACTGATGACCAACAGACAATGATGTATCTGGAACTTTGTCAAACTCCAAGAAGAGATGAAAAATTAATCTTAGCTAAACATTCTGAATTCCCTACATAACTACACACAAAGAAAACAACTCAAGTGTCTAAATATACAAACTTAATTAAGCTGAAATTCTGGTTTAGCGTATAGCCCTTTAATGATAATGAAAAAATTGAATGCAATTCCATGACAACAGAGAGGTCAATGATTCTAATGCATCTGACAACTGGCAGTTTTGAGTAAAGGACACTGAATATACATAAATTTTGAACTCCCAATATCTTCATCAAACTTTAAGATAACTAGGAACCAAAGTTCATACGGTTTACAAGGGCATGACCAGCAGTGGAAAATGACGCTTTACCACAACATGACCCTTAAGAGTTAGACCCTCTTCAAAGTGTTACACATGGTATATCCATTAGCACAAGAAAATGCTCTGCAAAAACCATCCAACATACCGGATGGCACTGGCAGCTGGTCGCTGAGCAACATCAGCACCTACATCTTTGAGCCGTAAGTTCAGCACCTCCTGCATCCTGATATAAGGCCAAAACAACATATCAGACACAGAAATCATCAAGAGGCTAAAAAATAATCAAACCAGTCTAATTATATGAACAGAATGACATATATGTTTGATTATATTGTTTATACAAGAATAGCTAGTATTTCATATTTACAAATCATCATCCTAAAATTGCTGTCACCCTTCCATAATAGCAACTCGGTTTAAGATATAAGTAAACAATTCTCATTCACAGGTTTGCACAAACTTAATATTTATGCAACAATATGACAAAATTTGGTTAGTTTATCTAGTGGAAGTAAATTTACCCAGAATCCGTATCCTGCAGTTTGACTTGTAGACTTTTTAGTTTGACCAGCAATTTCACTGCCACAAACTGAAATCGAAAAGACCTTTTTCTTTAAAGACAATGAGAAAGAACACTGTTGAGCACACATCAGAGAAATGCCTAAACAATTAAACAGGTATGCTGCAGGGAATGAAGACTTTTTTGGAAGAAATATCTGACCAATTTTTTTACACTTAGCAATCATTAAAAATAGTTATTTATCATGAGAGACATTTGTACTGCCTGACCTCAACTGGATAGACAGTGTCAACATTTTCCTGGTATCCAATAGCATTGTACAATTTCTCCTTCTCCTCAGGTGTCATTACATCTTTCACTTTCTCACCTAGAGAAAGACGTAATAAAGAACAGCAAACATTACAAAAATACATCTGCGCGCAGCTTTTTAAAACAGTTTGAAATGATTCATTGTTATCCTCAATAAATGCAAGATTCTAATTTAAAAATTTACTTCAATACAATGCAGGTATAACTTAAATCTTATAAATCACTAGAATCTCTTTAAACGAGACAAATTACTTTAAAAGAGCCAAATTAAATAAAAAGATTACTATGATCTCGGTAATGTAAATAAAGGCATGCCATGGATGCAATAATTATACTCTGAAGACGTAAAACCAAAGATTATTAAATGAATAATAAATTACAATATACCAGTAATAAGTGTATGGTTACAAAACAGAGAAGTCAACAATATTCAGTTGTTTTAAGAACAGATTAGGTTAGGCTAAGAATCACAGAGAAGACAAATCTGCAAACATAGAAAGTTCAAATCGCAACTAAATGAACAAAGAAACTCCCCTGCCTCAATTATCCTTTTATTCACTCTGTCGCACATGTCTAAATACCAGAAATGAACAAAGAAACTCCCCTGCCTCAATTATCCTTTTATTCACTCTGTCGCACATGTCTAAATACCAGTGGCGTCAAGGTTGGGGCAAGGCATAGGAGGACAGACAAATGAGCATCCGAAGGACGATTGCTAAGGCGCCGAGCAGGGGGAGGGGTTTGGGGATGTGCCCCCTCCCCACTTAAATTTTTTTGAATTTCCACGCTGTAATGGTAGCATTTTAAGCTGTCATCGGAACAAAATTGTTCTATTATTTCAGCGCTGATAGGAGCCAACTGTGACTCGTAACTAAATGTAAATGTTTGCGTTTTTCTATGGTGACCATATACGGCCTCGACCCTGCTCATTTGTCAATGAGTTGATCGGGTTACATCCTTCATCACTGCTCGCCCGTTCTAATGGATGCCACACCATTTAAGGTCCCCGTGCAAGGACCGTGCTAGCCCGAGATTTAAGATGTAGTTAGAACCGTGTATGAGTTTGACTGCAGACAATACTAGCAAACCCGACATTTGTTGAAATTAATATAAACACTAGGAATACGTCAATATTCAAGAACGCCATAAGCCTTAAGGTAAACAAATTGCTGGCCAGACACAATTAGCAGAAATAGTTTACAAATGGTATAGAAACCAAGCAAGAAGGATTCAACTACCGAATCGAGAAGCCAAGCAGTATCGTATCGTATCGTATTTAAGTATTTATAAAGAGCCTCTTGTAGGGTGAACCGTTCAGAAGCGCTCCCAGTGTGCTAAGCCAAGCGAAAATAAACAGGTTTTGAGAAAAGCGAAGGAAGAAGAGAGACTGCCAGAGAGAATTTTAGAGTGAACAGAAGGAGAAACAGCATTCCAAAGAGAGGGACCAAATGAAGCAAAGGAACGAGCCTGAGCCATAGCAGTGATGATGCTTTAAACGACTTTACTCTAACCAAGTCCAATCGACAAGAAAAGATCGACCTTCACCGTTTTGTGTAAATCCTTCTTGTGGTTGAATTGGACCGTGATTTTTGTAATGTTTCAACAGTTCACGGTCGTTTGGGAGCCTGTCTGATGGATCACCACCATCGAATTCCAAACATTCGCAGCGTCGTAGCGACATAATCAACAATTGTAATATAATTCCTCTTATAGGTTGAAGCAGGCAATATTTACTCTTAGAGCGTCTACGATCGATCACCTATTCACCTTGTAAACAATATGGCCACTCCAGACTCAGATACAACAGAGCAGCATGTTTCTAAGCACTGTTTTCCACCCCGAGTACCGGGGCCGGGGAGGCCTGTGAAAAACTACTGATTAGGCCAATACTGTAGTGGTGCCCAGCCTGCGGCCATGGACAAGAGGGAGAATTGGCGGGTGTGGGAGTATTAATTCATAAATATTTTTATTCCCTTGTCTTAAAACCAAGATAGTGTGAATCAATTTGCTATGTTTGTCTCTGTATATATATATGTATTTCACAACAAGTATTATACCCCACACACGCCACATACATATATACACACACACGCACACACTGATGCTTGCTTGTGCGTGCACCCGTCGAGCGAGAATACATCAATCAGCTGCCCCCCCCTTTGCCTCCCCCGTGGCGACGCTAATGCTAAATACCTAACAACACATTCTGTGCTAGATTCATGCCACCTCTTTTCTCTCTAGACATGAACTTCATATTAACGTCAACTTTGCTCTTCAACTTTGCTTATACCAGTAATTGTAATTAAAAATTTGTGTAGTGGCTCTTCAAAAGAGACTCTACAAAGATGTTCCTAACTTAACAATGGGAAACAGGGATCAATGAAAATGGTTTTCAAGCACTAACGGAATAAAAGTAAAGAAAGACCAAAGAGGTCATGTCATAAGATGCTAGGCAACTTAATCCAGACAGGTGGACTGAACACAGTGAAGCTTCAACACTGCGGAAAGTGCGGATGTTCTGGCTGGGGGAACAAACAGATCACCCTGTGCAGCAGAGTGAAGAAACCTACAACTAGAAATGGATGAGTCTGTGACACACAACTCCATACGATAAGATGGAGAACAGCCAAGAGGCAATTATGCAAGAGCATCAAGATCTTAAACTCAACCGCGTTTGTTCAGTAACTAGTAACACTAGTTACTTCATGTTCAGACTAAACACATGGATAAGAAGTTGTGAGTTACCCAGATATAACTGGTATTCTATTGTGGGTCTCTACATGTTACTACATATAATTACTGCAGACTAAGAATATAAAACTCACCAACAGACTTTGACTCATCATTTGGTGATGTGGTAGAACTGCTGCTGCTAAACCATCCACCGAACCAGCCATCAGATTTTTCCTCCTTTTTCTTGTTCAGTCCATCCTTCTTGACCTTGGGATAGAAAAAAGCTGTTAAAGGCAAAGGTTAGATTAGCCACTCAATAGCAAAGGGAAGTGAAAGTTTTATAGCAACATTTACAATTGTTGTAATTTAACCTCCTTAGCGTTTCATTTTCTCCCAGAAAAACGAGCCAAAAACGTTGCATTGTTTTACGTATGCATGTATGTGCATGAATATACATGTGTAGGTATATATGTGTATATGTAAACATGCATAGCCATATATGCACACATTTACATATATACATATGTATATATGTACAAATACATGTATAAATTTACATATATATATATGTATATATATACAGATATATGTATGTATGTATATATATGTATATATATATGTACATATACATCTATGTGTGTAAATATATACATGTGTAGGTATAATTATATATAATTATGTAGGTATATATGTATTTATATATGTATATTGTATATGTATATTGTATATGTATGTATGTATGTATGTATGTATGTATGTATATATATGTATATATATGTACATATACATCTATGTGTGTAAATATATACATGTGTAGGTATAAATATATATAATTATGTATATATATATATGTATTTATATATGTATATGTATGTATGTATGTATGTATGTATGTATGTATGTATGTATGTATGTATGAGCCCGAACGTGACTCGGGGTTAACCACTTTTGCATAGAATTCCCGGTCCGAGTACCGTTCGGGGTTAACGCTAAGGAGGTTAAGATGTATAAAGCACATTTTTTATATTCGTAATTGGAATCAATAAACTTTTCGACCAAATACAAATGAACTATTTGAAGCACTATTTCAGTTCAAAGCAAACTGAATATGCATATTCGGTACAGTCTAATATGTGTATGTAAATGTATGTACTGGTACATGTATATACATATATGTACCGTAGGGGTGTCCAGAAAAATGACAAATCGCAGAAAACACCCATACTCAAGTTTTTCCCGTTATTCTATTCATCTATTGTCTATAAATATTTTGTACAGAATTTTAAAAAGTTATCCTGAGGTCCCTCAAAGCCCCTGAACATACCCTACTTAAGTCCCCAGAACTGAAGACGCCCATGCTCGGATCTTGGAACTTGGGTCCATTGTCGATTTACTCTTTTTATCACAAAAAATTAACGAATAGTCCAATTTGGATGAACCTTTTACTGTTTATTTGTCTCGATGAGAGCTACATTCAGATGAAATATAGATACTAAATTCGTGGTCATTCAAGGTCATTTCAAGGTCATAAGAAACGAAATCGAACAAAAATTGAAGAAAAATAATCAGATCTCAGCCAATAATTGATAAAATTGGTTAATTCTTGAGTATGGGTGTTTTCTGCGATTTGTCATTTTTCTGGACACCCCTAATGTACCGGTATATATTACGTATGTATATGGACAGTTAGGTAAAGAATAAAATTTAAAAGTATAAACTACTAACACTGTATATGTTTGATGAAAGTTGAGGAGCTACATAAATTTTGTCACGGTGTTAACTTATGTCATATAACACAAAAATCACCAAGTACCTCGACCTCAGCCTGATGTCGCATCATTGTGATGTTGAAGACATCAAGCTTCCTTTCACAACGCTAAAACAAATATACAGCAAACGTTGATATGCTGTAGGTAACACAGCTCAGACTATTAACAACAAAACTGCATTTAGAGACATTGTAAAAGGCACACCCTATGGATTGAAAAACATATAAAACAAGAAATAAGTTGAGAGCATTTTAACTTAATGTAATCATAATGATTTATTAGCACTGTTATAAAACAAGCCCTGTGCAGACCACATATAACTATAATTAGTAACTTGTCAAGGCATCAACAAGATCAGACCACTGAGACATGGCAGCTTATGGTTGACAAGCAGTTTGTAAAAGGTAAGTCTACAGTTGAGAATGAAATGACATAAGTGAATGAGCAGAATGGAAACATATACAGAGATAATTCCACAGTCTAGGTTCAGGAATCAAAATTCACCAAGAACAGTTCTAGCTTTAGGTATGAAAATGATAATCTGATGACCTGGTTGAATAATGATAAGTCTGGGGAATAAGGAATTACTTAAGTATAATGGTTGGCCAGAGTTCAATGTTTTATTAACTATGAGCATTGAGCAACAACTTGAAATGAAGCCTTTGCTAAACAGGAAGGTATGCAAAGATTTAAGCACAGGGGCTATTGGTTTTTGTTCATATTTAGATGTATGAGCTATGGCTCTAGCCAAAGAGTTATGAACAAGAAGTGAGTTACAATAATATAATCAAGGCAACTTTTTGTACCCATGGTCACTGGTCAGATCTACAAAGTAGGGCCTGCTATAAACTATAGAAACATCAAATTGTTTTACTAATATGTTCAAAAGGTGGTTTCTTTTGGTATACTGTCATAAAATATATTAAACCCACTTAAATATTGTAAAATATTAAATAATCACTTTTAGCTATAAAAATGAACTTGAATGAGAACATTTCCTAAGGTAAACACCTTTTACAGACCCTCACGTTGTCATCAGTTATGTGTCATAAACAAGGCCTTGTTTCTCACATGCTGTATAGTAAATTTTAATTCGACCATAAATCATCCTACAGGAATGGAATTTTCCAAAAATGATGCGCTTTCTAGTCCTACCCAGGGGCATAACTATAGGTCTGCAATTTTGTCATCAACTTCAGAGCCAACCTGGCAAATCCGGATACCAATGCCTACCTAATTAAATATAGTAAACAAGTTTAGAGGTTAAAAGACTACTTGTTTGAAAACACTGATACAATGCCTTGATTTAAATCCTATGTACATTGAGGAAAGGCTGACACGTTTCCAGCATGTTTCAAAGAAACCTTTATGTGATATTATACTCTGATTAAACACGCTAACTGAAAAGCTGATACTGACCTCCAGATCTGCAAGAAGTTCATTTGATGGTTTTGTAGTTAGAAGCCTCGTCTTGTATATGTTCCTGTAATGTCGGCACAAAGCACGGTGCTCTTTTATGTTCTTCCACGACCACATGGCACGGCGCCGACGCACTGTGTCCTCAAGGACACATGTGTATGCAAAATGCCACCTATGGAAAACAGAACAGGCAGAACAGTGTTTCTTTAAATACCCTATTACTGTTATCATCATCAAGGTCAGATCATCATACAGGACATCAGTTGTCAGTGCTGACTGGAACACCTTTTCAGCAACAGTAACTGAAACAGGATGATAAACAGGATTCTAAATGTAATTGTAGTTTTATTAAAGCCATTTATTTCTGTAGATCTCAAATCACAGGAACCAGCTCATTCACAGGAGCTAAATCAAAAATATCAGTGAGGCAAATTGGTGCATGTCTGGATTTAAGTGCACAAATATGTAGCCGTGGGGCAGATTTTGAAGAAATCAGAAAGATCAGGAAAACTACAAGACAATGGCCATTGTTTTCTTTTGAGTTCAAAATAGACATCGCTTAAATATTTCAGTCAGTTTGGTCACTCTGTCTCCTGTGCTTCTGGAGTTAGTACTCGAGCTCTCTCTGCAGTTGTGCAGTGTTGAACACTGTTCAAAATCTAAAAGTACCAACACTTTCGACAACCCATGGTATCATTAATATACATCAACACCTGTGGATTCCATAGGTGTCATAAATATCCAGTCCTGCAATGCACTGGTCCCACATCCAGAACCTTGGGACTTTCCACCAGCTCAAGGGTCTGTGCCCTGAGAATTAATCAGTAATATGACATTTACATAACAGACGTCACCAACTGAATCAGAGCCAGCTCTTTGACTGAGATCTATCCGTAGCTGACCATGTCAATATGCTGTTTTTGTATCCCTTGGAAAGCCATACTCACAGTGCATGTAATGGATTTTTAAAATGCGTTTTACAGAATTCCAGATTACATAAATACACACAAACACAGAGACGATGGCTCTAATCTTATAATATAAGTCTTAGTCTGTTTACGTTGTCCTTCCTTATGTTTGTTTGTCTGTTGTCTAAAGGCTCCGAAACGGAACGCTTTAGCGATTTACAAAATTTTACATAACATTATTACGCCACGTCATGATCAACGCGACTATTTTCAGCTCGCAATTTTATTTAAACGCCGATATATGGACATTTTAAATTTCCAACTGTTTCGACGAGACTATCTTATAATACCGGTCATAGCATGGCCATTTGTACACGTCACTAAATATGCAATATTAAATTACGTCACGCCGGCTAACTATATATAGATGCAATCTTACGTCACGCGGTCTAATGGCAGAACTTCGTCTATTATTTAGCAAATAATACGCCTATTATAATTTAGAAATAACCCGTGTAGTACGGGGAACAAATAATACGCCTATTTAAGGTAGAGATAACCCGTGTAGTACGGGGAACAAATAATATTGCCTATATATAAATTTGCTTTGCCTGTGTACTGCACGGGCAAAGCAACAATGTTCACCTCTAAATATCGTTTCCATTCAAATATATGGACACTTTTTAAATATTTGAAGCCCATCAGCAAATAGGCCCTATAGTAAATAAGTAGCCTTTATTTGCAGCCTTTAAAAATTACGCCTGGGGAAAACCCGGGCGAACGCCGGGTAAATAATGCTAGTACACTATATTTATGACAATTCTTTAATACTTAATCTTTACTAGCATATTCCAATTCTGAAAGACACTTACCAGGCTGAACAATTCTTATGGTCTGTAGTATTTGGTCGATATTTTCTATACTTGCTACCAAGCTTCATTCTCTCAAATGATTCCAAAAACTCCATAAGAATCTGGTACTGCAAAAAGAAATTGATTCCAGTCAACAGTTAAATAAAGCCCTGATTGTCAATGCAACGTCAAAAAAATATTTATATATAAGTTTTTAATAAATTTCTTAAAAGGTCTAAAAACATACTATAACTACACCATATTATGGCATATTACTACACCATATTAACCCTAAAATGGCATGGGTTGATAACATAAAGCCATGGACTGGCAGTTCATTCAGTTGATCATCCAGTCAATCTTACCTGCATATCACTTAATTAATCAGTCAAGTCTGCAGTCACATGGCCAAGTAACTGGCTGACTTATCAAATGACTGGTAATACTTAACACTTCAAGGATGAGCATGTACTAAAAGTGACTGGGAAAGCAATGCTGCTCGTTGTTAAAGTGTTAAATGACTCATAATATATTTTTTATTAATTTCCTCGTTGAATTATATCAGACAGCCTCCTAGTAGGTTTCTTGAAGAGGAGCTACATAAATTTCCAGAAAAATGAATGAATGAATAACTGATTAGCTTTTACTCAACACTGATTTGTTTTTCAATCAATCAATCAACCAAAGAAAGAATAAATGGAACCAACAATTTAAATGGACAAATGATAAGTAAGTAAGTATATTCTTTATTAACCAATTGCTAATCGCACTTTGGTGTATAGACATCCAATAAACAGTGTAAAAAGTATATAACATCCTAACAATAAATGTTTTGTGCATCAGGTTTCTTCTGCAAGTTACCTGACATCTACTGAGGATGATTGCAATCTCTTCAAAGACAGCATCGAGAAGGACCTTTGGTTTGATGAATCTATCTTGCTCTGGCTTTGCGTTGAGCCGCAGATGAATAACAGATGACATTGGCTCTATCACTTTAAAACAAAAATTTAATTCAAATCTTTTAAATGTCATGATGCTTAAATGATGTTTATGCAGAAAAAACAGTGCCTTTTGGTGTCTGATTCTGGGGAGATACAATGCAGCATGGGGTCTACTTGCCTCAGTGATTGACCTGCGATATGTTGATCATCATCTTGGGGGTAGTGTTTGCTTTTGATACATGGGAAGTTAAAGGTAAGGCCTGTAATGCATTAGTCTTGTGTTGAGACTGTATGGTCCATTTAATATCTGCGTGAACTTCTCCCATATGTCTCAAATGGTATGGTATGCTTATCCATAGCAAGCATGCTACAAATACGACCAATGTTGTCAAAAGGTGGTCTAAATGCATGTATTCATGTTTGTATGTATGTACTGGAATATGCTGATGAATGCATTTACGTGTTCAATGTTCATGTGTGTATATATATATTTATATATTGTAAGTGTATGTATGTACAATTGTACATGTATAGGTTGGGTGACAAAACAGCAAGTGACCAAGGACGTGTGAAACAAAATAGCTTGTGCAACAAGGTCATGTAAAAATTAACAAAGAGCATTTTAAATATGTTATATAAGACAGCAATTTAATTTATTCAGAAATATATAGACCTAATTTTGTGGTAAAAATTCAGTTGAAATGGTTTTATGGTCAATATTGTTCTGAAAATAATTCGGATACGTAACCAGTGCAGTTCCTCCCACATGAAACTGGAAATATGCCCAAAATTAGGTATATCGCTTAACAGCCAAGCCACAGCATTTTTAAACAGACTGTAGACGATCATGCAGGAAAGAGTCATGAATATAGCTGAACATTTATATAGCACATTTTAAGAACCTTAAAAAGGTGCTGAAACATGAAATATGTGCTACATAAATAGTATGGAGGCACACGTGCAACTGTGTAAATCTTCGGCACTTTTAGGAGTTTCTAAAAGGTGCTAAATAAATGTTCAAACGTATATACATACAAGTTCACAACTACTCGGCTCTACTTATATAATATTCCATATGCCCAGGTTTAAACACCACTGAACACTGTAATACATCAAAACTAAAGAGCTGAACATGTAACAGTCCATAAAACTTTGCAAAACTCCATTATATTTAGAAGAGAACTGCATGACTTAGGTTTACAAGAAACTTGGGAGTTAACTTGCACTGGCCACGTCTCTACTTCTTGCACTTTTTTCTGATCATAGGTGAAGCCCTTGTTGCATGCAAACCACACACCTTAGCACCTCTCAAAAGCTCTTATACAAGCATTGCACAATATCTGCTTACAACCTTAAATTGCTTGACAGCTCAAGACACACAGTGAAGACTATGCTGTTGATTAAAGTATGAAAGGAAAATGGTTCATTTGTTGTGCACTTCTACCAACAATAACCCCAAGAGTTGTTTGTGAGGCACCCTTGTAGCGGCATGGCTGTGTTACGGCGCCATATAAGCTGTCGCTATTATTATTATTATTAGAGGCAAGATCCTGGATCTTTAGGACCTTCCAGCTGAAGGTCAAACCAGCCATCCAAAGAACAGTAACTCATTTGTCAAAGACAAAGTCAAATACAACAACCTACAGTAGAGGTAACAGGTGTCTTTTGCCATCTGTGCAATGCTCCCTTTGAGCAAAGCTTGTATTGTAGCACGGTCTTTTCCAGCAAATGTTGTATCACAAACATTCCAATAAAGAGAAAGACTGTCCATCTTCAGCATCTATAAACACATCATTATTACAGTAAACTCTTTCTATTTCTATTGTCATCATGTTTGTAAATGTAATCGCAAATTTATATAACACTTTTTCAATAGAAACTCATCTCACTATCATCATCATCACCATCAATATCTCAGTAATCATCACCATCAAATCTAATCCATCATCATCAACATCATCATTATCACCAACACCACACCAATTAAAACCATAAGCTACTTCTTCATCATCATCCTCTTCTTCATCAACATCGGAAAAACGTTAGGTTTTAGATACAACCAAAATAGAATTCGGTGCAAAATAACAGATTTTTTTTATAGTCGATGGTTTCCTTGCACTGCCATTATTTAAATGCTGTTGCATTACAGTATCAAAACAGATAAAACAAGAAAGAAACTAGAGTGTTTTAATGCAACAATTATCTCACTTTGTAAATCAAAACTGCCGTCTCCTTTATCACAGAAACTTTCCAGTTCTCATCCGTTGTCTGAAAAACAGGCAAAAACCCCAATCACAAGACAACTGAGAGTCTCAAAATCATTAGCTGATTAGATGATTTCAGCAAACTATTTATATGCTCTAAGAATTTCTGAGAAAGAAGTGAACAAGCTAACCCTTCAAGTGAATTGGAAGCAATTAAGAAACAAACAGAAATTGTACTGAATTTAACATGAAACATAAATAGTAAACAGACAGGTAAACATGGCATTTTAGGGGCCTCTCAAAGAACTCCTTTTAATACTTTAACAACGAGCTGCATTGCTTTCCCAGTAACTTTTAGTACATGCTCGTCATTAAAGTTTTATTTGTTGTATGGGAATTCTGGTCCACAGTTCACAACAGTCACTACAACTGCAGCTAAAGTGATGTCACAGAGGAATTAGGATTCAGAGGATATTGATCAAATACAACAAAACAAGTAACAGGTGCTTCAGTGTTTTGAACTGATTACGTAAAGCTGTACGAATAAGACAAGGTGATGGATCATCAATCATATTTATTTTAAAATAGCATTGTCAATGGAGGTGTAAAAGATTTTAAACACGACTTGGGTACTTCAGTCTATTCTGAACAGACACCTTACTACCGACATTCCGTCAACGAATGATGCTTCAATAGCCCAACACGCCACATGTGACATAGACATATATCATGTCTCGTCAGTATTGATTGGTATTGATTTCTTTACTGCAACCTAATACCTCACTGCCCATGGATTAACAGGCCACAGATGACTGCACATTATTACGCTACCAGCAGATGACTAATACAGCAATTGCATTATTGGCTGGGTTCAGGTATATGATTCAACGCCCGAGTGGTGCCAGCCTTCAGTGGTTTGCTGGGCATGTGACACTGACAGGCTTAATCATGCAGTCCAATGGCCTTACACATGACAGTATTGCTAGGAACTGTTTTGTTTTCAAGTCTGCTTTGTCTGATTGTGGGCCACCCTGCTTGGTCAGGAGTGCTGCTGATGAGTTTTTTCTTCAAGTTGCACTTTACAAATTTTCATTTATATTATGTATAATAGTATGCTATGGACTAAGCCAAAGACTAACTTCCTTAGTCTAAGTTAATTTAACTATAAATAGGCATGAGGACACCTTAAGCTTTAATGAAAAGATATCCATCATCAGTCTTGGCCTGACCATAACCAATCTCAAGGTAACATTTAGCTTTGTGTTTTTTCCATTTATGACTTGATTATAATTAACATCCTGGTATAAGGCCCCAATGGCCTAGACAGCTGATAGCACCCTTCCTTCTTTTCTTGGTACCCCATCCATCCCAGTCCATGGGCTCACTGTTCCCCAGTGTTAATTGAATGCCTCCAACTGTTTGAACACTCCACTGTCATCAGTCCTACATATGCCCTCGCTTGTCATCCATAAGCATTAAGCACACTTAATTGTTTCCCTTCACGCCTTCTCTGCCGCACACTGCCAAGGCCAATCAGGAAATAAGTCAAAATTAAACAATCCGGTCAACAGAATAATTAAATATAACAAAGCCTTAATGGGTTACAGATAGTAAGACAATTAAACAATTGATGTAACTACCTTTAATCATGCATAGCAATGTTAAACAAATATTTGACACTATCACTGAACTAAATGGATTCAAACCCATGACAATGCACTGAAAGACAGAATCAAATCCACTCAGCCTACAACTGCTAGTGCAAGAATCAAAAGCAAATAACAAGATACTGACAAGACATGAGATCTCCCTCAGAGTGACTCCAATGGAGAAAGGCTTCTGCGGATTCGTGAAGTTGTCTTCGTATCGAACATGTATGTTTGTGATCTTGACTTCAAGGTTTTTGATGACATTTGTGATAAGTTTCTCTGCGAATGTGTCCTGTGCTGCATCTTTGGGCAGAACTGAAATATAACAGATAGATTTCCTCCAGTATTAACTACTTCTAATATGAAACCATAATGGTAATGTGCAAGCATCAAAGTTCTTTCTCCATGAAAGAAAACTACCTGTCAAGTTTCCGTAAGATTATTTCTGATGGCTAAACAGCTTGGTAAACAATGGGTCATTTGAAGAAATATGGATTCCATTGAAGGGTTTCAGCAAAACATGACTGCAAACTAGATGTAGACCATAATATTATGTCAAATGCATATATGGTAGTTTTCTCAGAAGATGAAAATTGAAACAATGCAAGTTATTCAAAAATGTAATAAAATTATTAGGAAATTTGGTCACATCAGCAGATGACAGAAGTAGGTCGACTGTTAATAATGCTCTATTCAGGGATGTCATAAAACAAACTACTACATCGCCCGAAACGAGTCAATTGAGATAGCTTTACATCACTGTAAGCTCTTGGCACATAATATATCGCCCCTGCTAAAAACAGTGCAGACTTGTTTGGATCTGCCACCTAAACCCTCATTAAAAAAATAGTAGACTTAATGTCTTTTATAGTCTAATTTCATATTTTTTAAGTTTCAATGAGTTACTCTGCATTTACCATTTTGTGCAAAATTCCTATTTCTATGTTTAGAATAAAGTCCTTTTGTCTACAGTCTGAAGAACACTGTAAAGGCAGACAGTATAAGGAAATAAAGGTCTATAAAAATATGCTGAGATTTTTTGCATTTCATTAGCACACGCTTCCACTTACATGCAGTTCTAACAGCTTGACTGATGTCATTCGCATATTAACTAACTTCTATTCTAGCTGGTGTCATTTGGAACGCAAGTGACTGTCAGCAGAGACCTTCCTCAGACTTCAAGCATTGTTCAAGTAAAAATGAACTCAGTGTCACCCTGGTATCTGGCATGATGAGCAACATGCCTTAAAAGTACAAGCATAAGCAGAGAGAAAGTCTGCTTCAGCTTATCTAGTTTCCCACTGCGAAGTGTGGCTAGTGACTGTATATGCGAGGTACAAACAAGAAATCCGGTGTTATCCACTTGCTCTTAATGAATGCCAACATTGCTTAGGCTAGCGAAGAGTGCCTTCAAGAGTTACTTAGAAGGTGTTCATGTCAGCAAGGAATAAAGAAAAGCTATTAATAAAAGATAAGAGTATAAAAAAACCAGCACATTAATGAAGTTTGAAGTGCATAACATCCTATGGTAATTTCTTTTGCCTAAAAGGCTTTGACAGAACTAATTGTTTACACATACGCTTTTCTGCTGCTTTCTTTTTTGCTTCCTCAATTCGGGCCAGTTCTTTTTGCTTGAAATCCCAGTCGGCTTTTGTTTCCTTCTCTTCATTATATGCGATACCTGAAACAGATTTCCCAAGGAAATTTCAATCATCTTCCAAACGACAGAACTTCCAAAGCACACTGGTAATTAATGGCCATTCATACGAAGACCTTCAAAGTCTTATGAAAAGGAACCATATTATGTCTATACAATAACAGCACAGCGTACAACAGCTGGTTTCAACAGCATGGTTTCAAATGACAAAGCAGTGGCCATTTTCATACAGCTTGGGAGTTTGAAACCTGACAGACCAAGTCATATCCTCTCATTAGGTTGAGGTGCTTTATAAGTCCATAATTAGAACAGAATACAATATCAACATCAAACAAGTCTCTAATGAACCATGTAACCTATAAGAAACAGTAGTCAGCTCAGGACTTCAATCATAGGGCAGCTCTTTGAGTACTAGAACGACATAAAGGGTCAAACAAGAAAAAAGCTATGACCTTAGCACACCTAATGTCACATACTCAAGCCTTAGACTGCAAATTGCACGACCAAACTTGACCTCTGCCCTAAGGATCACATAAACAGATTTAAATACAACTCACTTGAGTTTGGAACTGCGATGATGTACAAGCCATCAAGAATGGCAACTGTTGGCTCAGTGTACAAGTTCTTCCATGGAATCTTCAGTTTCAGTTGTCCTAAATAATACGCAAGCAAATGAGCACCGACACATCTTTAAATATTAAAAAGAAATCCATTACTTCATTAACAATAAATATAGCGCAGTCTCACAAAGAAAAACAAAGAGTAATTGTTACACACAAAAACATATCTAACCACACCTCTGAGAATAATTTACTAATTACTGTAGCATAAATTTATCTCTGATTAATTACTAATGCCATTGCTTTCCACACACAGTAACTTCTCTGTTCCAATACAGGATAAGAAATCATTTTAAAAATAGTAATGATACATATCATTACAAGAAGAGAATAAACTAAAAAAAATCTAAGGTAGAACTGACCAATATTGCCATACGTCACTCTGATTGGTAGATCAAGGTCATTCTACAAACAAGTCCCAGGTAAAAACAATTAAACCCTGAGATTTGTAGCACATTTTGTAGCCTAACCACGAAACTGAAGCTGGGATCATTTACATTTAATACAATTAGCTGGCATTCATGTACGATGGCAAGGTGATATGCTTGAGGAATTTAATCAGTGTTCTGAGGTATATCTGGGTACATATTGTGCCATTAAAAATAACAAGCCATTGTCAAGAGGTCACAAAAATAATTCACATAATTCATTAAGAAGGTCAAATGGTTGATTGAGTTTTCAGATTTGCTCGTCAGTTGAGTCAAAGCTCTATCAGTTCAAAGGACTTTACTAGATAGAGATGCAAAAACCTGAACTTAAATTACTAAACTGCAATTAATGTGATAATAAAGCATTTAACTCGCCTAGTCTGAAATTAACCCTTAATTGTCGGACCGTAGTTTATTCTACCTGATCTCACTTTAACCTAACATCTACATCACAGCTAAAACTAAAAGCAACACAAATGAATTATTTATTTTGTGCCACAGAAGTAAACATTTTGAAGAAATATACTCTCACATTACAGGTTGGCTGGCTTTCTTCAAATTTTTAAACCTTAATTTATGTATGCATAAATTTGTATAGTTCCTTCTGACAATAACATCAATATTGCTATCATAAGATGTAGACAGAGAATATTCTTCAATATCAGCCATCAGAAATTAGTTTCAAGTGCTGTATACTGGAATACAGAAGCAGTGTTTTTTTGTACTTCGGCTTAACGACACTTTTTCATATCGAAGATGATTAGTGTCGGAGGCAGAAAGCAACCTCGTACTCCATGTTTATATTGCGACCGAGCCACCCGCAGTAAAGATCCGAGAAATTAATCTCTTATAAACCGACCGACCCGGAATCGAACCCAGGCCGCCGGCGTGGCGAGCGGGCTACCAACCCACTCGGCCACTCAGGATCTCTCAGAAGCAGTGTTTTACATTGGTGCATTATATATAGACCTAAGAATTTCTTACCAGCAAATTTTCTTTAACGTACAGGTTGTTAAGTAAGATGTCACCTGCAAAATCCTCATAATCATTAATAAGGAACATAATTCGGGAAACTTATATTATCGTAGGCTGAAGTATTATATAGTATCTTTCGGCATGCTGCACAAATGCCGGACAGTACCACGTTTTCTAATGATGACACTAACCCTAATCCTGACCCAACGACGCCTAACCTGACACTAACTGACCCTCACGACGCCTAACCTGACCCTAACCGACACTCACGATATCAGTAAACTTACGCACTATATCTTCCCCGATTCTATACGCTTGCCCATAATTCTGCTTCAAGTCATTTAACCTTTACAATTAAACACAGGTGCACTGTACATATATGGTCACTAAATGGTCACTAGAGGCCTACTCATCATCATCATCATCATCATCACCCTCATCATCCTCCTCCTCCTCCTCCTCCTCCTCCTCCTCCTCCTCCTCCTCCTCCTCATCATCATCATCATCATCATCATCATCATCATCATCATCATCATCATCATCATCATCATCATCATCATCATCATCATCATCATCATCATCATCATCATCATCATCATCATCATCATCATCATCATCATCATCATCATCATCATCATCATCATCATCATCATCATCATCATCATCATCAACAACAACAACAACAACTACTGATTTACTCATTTATTTACATTAAATATCTTTACTTTCCAAACTGTTCTGTCATCATATCACAATATGTCTTTGATCGTCAACAATTAGCAATAGCATCTCAATATCATCATCACCATCACCATCACCACCACCACCACCACCACCACCACCATCATCATCATCATCATCATCATCATCATCAGAGTCGTCGTTTTCTGATCCATCACTCATAAATACATCATATGATTTCGCCACTTAGCAAAATAAACCATCTGGACAATGCAAATACACTCAGGACTAATTAAACCGTTGAATAAGCTTTGTATTTATCTGAATGACCCTTATTAAGATATATATAGGCATTGTCAATCAATCTAAAAAGACATTAAGAGCCATTTTCTGTACCTCCCCAAATGCCAATCGACAGCTGAGATTTATCGAGGTTTTCAATAAAATCGCCCAGAAAACGATTAACGAGATCGACAACGACGCTTTCTAAAACCATGACAGGCGATAAAATCAGCACTACGTAATAAGTAAAACAGTTTAAAATAGATTAAAAAATTTAGAATGTTTCTTTTCAGAATCCATCACTTAAAAATTGAACTGCATTGAAAATCCTTCACACATCCTTCGAAAGTCCCCAGTAAGCATCATAAACAATTTAATTGCACTTGGTCGAGCAAGAAGCGGAACAGTAGAACTTATTCCCGAAAGGGAGCGCCAAATGAAACCTGTCCAAAATCCTTATTGGATTGCGTGCGAAAATTATCTTTATTTCTTCGCAGCGGTGCGCGTCTATAAATAGATCCTCGTAGACGTGATTAATAAGTATGTTGGAGGTATCCTCGTAGACGTGATAAGTAAGTATAAGTATGCTGGACATTCCGAAGGCATTCTCATAAATAATTATTATTGACGATCACAAGTCCTAATCCTACACGACAGTGGATCTCAAAGTTTATCGCCATCGACACCATTTTGTCGGAGTCAAACTTACGGCAGACCTCCTACATCCTATGGTATGGTCAACAATAGTTTATCATAAATAAACCTCAGTAACAATTAATAGTCCCAGAATAAACTAAGTATTAAGGAGTCTTAAGGACTGAGTCAAATTAAATGCGCACTTAGGCAGAAAGTTAACTTGATCACCTATAAAACTATCTCGCACCTTAACCTTGCCTCATCCAGTGCAAACGAACTAAAGAAATATTTAGCAGCCGTATCCAATGACACAGATTACACTGACCCTCTAGGCCTACTGACGCACACTAGCTGCTCGATCATGCCAACGGAGTCTTCACAACTGAATATCTTGGACATCTGGACATCTTCCACATCCTCGACCATCTCCATCATATGTTGGAGGCGAGCGATGGTCTACGTCCTGCCTGGTTTCTGAGGCTGATTGTCGCCGGCTATGCTCATATAGGCCTACTCAGTGGCGTCACTAGGGGGGTGCGGGCCACACCGGGTGCCACCCTCATAGGGGTGACACCAGGGCTTAAAGTGTGCATGGACGGTCATGGACGGCGTCCAGGCACTTATTTTCAAGGCTGGACGCCGTCCTTCCACTTATTTCGCAGCCCCGCCTGGACGCCATCCATTCAGCGTCCATGCAACAGTGTAATTCCTCTACGTCACTTTCAACAGCGTTTAATTTTTTTAAGATTCCAATGAAATATTTTCATGTTGTCATTTTGATTTCTGAATGTGTTCTACCGTGTAAGCGTAACTTGTTTCTCCACCTCGTTCCTGACTTGTACATTCTAGTTAACTTTTCATCAAATCGCACGTCATATACGCGCTTCCGGTTTTATCGTCTGAGTTTTCGTAGGCCCTAATAACTAGGGCCTAGTTTACGATCTACATGACTGTCACATGACTCACATCCACTGTGAGTCTTGTCTTGACTGTTTCATAACTGAATGAACTTATCAAGTTAAATGACTTCAATACAACGAATTGATACAATACGATACGATTCACCTAGATAATAATATTATAAAACACCAACTGTCCCAGTTTTACGTAATTCACCAGCAATACCCAGAAACTGTTGAGAGACAATATACGACTTCATGATCATATATTCGTTTATTGCGTTAACAACAGACAAAACGCTGTATGTATCAAAGAAAAACAAAGGCAAGAAAAACAGGCCAGCAGGAAATGGCTTAATAAGAGTTGAAAATTGTCAATTGGAATTAAATGAATTGTTTCGTTTTACAAAACTCAGCCAGCTCCACATGACGATGCCCTTGCCTTACCAGTCACATTTTGTTCCGGAGAGCAGTTTCTAGGCTTCATCTCACAATAAGTCACCTGCGGAAAACTATGTGTGCTACAGGATTGCAAAGCCTACTGAGAATATCTGCTAACAAGGCAGCGGCATCGATCGGCTATAGCCTACAACTGGATAAAATGCATAGCCAATTTACAAAAACAGAAAAAAATTATTTTTGAAATGGATTTTGACTGCAAAAATTAACTAGACACTTCTGAAAGAGCCGAAGGCGAAAGATAAAGACGAAACCTGTTTCTTTTAAAATAAAACTTTGAAATTGTTGTGGTGTTAGTCTGGGAATCTGGATAAACCATGAAGTTTTCATAACTTTATCGTTCAGAAACTGCTGGAAAACAAGAGCCTAGAACACCCTAGTCGTTAGAAATATACGCATGGGAACTCACCACTCACAGATTCGTGCCTTCCGCCTTCGGCACTTGCAATATGAGCACCTCAGGAAACATTTCATAGTTGCACCTCTGATTGGAGGGAGAGGGGTTGAAAAGAGGGACGGGAAAGGGGATGGGAGTAAGGAGGGGAAGTTGGGGGAGGGGTTGGGAAAAGGGTATTGGTGGGAGGAGGAGAGGGAAACGTCCAGGCACTTCTTTTTTACACTTTAAGCACTGGGTGACACCCAAATGACTGTCTAAAACATTTTGTGCAGAGTTTCAAAAGAAATTTATTGTTTTTAAATTAACAATAACAGACAACAACAAAAACATTTTTCGTAAGCCCAGCATAAGCTAGCTTACATGTATTGTATCAATTTATCTAAAGCTGAAATTCTATACTAATTTACATGTTCGAACAGTTAGTGCCTTCTATTGCGCTCCGGTCAGTGCCGTCAATTTTACCCAATTACAATAACGCTTCAACGTGGTGAAAAAGCTAAAGGCACTAGGACTTTCTCTAAACGAGGAGCACAGCCACCTAGTGGAGCATTCAATTCAACAAGCCATCAAAGAAGTAGCAGCCATATGTGAGACTATTCAAGTGAATAGTCTGATATCTGCCACTGAAGAAGAGTTAAAGGTGTCTGCATGGACATTTCAAAATTGATCACTTTCTATGATGAAGTGTCTGAGAGTGCACTTTTAATAAAAATGCCAAGACTGAGAAGGCATCTGAAAGCAGCAGAGATTAGCCTAATCTGGAAGCAGCCAAAGATTGGGCAATACAAAACGTTTTGACATTCATAGCTGAATTGGACTTCGTGGAATCTCTCCCAGCCCTTCACTAATCCTAACATTATTTCTGACGATCCTTGTGTCTTTCGCTTTATGTGAGAGAAGCGTTTCAAAGCTGAAACTTATAAAGAACTATTTACGATCTACTATGGGACAGTCAAGGCTTTCCGATCTTGCGATATTATCAATAATATTGAAAGTGAGTTGCCGAAAGACATTGATTTTGATGAAGTGATTCACAAGTTCGCAGTTTTGAAAGTCAGGAAAGGAAAGTTCTGATCTAGTCGAGATGTTCACATGGTGCTGAAATGCTTGCGCAATTGTTCCTGTTTTTTTGCATTATTTCATTTATTAGCATATTTCCATATAGGCGGATAATAGGCCTATTGATATTTTTAATTGCTAACCTGA
The DNA here is from genome assembly GCA_020284085.1 of Aporrectodea caliginosa. NCBI lineage: Eukaryota > Metazoa > Annelida > Clitellata > Crassiclitellata > Lumbricidae > Aporrectodea > Aporrectodea caliginosa. The sequence goes on along the minus strand of JACEVL010000534.1, from coordinate 396,050 downwards.
TTTTAATTGATAATATTCCTGTATTACAATGTATTAATCTATAATCAGCCAAAATTTCCAATGATATTTCCTCATTATATAAAATTTGCCAATTGACACTACTGCAGTTACCGTATTAGGCTATATAATTTTCTGTATTCTTTGAACAATAGGCTATTTTATAAGGAGGACTGTATATGCAGGCACCTTCATTGCCCTCCACAGTCCATTAATATTTGCTCATTTGATTTTTAATGATGTAACTGCTGATCTGATGGTAAATGATTAAAATAAGAAATAAAATTTTAAAATATGCATTTGGAATTTTAATTCTGCTAATAAATTGTTAATATCACTATTATTACCATTACATTCTATTATATAAAGGAATTACGATTTACGGGTAGCATTAGTAAAAAAATTATTATTAAGGATTCTGCATGGTAAGAAAAGGGAGGGTGTACATGGGGTGACACCATGGGTTACCGCACCGGGTGACACCAACCCTAGTGACGCCACTGGCATCCTTCGTTAATCGATCGCTTGCACAGTCCCACGTACCGAAGCAATGGAAAGAAGCTATCATCCATCCTAATTAAAGCCAAGACTAGCAATCCAACCAGCTGTAGGCTACTGCAGTGCTCTCGGCTAGTGGAGCGTATAGTGGTCCGTTCCCACCTCTACCCTAGTTTTGCAGACATGCCTCAACCAATGTCCCTCGATGACCTATATGCTTCCGGCCAACTATAGCTGAGTGCTTTAAGAACCGGAGTGATATAATTATGGTGATGCTCGTATGTCCTGGTGACAGCTCGGGCTCGTGAATTTTGGATGAGTTGTAGAGTGTAGACGCTTAATTTTGGTGGATTCGAGTTTGAGAAAAGCCGGCGAATATACGTGAATTAAGCAGGTGAGCGAGAGGTTGGAATGTAACTAGAGAATGATAGATGTGGATCGAAGGTAAAGCCAAGATTGCGCATAGACGAGTCGGAGGTGAAAGTGAGAGATGAAGAGTTAGTTGGTAGGTGAATGGAAAGGTCGGGGATTTTCTTGATCTGATCTGGGAGGCTAGGGATAATAAATTCAGTTTTGATTGAGGCAGAGGAGCTCGGAGGACATCCATTTAGAGATTAGGTTGACCAGATCGAGTAGCTGAGCAATGGAAGAGGAGAAAGAGCTGGGTGAGAAGGACATGAAGGCCGGGTTGGTTGTCGTCTGCATAAATAGGGTGGTCAATAGAAGAGGATTTTATGAGATGGCTCAGGGGTATAGTGTAAAGGATGAAGAGGAACTCGTGGAACTAAGAAGGAGTCTTGAGAAATACCACAAGAGAATGGGAGGGTTTGCGAGAGAAGTAGCGGGAAGATAAGTGAGACTGGAATCAGAGCAAAGCGGTGCCAGAGACACCAAACCAAGAAGACAGACGAAGGAGAAGTAGGTCGTGATCGATGGTGTCGAGAGGCAGAGATGTGAGGAGACAGAGGGCCAGAAGACTTGTTCATGACTTACAGCAGAAACCAGATCAACATCAGCTTCTGAGGAGGGGAGTGACAAGAGAGTGCTTAAAGGCGGTGAAGTAGTGACCATGCAGTAAAGAAAGACAGAGAGAGTTATAGAAAGACAGAGACAAAGAAAAAGACAGACAGAGACAGACAGACAGAGATAGAGACTGAGAAAGAGAGAGACAGAGAGAAAGACAGAGAGAGACAGACATAGACAGAGACAGAGACAGAGACAGAGAGAAAAACAGACAGACTGTTCGACAATAGAAGAAGACACAGAGGTGGGAAGTCGAGAAAGAACACATAGGATTTTGAAGTTGAAAGGACATGTGAGGAAAAAAGAAAAAGAAAACATTGAAACACTCGAGATCTTTCAGCGTCTCTTCACAGGCAAGATCTTTCAGCGCCTATAATTGGCGGGCCAGGTCTTTCAGCGCCTATTGACGGGCCAGATCTTTCAGCGCTTCTTCAAGGCGAGATCTTTCAGCGCCTTGACAAAGGCCACATCATCAAGACCCTCGCCACATGCAAGATCTTTCAGTGCCTCTTCACAGGCGAGATCTTTCAGCGCCTCTTCACATGCGAGATCTTTCAGCGCCTCTTCACAGGCGAGATCTTTCAGCGCCTCTTCACAGGCGAGATCTTTCAGCGCCTCTTCACAGGCGAGATCTTTCAGCGCCTCTTTACGGACAAGATCTTTCAGCCCCTCTTTCACAGGCGAGATCTTTCAGCGCCTCTTCACAGGCGTGATCTTTCAGCGCCTCTTCACAGGCAAGATCTTTCAGCGCTTCTTCACAGGCGTGCTCTTTCAGCGCCTTGACAAAGGCCACATCATCAAGACCTTCGCCACAGGCGTGATCTTCCAGCGCCTTCTCACAGGCGAACCTTTTAGCGCCTCTTTACAGGCGAGATCTTTCAGCGCCTCTTCATAGGCTAGTTCTTTCAGCGCCTCTTCATAGGCTAGAGCTTTAAGCGCCTCTTCACAGGCAAGATCTTTCAGCGCCTTTTTAAAAACATGATCTTTCAGCGCTTCTTCACAGGCGAGATCTTTCAGCGCCTCTTCACAGGCGAGATCTTTCAGCGCCTCTTCACAGGCAAGATCTTTCAGCGCTTCTTCACAGGCGTGATCTTTCAGCGCCTTGACAAAGGCCACATCATCAAGACCCTCGCCACAGGCGAGATCTTTCAGCGACTCTTCACAGACGAGATCTTTCAGCGCCTCTTTACAGGCGAGATCTTTCAGTGCCTCTTCACAGGCGAGGTCTTTCAGCACTTCTTCACAGGCGTGATCTTTCAGCGCCTTGACAAAGGCCACATCATCAAGACCCTCGCCACAGGCGAGATCTTTCAGCGACTCTTCACAGACGAGATCTTTCAGCGCCTCTTCACAGGCGAGATCTTTCAGCGCCTCTTTACGGACAAGATCTTTCAGCCCTTCTTTCACAGGCGAGATCTTTCAGCGCCTCTTCACAGGCGAGATCTTCAGCGCCTCTTTACGGACATGATCTTTCAGCGCTTCTTCACAGGCGTGCTCTTTCAGCGCCTTGACGAAGGCCACATCATCAAGACCTTCGTCACAGGCGAGATCTGTCAGCGCCTCTTCACAGGCGAGATCTTTAAGCGCCTCTTCACAGGCGAGATCTTTCAGCGCCTCTTTACGGACATAATATTTCAGCCCCTCTTCACAGGCGAGATCTTTCAGCGCCTCTTTACGGACAAGTTCTTTCAGCCTCTCTTCACAGGCGAGATCTTTCAGCGCCTCTTCACAGGCGAGATCTTTCAGCGCCTCTTCACAGGCGAGATCTTTCAGCGCCTCTTTACGGACAAGATCTTTCAGCCCCTCTTCACAGGCGAGATCTTTCAGCACCTCTTCACAGGCGAGATCTTTCAGCGCTTCTTCACAGGCAAGATCTTTCAGCGCTTCTTCAGAGGCGAGATCTTTCAGCGCCTTGACAAAGGCCACATCATCAAGACCCTCGCCACATGCAAGATCTTTCAGCGCCTCTTCACAGGCGAGATCTTTCAGGGCCTCTTCACAGGCGAGATCTTTCAGCGCCTCTTCACAAGCGTGATCTTTCAGCGCCTCTTCACAGGCAAGATCTTTCAGCGCTTCTTCACAGGCGTGCTCTTTCAGCGCCTTGACAAAGGCCACATCATCAAGACCTTCGCCACAGGCGAGATCTTTCAGCGCCTCTTCACAGACGAGATCTTAAAGCGCCTTTTCACAGGCGAGATCTTTCAGCCCCTCTTCACAGGCGAGATCTTTCAGCGCCTCTTTACGGACAAGATCTTTCAGCGCCTCTTTCACAGGCGAGATCTTTCAGCGCCTCTTCACAGGCGAGATCTTTCAGCGCCTATTCACAGGCGAGATCTTTCAGCGCCTCTTTACGGACAAGATCTGTCAGCCCCTCTTTCACAGGCGAGATCTTTCAGCGCCTCTTCACAGGCGTGATCTTTCAGCGCCTCTTCACAGGCAAGAATTTTCAGCGCTTCTTCACAGGCGTGCTCTTTCAGCACCTTGACAAAGGCCACATCATCAAGACCCTCGCCACAGGCGAGATCTTTCAGCGCCTTATCACAGGCGAGATCTTTTAGCGCCTCTTTACAGGCGAGATCTTTCAGCGCCTCTTCACAGGCGAGATCTTTCAGCGCCTCTTTACGGACAAGATCTTTCAGCCCCTCTTTCACAGGCGAGATCTTTCAGCGCCTCTTCACAGGCGTGATCTTTCAGCGCCTCTTCACAGGCAAGATCTTTCAGCGCTTCTTCACAGGCGTGCTCTTTCAGCGCCTTGACAAAGGCCACATCATCAAGACCTTCGCCACAGGCGAGATCTTTCAGCGCCTCTTCACAGACGAGATCTTAAAGCGCCTTTTCACAGGCGAGATCTTTCAGCCCCTCTTCACAGGCGAGATCTTTCAGCGCCTCTTTACGGACAAGATCTTTCAGCCCCTCTTTCACAGGCGAGATCTTTCAGCGCCTCTTCACAGGCGAGATCTTTCAGCGTCTCTTCACATGCGAGATCTTTCAGCCCCTCTTCACAGGCGAGATCTTTCAGCGCCTATTCACAGGCGAGATCTTTCAGCGCCTCTTTACGGACAAGATCTTTCAGCCCCTCTTTCACAGGCGAGATCTTTCAGCGCCTCTTCACAGGCGTGATCTTTCAGCGCCTCTTCACACGCAAGAATTTTCAGCGCTTCTTCACAGGCGTGCTCTTTCAGCACCTTGACAAAGGCCACATCATCAAGACCTTCGCCACAGGCGAGATCTTTCAGCGCCTTATCACAGGCGAGATCTTCTAGCGCCTCTTTACAGGCGAGATCTTTCAGCGCCTCTTCATAGGCTAGATCTTTCCGCGCCCCTTCATAGGCTAGAGCTTTAAGCGCCTCTTCACAGGCGAGATCTTTCAGCGCCTTTTCACAGGCGAGATCTTTAAGCGCCTCTTCACAGGCAAGATCTTTCAGCGCTTCTTCACAGGCAAGATCTTTCAGCGCTTCTTCAGAGGCGAGATCTTTCAGCTAGTGTTGTTTTAGTAATGGTCTCAATTTTAGTTTCAGTTTTAGTTATGATTGTTAGTCTTCATTTTTAGTTTTAGTTTTTGTTTTTATTGTGTGTCAATATTAGTTTTAGTTTTCGTTTTAGTTTTTATGGATCAATTTTCGTTTTAGTTTTAGTTTTAGTAGGCTAATTTTAGTTTTAGTTTTAGTAAGTTTATTTCAGTTTTAGTTGTAGTAATTTAATTTCTTTTTACCAATTACTTAATTCCATTTAAATTTTAGACACAAAAAACTAAATATTCATGGTTTGGTTGTCCCAGTACCACCAGTCACTTGAAGTTTGGTAATTTCGCATATTAGCCTATAGTGTTTCTAATTATTCGCCATTTAATGTATGGGTTTTAGCATTGGTCGAAAACAAGTTGGATTGACGAAAAGAATTCTTGCTTAATAGATGTCGGATTGATAAAAATAATTTGTACTTAAATAGAAGCGGGATTGATGAAAAGATTCTTCCTTAAATAGAAGCGCAATTGATGAAAATAATTGAAAACAATTGATGAAAATTATCGAAAACAAGTTGGATTGACGAAAAGAATTCTTGCTTAATAGATGTCGGATTGATGAAAATAATTTGTACTTAAATAGAAGCGGGATTGATGAAAAGATTCTTCCTTAAATAGAAGAGCAATTGATGAAAATAATTGTTGTTTAAATAGAAGCTGAATTGATCAAAAGAATTCCTGCTAAATAGCACTGAATTGATGAGATGCCGGGTCTGCGGAGGGTCCAAAGCATTGTCTTCCTGGGGTCATCCTGACTGAGAAACTTTAGTTTGTACCGCACATAAACAGAATCTGTGGTAAGGTAAGACAGTCCACTTGCGTCCTGAGCATCATCATCATCGTCGTTGTCGTTATCATCATCCTCATCATCATAATCATCGTCATCACAATAATAATAATAATAATATTACTACTACCACCACCACCACCACCACCACCACCACCACCACCACCACCACCAATAGTAATAATAATAATAATATTACTACTACTACTACTACCACCACCACTACCACCACCACCAATAGTAATAATAATAATAATAATAATAATAATAATAATAATAATAATAATAATAATAATAATAATAATAATAATAATAATAATAATAATCTTTATTAATTCAAAATAACAAGTGCGCAGTAAGATTACATGTCATAGCAGTAACAGATTATGGCAAGTTTAATAGGAGTCGAATTTAACTGCATGGCAGCCTGCAAGGCACCCATCTGTCCCACTGCTCATTTTACCAAAGCCACCCAGCAAATGGAAGGCTGAGTCAACCTTATAGGGCTTGTGGTTATCGAACCCGCGTCTTTCTGATCTTCGTGCCAGCTTGTTACGGTACCATGCAACCATCTCCCGGCCCCAGGAGATGGTAACGCATGGCCTCACAGGACCACTGCTTTACTATGTGGTGCGGGCGACAACAGTGTCTCGAAAGCTCTATGCCGCCCCGGTTTGATGGGGGGGGGGTTGCGTGGCGGCAGGAGCGAAACCGAGCGAAACCAGTAATGGATAGACCGATCCGTATGCAATTTCTGACAGATAATAGCTAGGACCTAACCCCATATTTGATAAATGTGCCATGCTGCCGCCGATGTAGGCCTCTTTACTGCCGTCCTGGGGATCGCCATGTGTCGCATCGGCTCCTCCCCAGTAAAGACGCTTCCTTTCTACTTGTGCCCACGACCACATGATGACCGTATTATCCCCAGGTAGATAATCGACAGTGAATAATGTTCATAACGAGAATGCTATATTTTACCTAATGCATGCACACCAAGTGCGGAAGGGAGTTGGTTAAACAAAGAAATTCTTACTTACTTAAAACTGGTTATGTTCATAAATAGGGGTCGGCATTTCGACCTCATTGACATCAGCAGGGTCAGAAAATCCGCCTCGAAATAAGCGTCACGTGATACCTCTGTTCCTGGCGAAGTTGAGCTTCCGAAGGCAGCGCTGGACTTCAGTCGTCTTCCATCGGTCGAACTCAACGAGAAGAACGGTCTGTATCGAGCGTCGACGTGTCAACAAAGAGCCTCACGAAAGGGCGACCCATCCCAACGAAACATAGTCTCTCATTTATCAAGCAGAAACGCAGCCAAAATTCGCAAATCTGCCATCTTCAGATCCTACCACACGAGAGTTGGTTGGACAATGACGATGACGTCATCAACAATCAGGAGGGCGGAAATGACGTCAATCTCTTGTAATAAAATCTTATGCTTTAGACCATAGATTTAGACGTGATGATAATTATAGTATTAATAATGGCAATAATTAATTAATTAAGTAAGTAAGCATATTCTTTATTATACCGGTTGCAGGAGAGCCGCACTCCAGTTTACAAACATCATAGCACAAATACACAATCAATAGGAGTACAACATTCTTCCTATAAATGTTTTCCTCAGTATTATTGTCGATAAGAGTAAAGACCCTGTCATGAGACCGTGGGCGAAGGGCATGGGTAGTTGATTTTCTAAAATTTCCTTGGTAGGGTAACTTATGTAAAGCATGCCCAGGGTTGTTTAGAACATCTGTGAAGAGACCAGTACATGTATCAACCTTGTGACAGAGCTGGTCAAAGGTTGGGTTGTCAACGGGGAGGTACTCCCGCCGGATCATCCTACTTTTGATGGATTGGAGCCTGTTTTATCCTGCTGAGTACTGACGAGCAAACCCCACCATGCTGGGCTAGCGTTCAGCAGGCGTGCCACAGTCGTGGCGCGAACCACATCAAAAAGTTTGGGCCCTTGAGGCCATGAGCAGTTAAATGCGCAATGCATACATGGACTGTCTAGGCCTTGCAACATATCTGACTCATATGCCGTAAAGTTTTCGGTTTGGGAGTCTGTAACAGTACAAATAATAAAATAAACTAAATATTAATTAAGCCGGTTAAGCTCTATATAAATATTCAAATATATATCCATGTAGGTCTACACTGTTATATACGCACATCTGTGGAGACCATCTTTTTGGTTAATTGTATACATTTTACATCAGTTCTTTGACAAATTATAATTAGCCTATAATTTTATAATTTGGTTTCTAAAATTGGCTCAGCTGCAAAGTCCCAGCAACCAACGTAGACTAGAAACAGAAAGACTCAACAAAGAACTGCAATTAATTAAAGCATTTAAATTTTTTACTTTGTTCGATATGTACATGTAGTTGTCAGTTTTCTATGCACCGTCAGACTATTACAGTTTAAAAATGTAAACTATCAGACTAACTGTAACAAATTCTTGGACCTCACTTTTGCTACTGTCAGTGCTTTGTCGCTGTGTGCGATAGGCCTAGGCCTATAATTTTACTTGCAAACGCTTTGGGGATGATTTAATGAATGTGAGAACTTTGCTGGCAGTTGCGTGCATATTGCGAACTATTGGTATTGTGCACGTGTCACATATTCCTTGACCGAGACTATGACTTTGAAGTTTTGATAGTTTGCGAGGGGAAAAAACTCCATCATTCGCCTGAACACACTTTGAAGGACTATGAAGGACTCTTATTAGCAGCCCAATCATAACCTTGCCCTACCTTAACATATAATTTATCAAAACCGACCTCAGAAAGCTGCTGCTTGAGGAGTGTCGCAATAGTTTCGCCAGTGGTGTCACGCGTTGGGATGAAAGTTATAGATTGTTCTTTTATGAAGTTTTATCACAAGCTGAGAACCGGGTTGTTCCTGCCATCAACATAGCGTAAGCAGACCGATATCTGTTATGTGCTACTGATAGGCCTACCTGCACTCGCATCAGACGATAAAGTGTAGAATCTAGCCGCACCACATTGACATTCTGCGACAATAGGCCTACTGTCTCGAACTTACTGGCCACGCGAGTGTATCAGCTTATTTTGAATCAACGGACTTATGTATTGGGCTTTGCGTGGACCAGATGACATTAGCTTACGATGATTTAAACTAGTGTCGGTTTGTGATCGAAATTTCAGAAGTGTCACGAAATTTTCAGAGTTTTTCACTATGTCCGCGAAGGGAAATGCTTTGCTGACCGTACAATAACAAAGTCTGCACGTTAGAAATTCAGCAAATAATAGTAATCTTGAATGTAGAACTGTAGGCCTAATCTAAATGGTTACAAAAATTTGAGAGCGGTTAAAATCTTTACGCAGTTGGGTAATTGCGTAATGCTAGTTAAGCGCATGAATTTAACCACTGAATCGACACATTATCATTAATAGTCTTATTCACTGGAATTCTTGTGGTTGGCATTCTGACCAAGGACGTCGGCACTGGTACCATGGCCACACTATAAAATCCGTAGAAATCAAGGTGTTTTTTTTCGCTCACCACCTCTGATTCGCAAGGTTAATATATCGCATGTCAACAGGTTCAGGTAGCCCAATAGCTAAGCTCAAGCGTAAGAAGACTTCATCCATCAATCAATATTCGTTTATTCTGAATAACCAAGTTGTCACAGACGCAACTTATTACAATGAAAGCTCATTCTTAGTTTAACAAGGATTCGAGTACGTTTACAGTCGGAGTCTGGATTAGGTGCCAATTTAGATTAATATTATTAATAAGCGTTCCGATGCAGACAATGTTAGTGAAGATTATTTCAGCCTAAGTTGTGAACAATGGCTTTATAATTAGCGGCGGTCAAAGGTCATACAGATTTTGGTTGGCAAAAGAAAGCACGACTTTGGTAACTTCCAATGACCTCTGTCAACTTGCAATGACCTCTGTCAAGTCCTGGATTCGCCATTCCTCCACGCAGCACTCCGAGAACCACGTCGTCGACACTCTTTTCCTCTGACTGTTGGTGTCAATCGAGGCCTTTGTAACATGGGATGTGTGAACTAATGTTTTGCATATATAATGAGCACAGGTGTTCCTTAGGTTGATATATATATATATATATATAATGTGTATCGATTGTTAAGCGTTTTAGTCTTAGGCCTTAGTTGCGCTGTCGGCTCGTGGGCGCTTGGCCTAAAGTAGCCTAAACTTTGGCTGACGATAGATTCTCTACACGTGCAGTTAGCGCGCCAAACTTAGAAACTGCTGATGACAGTGAATTTGAACAATACAGTGTAGTAGTTGGTTTAATGCAGTAGAGAGCTGTATGTTAGAAGTTACCGTTGAGTGGTAATTGATAAGAACTTTGATATTAAGTGTACGTTTGAAATAACTGTGTTTGAAGAAAGGAGAAACATTCAAAGAACTGTGTCAATTTAATTCTTAAACAGTTAGAAGACGTTGAGCAATTTATATGTAGAGATAAGGAAAGTTCTTGAGGTAGGTCACAACTAAGAAAGAAAAGAGTTGGTGACATATTTGGTGGCAGCAGCGGTGGAATTCGAAACAACGTCTGGGATTCGAAACAACGTCTGGGATTCGAAACAACGTCTGGGATTCGAAACAACGTCTGGGATTCGAAACAACGTCTGGGATTCGAAACAACGTCGACTGGTGAATACGCATTCAAATCATTGGTAAATCTACGACAACGAAAGCCTCAACGACAAAGGTATAAAAGTTGGTTGTTATCAAACAAAGAACAATTCCCAATACTTCAAACACAAAAGAAAACTGGTGTTTTCCAGAAAGGACAGCACTGAAGTAAAGAAGTAAGATGGAGAAATTAAGTGTCAAGAAACAAGCAGAACTGAAGAAGATGTCTTCTGAAAGATTAAAGCAGCGCTTGTTAAAGGCTGGTTTTGAAGAAGAGAAACTGAAAGATATGTCACGTGAGGACATGTTAGAAGCGCTAGCTGAAGTCTGGCTTAAGGAAGAAGCAGAAGAAGAAGGTGCTGTCGGCGGTGTTGTGGAAAAGGTTATTGAAAAACCGCCTGGACTTATGTCTATGGAGATGATGATGCAGTGGATGATGATGAAAGAAGAAAGAGAGGAGAAACGAAGACAAGAAGAGAAAGAAAGAGAGGAGATACGAAGACAAGAAGAGAAAGAGAAAGAGGAGAAACGGAGACAAGAAGAGAAAGAAATGCGACAGGAAGAATTACGTCTTCAGAGAGAAAAGGAAGAGAAGGCAGAACGTCTTCAGAGAGAAAAGGAAGAGAAGGCAGAACGTCTTCAGAGAGAAAAAGAAGAGAAAGCAGAAAATGCACGACAGGAAGAATTACGTCTTCAAAGAGAGAAAGAAGAATTGCAAAGGCAGCAATTTGAAATTCAATTAGAGCAATTGAGAAAAGATAGAGAAGATGCTGAAAGGAGAAGATTAGAGCAGATGATTGAATTTGAAAAGGCGCGGAAAAGTGACGAAGAGATACGTCAGCAACAGATTGAAGAGAAGAGACTACGTGAAGAAGAAAAGGAAAAAGTGCGAATTTCAGAGTTGGAGCGAGCAGAACAGGTTAGACAAGAAGAACTGAAATTACAGAAAGAAAGCATGGAGAAGGCGGAAGAGGAAAGACAAGAACGTTTAAAGTTGGAACAACAAAAAATAGCATTAAAAGAAGCACAACTCAAAGAGGAGAAACAAAATAGAGAAGCTCAAGAACAAAGAAGAGAAGAAGAACGAGAAGAACAGAAAAGGAAACAGGAAGAAAGTGAAACGATGGTTTCGAAAATAAAGAAAATTGGTGATGCCATGAAACACGTGTTACCTAAAATGCCAAACGATATGATGGAGGTGCCATTATATTTCGAAACGGTTGAGAATGCGTTTCGTAGTTTCAACGTGCAAGAACAATTCTGGGTGAAGTTACTATTGCCATTGATGACTCCGAAAGCTAGAACTGTTCTAAACAGATTGTCATTCGATGATTTAGACGATTATCAAGTCGTGAAACAGCACTTGTTAAAAGAATTCAAGTTGACACCGAGAGAGTACAGATCGAAGTTTATTGATGCGAAGAAGACAGCTGAAGAAACGTATACAATGTTTACAGCAAGGCTGAAGAACTTGCTGAACTATTATGTGAAAAGTCGCAAAGTGGATAAGAATTTTGAGAAACTGTTTGATTTGTTAGTGGCGGATAAGTTGAAAGAATCACTACCACCAGGTCCACTACAGTTTGTATTGTCGAAGGAAGGAACTGATTGTTACGAAGCTAGTGTTGTGGCAGACCTAGCAGACATTCATGTTAATAATCGAATTGGTTTGGCAATTCCGAATAAGACAAGTTTTGATTTTGTACCCAATGTAAAAAGAAATCAACAGTTCACTCCAAATTTTGGTTTTCATTGGAAGAGCAATCAAGAAACAGGAAATCAGTTCAGAGGTGCAGAAGTGAAACCAAATTCTCCGGTTGTTCACGAGAATAGAGAGTCGATGATGACCAGACAACGTCAGGTATATAACAAATCACCACCAAGGTTTGTCGCAAGAGAAGGCAATGCATCGTTTACTCCATATAAGAGAAAAGAAAGCATCGAACAACGAGGTGCAGTGGTGAAACGTTGTCATAACTGTGGATCAGACAGGCATTTGATGAAATTCTGTCCAGTTCCTGTTACAACCTCAAATTATGGAAAACAAGAACATTCGAGGGTGAATCGAATTCAAGTGGTTGATAATTCTGAAAGTCAAGCCACAGAACATCAGAACAATGAAACTGAAGTAAAGTCAGTGATGAAATGTCACCTTTCACCTGATATTCAGAAAGAAATTCTATTGCACAATGGAATGCAGAAAGAAATGGCTGGAAGAGATGAAAGTACAACATTGAAGAAAGTGGTATTGCAGTACGTCGAGGTAGAAATTCGTGGAACAGCAGGAAAAGAACCAATAAAAGTAAAAGCACTTATTGATTCTGGAGCAGAGGTTCCGGTGATTAGTGAAGAATTACTGGAAGGCATGAAGGTGGAGCAGATTGGAAAAGTGAACTTACAATGCGTGGCAGGAGATGCCATTCCTGCAAAGTTGGTGAAAGTTGATGTAAGGCTGTGTTGTAACGATGTGGAAGAAGAGGTAATTCCGCATAAAGTCAAATGTTCACTTACACCGTATGTGACATTGATGTGTGCTAGTATTGCAAAAATGGGAAGCACAGAAAGATTCTTGTTGCATCCAGAAATCATTGCAGAACTTAAAGCCGTGCCACAAGTGAAAATGATACAAGGAGATGTGCAAGCGAATGTAACGACGAGATTGCAGAGTCAGCGAAAGAAAGTGGTAGATGTCGAAGAGGAAAGTGAAACTGAAAGTTCAAGTGAAGAGGAAAACGAAAGTGATGATCAACAAAGTTTAATACAAGACGGTATAACAGCAGAAATGAGTGAACAAGAGATGGCTGCATGCAAGAATGGTAATCTAAATGAAACGAAAGAGGATAATGAATGTGATGTGGAGATAGCAGATTTGTTTCAAGAAAATGAGAAAGATGAAGAACAACAGATGCAGATTGCAGACGCAAGGAAATTCGAAGAACAGCAGAGACAAGATGAATCATTGAAAGCATGGTGGAATTTAGCGCCAGATAAAGAATCTGAATTCTGCGTGGTAAATGGCTTACTGTACAAGAGATATCGAATATTAGAGCAAACGATATATCAATTGGTGTTACCAAAAGAGCGACGAATGAAAGTGATGGAGTTGGCTCACGAATCAGTATTTGGAGGACATCTTGGAGAAGAGAAAACTAGAGAACGAATAAAGTTGTCTTTTACGTGGCCAAAGATGAGAAGAGATATAGTGAAATTTTGCAAATCATGTGAGAAATGTCAGTTAAAGGCAAGAAGTTTGGTGATGGACAGGGTTCCTATCACTCCAATTCCAAGAGAAGATGTGGCGTTTAGAAGAATTACGGTGGATTGTGTAGGACCAATCGAGCCAGCATCTGCTGCAGGTCACAAGTACTGTTTATGTATTGTCGATTCTTGCACAAGATGGCCTACAGTGTTTCTGTTGAAATCATTAACTGCGAAGGCTGTATGTGATGCTTTGATGGAGTTGTTCATGAACGTTGGTGTACCTTCTGTGATCACAAGTGACCAAGGAACAAATTTTACTGCGAGTCTGACAAGAGAATTTCTGAATTTAATGGGGTGTAGTCCAAGATTTGACACGCCAGGTCATCCAGAGGCAGCTGGATTAGTAGAAAGATGGAATCAAACATTCAAGAAAATGATCCATCATGTAATTGTTGACAATCCAAGGCAATGGCATAAAGTAATTCCGTTTACAGTGTGGGCATTACGAGAAGTACCGAATGCAACTACTGGAATTGCTCCTTATATGTTGGTGTATGGAAAGATTCCGCGTGGACCACTGGCAATTCTAAAAGAAAGTTGGACAAGAGAAATTAATTTACCACCTCATATTGGAATCCAACCAGAAAAGTACTTGAAAGACATGAAAGCAAATATGGAAAAAGCATTACTGTTTGCAGAATCATATACACGAGAGAAGCAATTACAGTATACGAATCAATACAACAAAAGAGCGAAACATAAAGAATTTGAACCGGGTGAAAAAGTTATTGTGTTGTATCCGACGTCAACAAATAAACTGATTTCACGATGGCATGGTCCATGTACTGTCATACAACGAAGGTCCAAGTACTCTTATTTGATTGATATGGGTGACGATTGTCGAAAGATAATTCACGCAAATAAAATCAGAAAGTACATTACAAGAGCAATGAGTTGTGGATTAATCGTTGAAGAAGATGAAGACTTTGGTTCAGTGGTTGAGTTGTTGACGAAGAATGACTTGCAAGATGAAAAGAATTCACTGAATCTTGATCCTGAACAGATTAGTCATTTAACATTATCTCAACAAAAACAATTGCTGGAAGTACTGAACAGATATTCTGATCGATTTTCTGAAAAGCCTGGACTATGTACATTGGTTGAGCATGAAATTGAACTGAAACCGGAATTTCGTGAAAAAGAATTTATGGCTTACCGAATTCCACTCATCTATCGAGCAGAAGTTGAACGACAAATTAAAGAAATGCTTCAAGCCAACATTATAAAACCATCTTCGAGCAGAATGGCAAGTCCGCTGGTAATTGTTAAAAAGAAAGACGGTTCTCTGAGACTTGCCTGCGACTACAGATACATTAACTCGTTCACTGTGGATTGTAAATATCCAATGCCGATTGTAAAAGATGTTTTGCACAAAGTTGGAAAATCAAATGTGATCTCAATTTTTGATTGTCGAAGTGCTTACTGGACTTGTCCTGTTAAGCAAACTGATCAATGGAAAACTGCTTTTGTTACTCACAATGGACTGTACGAGTTTACTCGTGTTCCTTTCGGAATGATCAACTCAGGAAGAACATTTGTTAAAGCAATTAACATGGTTTTACAGCCTATAAATGAATTTGCTGAGCCCTATGTAGATGACATTGCTGTGCATTCAGATGACTGGAAGATTCATTTACAGCATTTAGATGCATATTTAATGCAAATGAGACTGCATAACATTACTCTGAACTTAAAGAAATGTATCTTTGGTAAGAGTGAGGTAAAGTTCATCGGTCATGTGGTTGGTTCTGGAACGATTCAAATGAATCCAGATAGAATTGAAAGTTTAATTAATTTGAAAACCCCAGAAACGAAGAAACAAATTAAGCAATTGCTGGGATTTTTTGGTTACTATAGACAGTTTATCAAAGATTTTGCACAGATTGCGAAGCCTCTATCTGATTTGACAAGCAAACATGTTCCAGATAAGATTGATTGGACTGATAGACATCAACAGGCATTTAATTTACTTAAAGATGCTGTACGCTCTAAAGTTGTTTTATATGTTTTTGATGTTGGAAAACCTTTTAATTTGTACTGTGATAGTAGTGATTTTGCAGTAGGAGCTGTTTTAACACAGATGGATGATAAGGGAATAGAACGCCCTGTATCATTTATAAGTCAGAAATTGACTGACACTCAGAAGAGATGGGCAACTGTAGAGAAAGAAGCCTATGCTATTGTTTGGGCTCTAAATAAGTTGAAAGAGATAATAATTGTAGTGTCGTTCTACTACTATCGTGTACTCTGTATATTCAGTAAGTAAGTCTACTGTAACACTCTTTATTGTTCAACACCCATTATACACTATGTAAGCTACACAGCGCTCGTGACTCCACCACACGCACCGACTGGTGATAATTGCCGGAACTGTCCTTAAATACTCCCACGATGACGACGATGGCAGCCTAGCCCGGCCAGCCGCACATGCATGCACCAGCTCCTCCCATGATGACACTACATGGTCAGTCACAATAAAAAACCCGAGCCGCGGGTTTTCTTGCAACCCAGGTGCGTGTGGAGAACCAACAAATAATCAAGCGCGATAACAGTAAAACAATGAAAGTTCAAATCAACTAGTAAGCGACAATCAAAGCGTAATAACATCGTACGTCTCAATCAGCATAATCCATAATGTTGATAAACACAAGAAAGCTAACATGACATCAGTAAATAATGTACTCAAACGCGAAACTAAACGATAACAATAAAGTTCGGTTAGCAATCACAACCAAAACTAAAGAAATAATGTAACCATTATTGTAAAGCGAGTGGAACATTGAACTCCGAACTAGAAATGTAAAGTTTAACAGAATAACGCTTTGTCGGTCCAATAATGTTCTCGAGTCGTCTAGCTGCACCGCAAGTAATGGGTAGCGACTGCGGCAACAAAATACGAATTTGTGACGGTTTATGTAAAACTGTAATGTGCCACTGAAACCGTAATTTACGTCCCAAACAACGACGCGAGAGACTAATGTGAGAAATTGCATTTACAGCGACGATGTCATAATCATTCAAAGCATATCGCAGCTCGTACCAGGGAATCACAACCGTGTCTTCTGTGTTTAATATGTGCATAGTTAACCGAACCGACTTAGCAGTCGACGATTTCCCACAGTAGCAAAATTTCCGAACAATCCCACTTAAAAATATGAACAAAAGAAACATGATCACCGTAATCTGGAACCAAGGAAACTCTGCATAACCCAATGAAACCGTGGAACTGGATGTGGTAACAGTTGTTGACCGTGAAAAAATCCAAACCGGTGGAATAGAATTAGCTTGTACGACCTGTGGTAGCGCCAATACAATAGCCGACAATCGATGCACCCTAATCACCAAATAAATAGTTACTATAGTAAGCAGAGTAATCAGAACGGATCCAACAGGTATAAGAAAAGATTGTGAAGTAGAGTACCATGGAGAATCCGTATTACCTAACATGTCAAGTTGATCTCGAAATATGTCTGCCTTTGACTTAAATATAACCTGCCCGTCTTTGACAGACTGCATAGCTCTAGCAAATTCTTCAGTCAACTGTTCATCAGCCGCCGTGGATGCATTTGAATGAGTTAAAAAAATAGGTAACTGTAGTGTAATTTGTTCAGCCACTGTAGCATCAGCCTTCAATGTAGCCCAGTCCGATCGACCAAAGAACTGTTGAATGACAGCCAAGTTAAACTGGTGCACCACTGTATGCGTCGTGTTAAATAGGTCAGCCTCCTGGCACGATGCAGGGAAAATATACTGATCAGTAATCAGTGTGCATTCATTAGGGATGGAAATATGACAAGAAATGCATGCTGCGATCCGCTTAGGATGTAATGTAGGACAATTCAACGTCATGTCAGATAAACTATTTTCAATCGCTATTGTATTGGATGTTAAATACACAAATGAAGACGGCTTTTGATTAAGAAGAAGCATCGCGCAAAACCTCTGAACAGAAACTGGATCATCAATATATAATGCCAATATACATGCTTCCGGATTAGTGTTCAACTGGATGTCACTCATGTCAACAATGCGAAAATTATCACCGCTCTGTAATGACGGAAGCACCTCCCAGACGGCAAACGTGTGACTGACGGAATCAACCGCAAAATAACGGGGTAAGTGGTCAAGTAACGTAGCATGCTGATTGTCTGCACTAATACCCTTGGCTACAACCGTGACTTTATAGAGTTCCATAGAAAAATTTAAAGTTGTAATAGGAATTTTCAATGTAATGTAAATGAAACTGCGCTGTATAGTAGCAATATGAGTATTAACTCTGTAAAAGTATGCAGGATCATTGACTAGCAGTCGAACAGTTAGCCTTAAAGACTCCAAATGTCTGGTAAGTCGTACTAGCACGCGTCGAATGTCCTCCTTATGCACGAGAGTGGCCTCCAACCTTCCTGCAACTAGTGACTCAACAGATAACAACAGACTATGCAAATTAGCTTCCAAACACGTGAAATTATACAGTGTCTCAGCCATGTAAAAAGCCATCTGCAATGACGTCTGAAAATCCAATCTCATGGCTCTACCTATGTCCAACAAAATTTTATCGTGACCAGTAACCTGTGAACGGATAGCATCCAACCGTTGGTTAGTAATACTAGTTGCACTAGCTAAAGTAGTAACGTCTGCCTCAAACTGACCAAGTGTGCGTTGCTGATTTTCAAGGACCGTCTTAATACGATCCTGCATCGCTTGAATATCCGAATCCCTTGCAACTCCAAACAAAGAATGAGCCACATCACCAATGAAATTGACAAATCCCCGTTTATGAATACGTGGTTTGCGACGCTTACCTCGCTCACCTTTAAGTGTATTTCGGACACGGTCGACCAGATTATTAATTTTAACTTCCGCTCTCCTATGTAAATTGTGTATTGCTGTAAACATACTAAGGTAATCAGAACAACTGCTTGGCGTTGAAGTATTTCCAAACATACAAAGAGGTTCATCAACCACTGGTGGCAGTGATTTGACCCTGGGCAATGCAACATCAAAGGTGTGAACCCAAACATCCGTACTGACCTCCAACACACCCAATGAGTGCAAATACACCCCATAAGCTCCTCGATTGAGAACGACTCCAGGCGTCGCATAAATCAGATTAACGTTCATGACCACGAGCAGAGCCATGATAATCAATTCCCAGGGAATCCATCCTATAATAAAATAAAATAAAGTTTGATTAACCAGACTATTATAGAACCCCTACCCATTACACAATGCAATCATGAGCAACCTCGAAAGTGAAACCGAATTCTAAGAATAACAGACAGAGAGGAGAGGTTTAACGATTTAAAATCACACCACTCGAGCTTGCCAAAATAAGATAAGAGTTGAATGATAGCATATTCTCGCTCACTAATCGACTGTACTTAGAACGGCTATCTCTCCCAACGAATTTGGCAAAGGTGCAGGGCAGGCATCCATCCTATAATAAAATAAAATAAGGACGGGCAGGCATAATCTGAGCTGCTCCGGCTGCATGCATCCGCCTACGGTGACAAAGTTACAAGGTTAGACAAGGTTATGCTGGCTTAAGGAAACTAAAATGACTAAATGCAATATGATCACTGACAAAACCAGACACTTTACTAGAAATTAATGACTCGAAATTATGTCTCATATATCGAACATCACTGATCAAAAGCAACGCAAAACTGCTAACATTAATACGTCATAAAACGATATACTTTATATATACAATATGGTGTTAACTTCTGTCACTCCGTTTCTCCAATAAAACACTGCACTGTAATAAGACCCGTCAATTAGTGATTAGATAGTCCCTTCAATAAAACCTTCAGGTTGGCAAACTGACATATCGTACCATTTTTATCCACGACTACAAAGTCGATTTCCTAGCGCTGAATTTACCCGTTGTGGTAAATGTGTAAATAGATGATCGGCCGATCTTAATCTCTAGAATATTAATGAAATGCGCTGTATAGTATTCACTCTTGTGACCTTCACAGCATAATCCACTAAAGTAAAATATAGCAGGCTTCAATCCAATCACAAGAGGTGAATATTCTCCCTAAAACATGTACACAATGTTATCATTCTCAGGAGACCACAGTGGTAACGAACATCAGTTGCAACCAGTCTAATTACTCATGAACACGCTTATAAGCATTCATAAACCGCTCAGGCGTTGGTCGTTTCCTAACCTTTCCTGACATAGTTCGCTTGATATGAAATTCCCTCTTCAAACAATCACTAACATCCTTCTCATGAATCCATTCCGGCTTAAAAGACTTATTCCTAAATATGACTCGATAAAATCTTTGTTTATTAACGAATTTCATTCCGCTTAATTGCTCTGCTTCAATCCATGGCGACGGCGATGACACATTGTCTGGCGATGTGCCAGGCATCAGCTTTTGAGAATTGTCTTTAACCGGAACGACAGGAGGAGCTTCCTCCGACTCCATAAAATCTCTTCGATCCACATACGGCTTTAATCGATCCGCATTCACAGGATGACGCAAAAGTTTGTTAGTCAAAGAGTGTCTTAGTAAGTAAGTATATGGACCTATTTGAGACGTAATGTAATAAGGTCCAATGAACTTCCGATAAAGTTTAGGTTTTTTACCTACCGGTGTAACAGGATTAAACAACCACACAAGACTCCCAATAGCATAATGTGTATCGGTTGTTTTAAGATCATAGGTCCTCTTATTCCGAGCCTGAAGGGCCAAAGTTTCCCCTACTGCTTCTTTTCTAGCCATCTCAAGTGCGTTACCTATTCGCTTTACATACTCATTAGTGGTCTGTGGTTCGTCAGACAAACCCATTCGTTGATCAACAGGTAACTTAAGATCCCTTCCAAATAGTAAGAATGCAGGGCTATGACCCAGATTTGCACTCGTTGTCGCACGAAGAGCATACATTATCGCCGGCATAAAATCAGGCCACTCGACTTCATTCTTACAATGAAGTCTCAACATTTTCCATATGGATCGATTCACAATCTCACACGCCCCATTTGAACGAGGAGAATACGAAGCCGTGTGAATTCTTGTAACTCCAAACAATGAGGATAACTCAGTCACAATTTTACTTAAAAAATTTGCTCCCCGATCCGAAAGCAAAGTTTCAGGTGGTCCAAAACGAGTGAAAATTTCTTTATATAATGCCTCAGCAATCGCCTGAGCTGACTGTTGTTTGAGCATGATAAATTCAGGCCATCTTGTGAGTGATTCGACACAGAGAAGAATGTAATTATAACCCTCTTTGCTTCGAGGCAGTTTGAGGATGTCCATATGCCATCTGCCAAAAATCTGCTTAATGGGCAATGATGTCAGTGGTGGTTTGTTCAACGGAACGGGATATTTACATTCTTGGCACTGCCTGCACGACGTGATATGTCTATGCAGATCACTGTGCATCCCTCTCCAGTAATATTTACGCCTGATTGACAGATAACATCTGTGAAATCCTGGATGAGAACACTCTTCGTGATAACCATTCAGAACACGTTGTCGCATACTTTTCGGAACCACCAGCTGATTAATATAACTCTTCTGTGGTCCTCTAGATCGAGGCTGATAATAGTGAAAAAGTAGTCCGTCGTGTAAAGCATACTCAGAAATCTCGATTACTAACTTTCGGGCATCCTTATCATTCTCAGGCAATTCGCCTGACTCCAAATAACGAATGAAAGGCTTACAATCCAAACATTTATTCTGTTCTTTTGCTATCTCTATTAGAAATGCGTCACCATCTGGTTCCTTAGGTGCAATCAAATCATCCTCCACTATGAGATTCAAGTCCACCTGTTGAACCTCATTATCAACCTGAGCCAAAAGATGCTCCTCAGCGTCATCATGACCATCCGAGGATATTGGATATGATCGTCGCGATAATGCGTCTGCATTAGTATTCGTCTTCCCTTTTTTGAATCTAACGTCGAACGTATACTGCTGTAATTGTAATGACCATCTTAGTAACCTGCCAGATGTACTCATTTTTAATGACTGCAAATACTTCAAACTGATATGATCGGTGTAAACTGTAAATGGAGAATTTGCCAAATAACAGTGAAATTGTTTTATTGCACATATCATGGCCAACATTTCCAACTCCGTGACCGAGTAAGCTCTCTCACAAGCAGTTAAAGACCTCCCCCAAAAGCAATGGGGTGTTCCCTAGCAGAAGCATCTTCCTGAGCTAACACAAAACCTATTGCTTGGGAACTTGAATCACAATTAATTATAAATGGCTTAGTCATGTCAGGATAAATCAGTACAGGTGCAGTCGTCAACGCCTGCCTCAATCGAACGAAAGCTTCTTCGCAGCTATCATCCCATACGAATTTCATGTCCTTCCGTAGCAATCGATTCAATGGACTTGCAATGATCGAAAAATTAGCTATAAACTTGCGATAATAAGATGCAAGGCCCAAAAATGATCGTATCTCTTTAGGAGTCCTTGGTCTTGGATAATCGCGAATGACCTTGACCTTCGAATCATCCACACCCACGCCATGAGGAGATAAAACGTGCCCCAAATAAAGAATTTTATCCAAACCAAACGAACATTTTCGAGGATTTAACTTCAAATTAGCATCATTGAGGCGGTCAAAGACTTCCTGCAAATGAACCAGGTGTTGATCAAAATTCTGACTATACACAAGAATATCATCCAGATAACACAAGACAGACTTAAAATGTAAGTTCTGAAAAACTCTGGACATGAGTAACTGAAAAAATGATGGCAAATTTCTTAAACCGAACGGTGCAGCTCGAAATTGAAACTGACCCTGATGTGTTATAAAACTCGATTTTTCCCTCGAGTCAGGGTGTAACGATATTTGGTGATAACCACTCCGTAAATCCAACAAACTGAAATACTTAGGCTTTGCCTCTGTCACAGCATCAAAAATATCCGTTAATTGAGGTAATGGAAAACTTATCGGTGCGGTGACAGCATTGAGCTTTCTATAATCAACACAAAAACGAATCTCTCCGTTTTTCTTTTTCACCAACACAACAGGCGAACTCCACATACTATCACTCGGTTCAATCAACCCTGCTGATAACATTTTTTCTGTCTGTGATGCTATTTCGGCCTTGGCAGCAATAGAATGTCGATAAGCCTTTTGGTGGATGGGTACGGCGGAACCAGTATGAATCGAATGTTGAGTAAAGCTAGTTCTGCCAAGATCGGTCAATGATGCCGAAAATGTACCTAAATTGGCTTTCAGAAAATCCTTCAATCTAACATTCTCATCCGCAGACAAGTTATCAGAATGATAATTAATTTTAAGGTCGTCCAAAGATCTTGATTGTTCAGTGCCAGTCAGTTTATTCGCATTATCATGATCATTAGAGGATGCGTTATCATGTTTTTTTATTGGCACCCTCAGATCGTCCAAGGGCATTGCATGATTGAAATGTGTAGCGTTGGTGCTTGTGGTTGGTGGTTGTTCCTGATTATCACCAGAAAACGATGCCAACACATCTGAAAGAATAGGTTCCACGCACGCTAACGACTTATGCCGCGGCAGCCAAAGTACTTGATTTGTTGGGTTCAAAACCTTGCAAACAGCCGTTCTTTTAGAAGAATCGATGGCGCTCCTTGCACAAATGAATTTACGTTTTGCCTCAATTGGGAATGGTTCAATTATCGATGTGTCAGACGAATACTTAGCCGGTAGTAAAACTGGCACCAAAGTTTCAGACAAAGGTGGTAAAACAGTTGCATGCAGAGTACAGACAGTGTTAGAACGAACATTAGAAGTTGACAAACGAGTGGCAGTCAAATTATCATAAAAGGTGACAACCTTTTCATCAAAATCGATCCGTGCCCCACTCGCCTCCAAAAAATCTAATCCCAAGATCAAACTGTACCCCACCTGTGGCAGAATCAATACCTCACAAGGAATGCTCAACCCCGTAATCGTTACAGTAATTTCCGCTCTACCTTGTACCTGCACAGGATGACCGTCAGCCAAAAACACATCTCTATTGTCTCCCTCCCTCAATGGTTTTAAAGGAATTTTTAGTTTTTGCAGAAATGCGGCACTCATGCAAGACACACTCGCCCCAGAATCAAGCAAAGATTGTACAGTATGATTCCTAATCGTGACAAAAATTGTGTTTCTATGCATTGCAACTTTATCAGTCTGCGCATAAATTCTGTCCGTGTTAACGTTTATCCCGCCCGCCGACTGTGGACGACGGGAAGCGAATTCCTATGTTTGACTATAGCGCCCCTTTGTTGACCTGCAAACAGACTGTAAATGACCTCGCTTAGAACACCTAAAACAAGTAACCCCCCGGGCGCGACAGAAGTTATTTGAAGTATGAATACCTCCACAATTTCCACATGTTGGCTTGGAAGTTGTGCGCCAGGCGTTCAGTGGCTGCGAACGGTAAGGCGGTCGTGGTCGCCACGACGGTGAATCATGTGGTCGATTATTCTCCGAGTGTCCTGGATAAGACTGCGCCGATGGTGGATAGCCTCGTGAAGTCGATGTCGCGTAGGGCTCGAGACGTGGCTCCAACACTGGCTTAGGTGACTGATCCACGAACGTGACATGATGGGGTGAAGGCGTCCTGCGTCTCGTAGAATTAATCGCTGCGACACTCGTAATCTGTAGTTGCTTTAGCTCCTCGCGGATAGCGGCGAGCTCGGACACAGTGTGACGGATATGGTGATCAGTGTCTGATTGGTCTTCCTGCGACAATTCCGTCAATCGTCCCCATTTCCGTAGCCCCTCAATTGTAGTTAAATCATGCTGCAGAACATGCTGTCTAATGTTCGAACGTAGACCGTTCAATGCCACGAGGAACGTCTGGCCAGCGTCGACATCAAGTTTTTGAGCCGCTTGCTGGACACTTGTTAAGAAATCATCAACAGACTGGTGCGGTAATTGTTTGAGACTCCACAAGTCAGCAGCGCGTTTCCAGGCATCCGTCGCTTTAGGTCCGTAACGCAGGGTCAGAGCGTCCCGCAAGGCACCAAAATTCTGACGTGTTGTCTCCGACTGCGTGTTAAACCACACCGCTGCTCCATTCTTAAGCAGAAGCGGTAATGCTGCTAATTTCTGCGCCCCCGACATGCGTCGAAACGTTGACCATAGTTCGAAATTCTTCAAAAACTCAAGAATGTCTTCCTGCTGATTTCCCGTAAATGGTGAGGGAACCAATGTATTCCCAGCCATTTCAGAGTCAGATGATATTGAATCAGCGTCAGAACCGTCGTCAGAATCGATAACAGCGTTGCTTGATTGCGGCGACAAAACGAATGCCGGAGACGTAGATAGAAAAGCGTCTGCAGGCGGTGTGAGAACCTGTGGCGCAGACGTGGAGGGAAAAGCGTCAGCAAGCGGTGTGGGAACCGGTGGCGAAGACGTAGTGGGCAAAGCGTCTGCAGGCGGAGCGAGGACAGCAAATGGAGAATCAGTGGGAAGATTCAAAGAAGATGGCAGCAACCCAGAGAAGCCGGATCCCGTTGGAGTAGAAATTAGTGTCTTACCGGAACGAAGTAAGTAACGGCCTGTTGTTTGATTGTCCGGCCCACTCATCTATGTGATGTTCTAGGAGTACGGTGCGTGTGACGAGTGTCTGTAGTCAGATGATCCAGAAACGTTGTCTCGAGAGGTACGGAAGCGACCTTTTCTTTTGAGTTCTCCACCACTTGTAGTGTCGTTCTACTACTATCGTGTACTCTGTATATTCAGTAAGTAAGTCTACTGTAACACTCTTTATTGTTCAACACCCATTATACACTATGTAAGCTACACAGCGCTCGTGACTCCACCACACGCACCGACTGGTGATAATTGCCGGAACTGTCCTTAAATACTCCCACGATGACGACGATGGCAGCCTAGCCCGGCCAGCCGCACATGCATGCACCAGCTCCTCCCATGATGACTTACGCTGTCTTGAGATTATACCTTATAGCTTACTTTAGCACAATATGGACACGATTGAAAAGGTATCGTTAATACTTAATAGTCCTGTCTTCATTGGAATCCGGGAATCTGGTTGGCCTTCTGACTCCACCAGTGATGGTCTTGCTAATGGTCTTCATCCGATCAATATCCATCATCCATCGCCCGAGGCTTCTGCCGCCTCCATCGTCTCCTCCTCCTCCTCCACCTCGTCGTCGTCCTCCTCCTCCTCTTACTTCTCCTCCTCCTCTTCCTCCTCCTCATCTTCCTCCTCCACCATCAAACGATTTTCCGTCACTGCAGACGCTGCCTGCACGCTCTCACCACCAGACGAACGACTGAACGAAGAAAACATGGAAGAAAGAGACGAAGGTCGATTGGAGCAGAAATCCATCAAACTGTCTCCTGCCTCTGTAGCAGGCATCTCTGCCGTCGACTGCTTTCGCTTGTTGTGCGATAAGCTAAGCACTTGAAGACCTTCTCGCTCGAGTTCGAATCCTCGTGTCTTCTGTCCAATTAACTGATAACAATTAAAGGGCAAAGACTACGCTTAAAAACACACACTAGTGCATACACGCCTCTGTAAAAAAAACTTTACAGACTTCGGTTAAACACATGCATCAGAGTATTCATATATGGTGCTTATCCATGATATCCACAACAATCCAACATCACTTTAAACGTGAAGTTCCTTTGAAAGCCATCTGTAGATATGCTAACACCGGATGGATGCTGATTTTGTCGTTGTGGCCGTTTGGACACACATTGGTGAAACTATCCGAAAATACGCTATATATATTGCTTGGATAAATACATGCATACATACATAAATAAATACATACATTCATTCACACATACATATATAGCCTACGTAAATATTGTATTGTATTGTATTGTATTTGAACACTTGTTATAGCGCCTCTACCAGATTGCCCATTCAGAGGCGCTCCCGACTACAGCGCGGACGCTGAATCGGAGTTTCACGCCGAAGCGCATGAGCAATTGTGAGTGAAGGACTTGCCCAGGGTCCCTACGCGGCGGCTTTGAGGTGGATCGAACCCGCAACCCTCCAGCTGCAAGGCACCGAACATACCCCTATACCACCACGCCTCGCACAGGTAAGCCTCAGCATAAGCCATACGTATTATTTCTATCTGTCTGTCTGTCTGTCTGTCTGTCTGTCTGTCTATCTGTCTGTCTGTCTGTCTTTCTGTATGTCTGTCTGTCTGTCTATCTATATGTCTGTCTTTCTGTATGTCTGTCTGTCTGTTATTCTGTCTGTATGTATGTATGTATGTCTGTCTGTTATATACATACAATCATACATACCTAAATACATACATACGTACATATACTGTACATACTTACATACATACATCGGATACATCTTAGCACAAACTGCATGTCGCTTAACTTCACGACGCATCCACATCAGTTGTATACTGCAGAGAAAAATACAATGATCTCTATAGGTTCGTCGTCGAGATGTCTTGTATGGCAGGCACCAAAGTAGGTCTAACACTCGTAATACTGGTAGCTACAGTTGTCTGATTTATTACAGGAGACAATACACCAGTGTCTGCTACTCATAGGCATCACTGGCGTTGGCACCGATGAACATGTTCGCCGTCGTTGCTTGACGGAGTCGAATGCACTGGAACGATGGCGAATGTTCTTCCCTCAGGCAAAGCAGCAGCAGCAGCGGATGAAGTGGCTCCATAGAAGACGGAACTAAAGACGGTGGAACCCACGAGAGACAGGTACAGGTGCGGCTATAGGCAACAATTACGGTAAGGTTTACTATAGACAGGGAGACGGGAAGGTCAGCAACAGACAGTAGCATAGACAAAGACAGGAACAGAGAGACTGAGGAGAGACAGAGAGGAAGGAGAGGAGACAAATAGTGACACGGAGACACAGCAACAGTAACACTAACAAAGATAGGAACAGAGAGAATGAGGATAGATAGTGAGGAGGAAGAGGAGACAGACAGAACAGATTGATAGGCAGATACACAACAGAGACAGAGGCAGAGATAGCAACAGACAGAAGCAGAGATAGAGATCGCAACAAAGACAGGGACAGAGACATGGAGATTAGACACACAAACATATACAGGGACGGAGACAACAAGAAAGACTGGCATATGATTTTAGAGTGAACATTGGTACAGTCAAGAGCTGCACGTAGAGACACGTGACTGTCTCCTCACGGCGATGTGAATACATTATAATTGCATGTCGTTGAAGAACTAACGGCAACAAGCAACGAACACAGAAACAGACAGGCAATACGACTGACACAGACAGAGGCACACATGCGGACATAGGTGCACACTGCATGGAGTACGTATACCATGGTGACGAAGGTGGCGAACTGCTTGTATGCTGCTGCTGCTGCTGCTTCTGTTGCTGGCCTGCATCGACGAACTATATAGTTATCGTCGTATATATGTAGTTGTTGCCGCTGGTCGTCGTTGGTCGGCGCTACTGCGTATTATTTACCAGAACAGTTCTAATACACCGACACTTCACCTCTTCTCAGACGCACAGGTAAGCCCCAGCATAAGCCATACGTACATTTCTATCTGTCTGTCTGTCTGTCTGTCTATCTGTTTGTCTATCTATTTGTCTTTCTGTCTTTCTGTCTATTGTTCTCTCTGTCTGTCTGTATGTCTGTCTGTCTATCTCTCGTCAAAAACAATAATAAATAATGTGACCAGAAGAAGGCTCTGGATCCAGAGCGAAATAGCCTATCTGTCTATGTATTTCCATCTGATTTAGAGGTTGTACACTACTGAATCGCCTTAAAAAATAGAACATTTAAAAAATCAATATATGTTGATATATTATCATCAGAATGCTATTAAAGGAGATGATTAGGAGGGAGAAAACAAAAGAGGAAAAGTCGCAGAAAAGTGCAATAACGTCACGGATGGAAAAAAGCCACAGAAAACCCAGGAAAAATGACAAGAAAAATGACCATGCAGAAAAGGCGAATTACTTTTAAAGGGTATTTGCAATTTTTGCAATTTGAAACCCTGAAACTGTGCCAAAAAGTCTTGAGGACTAAAGAAACTTCCTCAGAAATTTTATCGACGAACGTAGCTTTTGGTCGTCACACATCTTTCTTAAAAATTAAACCTAGCACTGGCAATGTAGTCCTACTGGATTATTTCATAATAGACATGTGATTTATTTATTATTATTACATTATCGTTTAAACTTTATGTTACTATATAAGGCGTAGCTTGGATTATAGCAAACACAACAGCACATATTATGTAAAACCTAATTAAGTGCTTCCCAGATCGCAAGAAATTGTTAGTTTCTATGCAAAAACATGGGGAAGCAGTGAACCCTATTGGCGTTGGTGAATGGCCGGGCATTCTGCATCATCAGTTGGATAAGCACGATTTCTTATTACCTGAATTTAGATCCGATTCACTTATAATGCATGTTATGTGCTTGTACTCGTAAAGCATAATCCGGCGAAAGCATGCACGCATCAAGATTTCATAAATGGAGTGCTCGCAAATTATAGCGCATTAACGTATAGGCTACAGCCACGTATTGTTCATTCATAAATTATGCTGTGACCGTTGAAAGAGGTAGCCTAGGTGTTTGGCTGTCTTTCTATTTGCCAGCCTTCGTCAAAAATAGAACCTCAAGAGGTCGGTGGGCGCATCATGTCTTCCTTTTGAATAGTATTATTGTAAAGCCTGAGCACATATTTTATGCCTTTAGAAAGATGAAAGTCGAACTAAGCTTATATTAGAGGTCTATTAGTTCTAAAGGTTGAGCTCCTATTGTGGTTATGTATTGAAATGCGGGCAAGACGACTATGATATTAGTTTAATTTAAGTGCAGTTAGTTCATTTTAACCATATTCGTTTATTTGAACTTGTAACCATAATATTAATATGCAAGGTCGGACTGTGATTAATAGTGGCATAAACTTATTTGTTTACGTCTGTTATGAAACGAGTCAGAGAAAGGGAGACGTGAATGATGGACATCGATCATAACTGATAAGAGACGAATGGAAAACGGCCATGGTCTGGTGATTGTAGAGTGGTTGGGGCAAGGATGGCTGAGCTCATGTGGAGATGAAAGGGAAGAAGACGTGAGAGAAGGGGATTCGCTAAGCTGTCGGACAAGTATACAGGTTCCCGAAGAACTAAGAGATAAAATAAACCTCACAAAATGGATGGACCGCGCATTGTCAGTGTCGCCTTTAGGATAATATTTCGGGACCATGTGCACTTTCCAGCCTTCCGCAAGACGGTTCGAGGCTGCGAGCAGGTCATGCCCTCTTGTGTATCGGAACATTATACTAGTTTATACAGGTAAACTTAAAAGTATATAATAAGTGCTGTTTCTATGGATACTAGGATCGTGTTCTTTTACTTTGTTTCTCTGTATAATTGATTTTCTGCTTATGGTCATGTACTTCTAACGATTAAAAGAATAAATGAAAAATTAAATTAAATAAGAATTATCCAGGAACAGTCTACAACTACTAGACATACGTAGGCCTAATATTTCGTTAAAGACATCTAAAGAAACATTTTCAAGCTATCTTAAGGCACATTTTTACATTTTTAATCTTTTAGATTTTGCCATGTTTATACCGCCATTGTGAGGTGCTCAGGTGCATAATCGTAGGCTAATCGTAATCGCAATCTCGAGGTTTCTCCAGCGCCCAAGCAACGAAGTCGTGAGAACCAGCTTATTGACAGGTGCTCAGTCAAAACAAAATCGATGGGCAGGAGGGAATCGGTCCCAGATCATTGGTCAAGTTCCAAAGGGATCGGGCAGCAGAGTCAGACGACTAACGTAGATGTCGTTTAGAATTGAAAAAGCGAGGCAAGGAAGGAGAGGAGGATAAATCGGGATAGGATTTGCGAAAGAGCAGTGTTTTCAGTCTTAAGTGAAAGACCTGTGGAGAAACAACAAGAGGTGAGGTGCTTAAATGCGCTTAGAAGGTATCCAGATAGAACCATACATACATGTATGCGAAGGCCTACTGCCGCCTACATACGCACATATACACGTTCATTCATACATAAATACATACATTAATATTATAATAGGGAAGACATTCGCTAAAGCTCGGTGATATTTACCACGTCGACGTGGCCGCAACTTGAAAATATGAAAATATATTTAATCAAAGTCCGAAGGAATGTATCTTGAATGTCTTATAGTGTAACAGGATTGTCCATCGAGTGGTTGAGCGTTCGCCATTTAATGCGTAGTGTGGTCGTTTCGAGTCTTCTCCGAGACAACTATGCTGTGTAGGGACCGTAAGCAGTTCTCTATATCGACCTAAATGCGCAGAAAGCAAGACTTTCTTTTTTGGTTTTTATTAACACAACTGCTTATTTACTACATGCATTTAACTTGACCTGCATCAAAATGTCAATACAAAGTCAACGAAAGAATAGTAATACAACCGGCGACTCTTTTCTCAGTATTAAAGCCGTACTGTCTTCTCTGTCCGTCCAAAGCCGAACTTCCAACCTCTGGTCGTGAGGTAAACACTGAACGAAATGAAAGAAGTCTCATTCTCTCCGTGTGCATTGTGTGAGAAGAGTGCGCGTGGTCACCTATTCCGGTTGACCACGCGCACCGGTCAACGCAGCGGTCAACTGCTAATTTACATTCAAACCATATAACCCTTATTTAACTTAATGATTCAAACTCGATAGAACCGTCAAACAACGCGCATCGGGTGCAGCAGGTGTGCGTCTTGTAAAGCCTTTTAGACCTAACTTTAACGACGAGCTGCATTGGTGGCCCTGCAGTCGCTTTTAGTACACAGTCGTCGTTAAAGTTCCAAATGAAAACTAATATAGGCGAATCTAGACGTACGCTCCGAAATGAATACATGCGGCTGTTATAGGTCTATCTGCCAAATGAAAGCATAACTTCCAACTAAATACAAAAGCAATTGCCAAAGGGATCTTGACCAACGCCTTTACGTACAACTGCACAAGATTGATGCCTTTTCAGTAGATATATGCATAGGCGCTTAATAAGTCCTGCAATAGTAAGAGCAGTATAGAATCCATCGCTTTTTTTTATCGGGCTTCTAATTAAAATCATATATAGACTTAAAACCGGAGGCGCTTGATTGGACGAATGGTTGAATAGATAGTCGGACGGACAGACAGACAGACACGCAGAAGACAGACATATACATTCATACAGACACACAGATACAAAGAGACATTACAAGCGGACAGACAGAGAGACAAGCATATGGAGAGGTAGACAGATAGATAAACGCCAAGATGCCTAATCATAACTAACGTCCTATAGTTGTATTTAGTCTATATGATGGGAACAGTCTGCTTCTGCTGTGGAGATGGGTGACTGCATGTGTTAATTAAGGTAATGGTGGCTGGCATTGTAATCTACGACCCAGGTCCATTACGACCGTTCTTGCAGACGAATGCAGCAAGATTACCTTTAGGCCAACATTAGTTTTCAGTCGCTTGGAACAAATTAATCCCAATCCTCCGAATCAACAACTTCAGATAATTAGACTGAAACATGTCGAGACGACGACAACTAACCGCACCATGGAATCCAATACATCAACCACACAAAAACACTCACACACACACACACACACTCGATTTCCGAGTCTCTATAAACAGAGCCATAATACATGTATGTCCAGAAACACTGACATAGTAGCCTACTGGATCTTTTGGAACTTGGTATGCACAGTTCCCAAAACACACCCGCATATAATTTCTGTCTTCCTGTATTAATAATAGTCGATGCTTATAGTGTCATAACTGTCCACTCTCTGAATTTCTCCACAGCATTAAATATTATAACAAGCGCTTCTGAGAGACTCTTAAGTGGCCCTTTATAAATGTCTTGTTACATTACATTAATATAATATAATATAACGCAAAGACTCCGTTTCTACAGCCGTCATCGTCATTGCTTGAACAAATCAAGAACAAATCTCTGTGCACGTGTGTGGCCAAAATGGCTGTCGTACGAATAAGCCCGATCAGCATTAGCAATGCGCATGCGCAGCCATTTCAGTTCTACTTCCGGGGTGAAGGTCACCGTTCACAAACAAACAGAATGCTGCCGTTAGCGACGTTGTTATGATCTAGATTTGACGCAAATATTTGATATTATTCGTTACTAGTTTATAGAAAATTTCTATATATATTATAGAGTTTATTATTATTTAACCGGTATCTCATGCGCAATTAAGTGCATGTGCGCGGTTGTTAATTGCGGGAGAGGCGATTATCAGCTGTGCCGCTGGAGAAAGACAACCTGCGAAGTCCAGAGTTGCAACAAGGGTGTTGCTAACGGTTTATGTCCAGCGCCATTTGAACTGTTTACATTCCTTCAAACCCAAAGGGATGTCCGTACGTCTGTCATGGACAAAATTGGTAAGATATTAACTATTCTTTCTTTGTTTTCACTTAACTGAATTCCTGTTGTCTAGCGGTATGCAAAGACATTTTATCTGTGGCCGCCCCACCCTGGCCAGATCTATCTATTGGTCAGTTTCACTGTATGCATCCTTCTAATTATTCTAATATTGATAGGTTCTAGCGTTGAAATAGTCACAGTATGTCTTAAAACTCTTTTTTCACTACTCTAACCTATACAGTATATCAACCAGATGCACACAAACATTGCCTACACTTTCCTTTCACAGACAGAATAAACCATTTTAATTTCTGCATGTATTTTTTTCTTATTTGCAAACGTACATATCTACATATCTATATGGATACTTTGTTCACCAAGAGGCTTAAGAATAAACTATTGAAATTATAGCCAGGGTCTATTACAACCAGAAGAAAATGTACTGGATCATCTGCAGTCATCATTACTATAGATATGCAACTATCTCAAGTTAATAGGAAAGCTGTTAATGGAAACATATCGACAGTTTTTACACATATCTTGATCTACAGTAATGATTATTTGCTGTGATATTGTTATTATTAGCAATTAAACATTGTTTCATTGATGACTTCAGCTATGCAGTGCAGGTTAAAATATGAAGACTTCCACTGAAACACAACATCTTCCACCAAAAATGTCAAACTGGATGCGGAATCTGGTGCAGAGTTTGGCTGGAATATTTCAAGACGATCCAGGTTCCATGACACAAGATCCATCTGATGATGTCGATTCTATTGTCAGAGACATGATAGATTACACAGTTCTTAACAACTGTAACGTCACCTCAAATGAACCAATGTTTTCAGTATTTAGTAAAAACACTGCATTTTATGATGTTTAATCAGCATTATTTTGTGTTAAAGTAGCGACTTCACATAAATAATATTCTTGTGTATTAAGCTCTAGCCTCTAGTTTAATATGTTTAACAACACTGCAATTTAAATTCAATTTATTCATTCATTCCGAGAATTAATATATTCAAGGGGCTGTCCATCAATTATGTAAAACATTATCTTAATTGTAATTAAACTAGCCGTTAAATCTGGGAGGGTGAGTTCACTTGCTGTGCAGAAAGAGCTTTGATGATAAACCGCATTTTTAAACTGAGAATGATTTTGAACCAATTTGTCCACAGAATGTGTTGCCTTCAATGGCGCGGCAAAATGACAAAGAATTGAACAGTCGCCACGGCGCAGACTGTGCCTGTGTAGCTGCTGTCCGACAATGGTAGCGAGGCTTCCTTATAACCATGTCTTTTGCCACAACAGGTTCTACGCTCTTGACAGATGGTGCCATCCAATGGCAATGGTTGACTGTTGATGTACATGGCTTCATTGTTGTCAGTCCCTGTTGCCAAGCAATAATCAAGCTTGAATAGCAGGGCTCCAACATGATTGCATGTCGATTCGGGTCTAAAGTTTAAACCAACACAGCAAATTCATTTATATGCAAACTGTAACAATGTAAAAACGGAAATGGTAAGCAAACATGAAAACACGCATCCAGACACGCCCAGCCCCTCCCCAATATGGATATGCACATCCATCTTTTCTTCTGTGAAGTTATATTCAAAATTCAAATACTCCCAACAATGTATTTTATTATATGAAAACTGTTAGCAATCATAACATGTCATAAAGATTTCATATGAAAGACTGCAGCATCCTAGGTTTTATTTAGATGCCACTTATAAAAGTGCTTTACAACAGAATGCACATATCAATGCCCTACGCTGCAAAACAGGAGCAATATATATAGGCACTTTCACAGCACCAGTAGGCTA
This sequence comes from Aporrectodea caliginosa, assembly GCA_020284085.1. Taxonomy (NCBI): domain Eukaryota; kingdom Metazoa; phylum Annelida; class Clitellata; order Crassiclitellata; family Lumbricidae; genus Aporrectodea; species Aporrectodea caliginosa. The sequence goes on along the minus strand of JACEVL010000534.1, from coordinate 361,168 downwards.
TTCTCAAGAATCGCCCAAAGTTTGTGAGGTATTTCCCGAATCCGTTGTGATGGCATATATTCTGTCATCAAGATGAAGAGAGGGCTTTCATATGATATACTATTTGGAATGAATAAAATACCAACCTTCTTTGTAATCATTGGCTAGTCTGGATAGCAGCGCTCGTTGGTCGTGATCGATATATTGACGTAGTTACAGAATGCCAGTTCGTAACTCCTGTGGACTCGGGCAGCTGTCCCTCGTGTAGATTGTTCGGATCCGGTAGCGTTAGTCAACCATTCGATTCAATCGTAAACATAACAGGGTCTTAAGCAGGGAAAAGGTAGATTTCTTGTCGACATCGACCAGTTCTACGCCGTCCACATATGCAGCAACAGCCGACAATTATTGCTGATATATCGCAAATGCAACAGCCACGAGTTTATGTTTAACTCGACAAGTATTCTTGTGGCTTCTGTATGTTCTAAATTTCTTCAAATCATCTACCTTCCAAGGCTTCGATCGATTAAAGTCATCCACTCCGAACGATTCGTCTAACCTAAACGCCATGCATAACTCTTGTTTATGAACGGCGACCTTGACCTTTCCCGTCATGCCTTGCGGGGAAAATTAATGCTGATCAGGCTTATTGACTATCGTGTCATGATTTTGATATTATTTGTTCGTCATGTGCTGATTTGTCTCCATAATTCTTGCATGTTCGGACTTCTATAATGGTGTCCAACTTTTGATTTTTCTGAGTTATTTCTCGAGGGTCCAGCGCGGATTTAGGTTTTTCAAAACAGTGTTTGGTCGAAGCCTGACCCTATGGCCCTATGGGTCGGACCACCTATTCAGAGTGTGGGCAGGTTTCTACGACGTTAGTCACGGACACTTCTACGACTGATTGGCTGGTTGGTGCAGAATGCCTGTCCTACACGGACCTTATAAAGCCCGAGTTTTGCGCTGTCTCCATAGCCCCGCCCCAACTTACCTCCGTGAGCTCTGCGATTTGATTTCGGTTGCCCCTCCTACGCTCCGCAGAAAAAGGAGTTCTTCTGGTTCCTTTTGCTCGTACTGCAACAATGCAGAACCGAGCTTTTTCTGTGGCAGGCCCAATGATCTGGAATGGTCTTCCTCTAGAGCTGCATCTACACCCTGAGAGTCTGCCTGAAACTTTCCTTACTGAACTCAATATTAACTGTTCTTTTTGGGCGTGTTGGTGTCGGGAGCGCCTCTGAGTAGTTTCCTTGACGGGGCGCTATATAAATTCCCGAATGAATGAATGAATGAATGAATGAATGACCATATCTTGCTCTTTATGACTTTAACGCTATCTAATTAGGTTAGCGGAGCAGCGCTTTGTGAGCTGCCTAAAAGGCGATATAGTAATTGCATAATACATGCCGTATGACTGTCTGTTGAGCCATTAACAACACCATGTTCAGGAGGTGCGACTAGGAGAACTGCATCTAAGGTGAAATACGTTTTGCATTGTGTTAGGGAACGAGAGTATGACGATATTCCCATATGGGCCAAGGAGATACGAAACCCGTCTGCAGGGAATGTTGTCATACTGTTACCGTATCTTCAACGTCTGATGCAGCTGTTGGAAATCGTCAAGAGAGGAAGGAAGAACTTAATCAGACACAAGGCACAATTTTTATATCTCCTTCGCGCACTTATCTGATGGAAATAATTATAGCACTTTGTCGGAAATGGTTAAAGAAACCAACCAAGGAGTTAATAAATAACAGCAGACTGTAAAAGCACAGGCCTACAAACATTTGTTTCGCTGCTTTTGCATAAAATCACTTGACTAAAAACGAAGTGAACTTGATATCAAATGGTTTGAGGGAACAAAGTCTTCGCGAAGATTAGCCCAAACCCATTACCACATAATTTCACACTACTCATTGGAAAAGCATGGAATGCTAGTTTTTCTTCATGATCTCAAATAACTGGGCACTCGTGACATCCACTTCTACAGCCAAACCATGCACGGTCACATACATGCATATAATATTATATACATGTATATCCATATGAGATAATATCCAATTAGTGGTTTATGCGGACCCACAAGAATATCCTCAACAGCCAATCAAAGAGAATAGATGAGAAATTATATTAAATTCTGACCTGTAGTTCTTCCTGAAAACACTCAAGCACTAATGATTATGTCCAATCCAGACTGGATAATGACAGACTGATAGGAAGCTACACTGCAGGCAAAGCTAACGCAAACTGATGTATATCTTATTGAAACTTGAGAATCTGGACCGGCTTCTCAGTCCACAGGCTAGTATTAAAGAGAAGTGATATATCGTCTTTTGCCCATGACCTTCGCGAGACGGAGGTCATCTTCCAGTTACTCTCCTGAGACAGGAGACCGCCTCTAGCAGACACGACAAGTCAGCACAAGGCCATATATTGCATCGCCAAGGGCGTCGGTACGGTTGGCAGACTGGAAGGGCAAGTGGCCCAAATTCGTCATTTTTAAGGGGGGAGCAAAGTAGGCCAGGTCGTACTTCCTTTCGCCAAAATGCTATATGTTTTGAAATCATCCATTTTGTCGTTTATGACTTCTCATTTTATTGTATTGTATGCTCGAGTTTAACAATATCCGAAACTTATGCACACCAGAAATTATTCTATCGGGTCAAACGTGCGAAATCAAAACCATCTCTGGCTCGCCCAGACTTTTTTAATCTGAGACATGCCCTCACCTCTCACCTATCGACCCTCTTTTGAAACCTCTAATCTGTTACAACTTGTATAAAACATAGGCCTATGCATGAGCATGTCTAAAACATTAATGTCGAAATGTAGCTATTATTGGCATTGTAAGAGTTATGAGGGCCGTTGAACCGGATGACATTTGATTTGGTGAGGGTCTTTTCTGGCCATCGAAGGAGGCGACAAAGAGACGAACGATTTGAGAGAATTCTCAATAATTCTTTCAGTCTATCAAATTATAAGAATCCGAAAATTCCAGTAAATCATATTATATGCGAAGAAACATATTCTGCACATAGCATAGGAGGGTGTAGCACTGTAGCCTATGCATTGCATGCGTAGATAAATTAAATTATATATATATATATATATATATATACATTGCTGCAAGCTGCTTCTGCCTTGTCCGTTCTCACTTGCTGGGCGCACGGGTGCAAAATCTCAGTTTATAGGGCCTAGAGTTTCCAAAGTCACGACGAACTATCGTATTTTACTGAGAAACTTAGGATAACTATTATTACATTTCTGTTCAATTTCGTTCCTTTCGGAGTCCATCTGTTTTCCATATCGATTGTCTCGTATTTAAACTCGAACAAGAACTCCCACATCAGGAACTCTAAGAACTCCAAGAACTAATCTCTGCTTCTAAGACACTTCCTTCTTAAACAACTTTAACTTCTTTCAAAGATGATGTCTGACGGTTCATCTTTTCCCCGCCTCCACACAGGTGTCTGGAGTAGGCCTATTCTGCACACATATTTCAGGCGCCTCAATCCCACTTATCTACTGCAGACAATGCCCCTTAACAATGCATTACATATATGCCGTGTTCCAGTATCGCTTTACCAAAGAACCATCTGAAGTCATTCATCACGTTTTGGAAACAAGGAGAGCTGCTACATGTATGGGGAGGAGAACGGAATAACGTTCTTATGACATCGTCTGTGTATTCCTGCAGTGCGTTTCAATTTCTGTGTATCTGCCTGCCTATCTGCGTGTGTCTGTGTATCTGCGTGTTTATGTGTGTTTCTGTCTGTCTGTCTACTTGGCTGTCTAGCTGTCTGTCTACCTGTCTGTCTGTTTGTCTGTCTGTGTATCTGTCTGTCTATTTATAAACTCATTTATCGTTTATAATTACCGGGCACTGGCAGACAAACGGCGAACGACTTTCGGAAGAATGGATTGGCCCAAACAAGACAGATCGAAACAAGGTCTCTCAAATACGCTATATAAATACCAATAAATGACTGAAAGATTAATTGAATAAATGACCGATTGACTGATTGATGGACTGACAAAATGAAGAAATGGCTGAACGAGTAATGAAAGGAACAACAGAAGTTTGACTGAAGGAAAGACTTAATTAAGTGCATGACAATGGCGAATGATTGAATTAAGAAATGAACGAAGTGCATGACAATGACGAACGATTGAGTGAAGGACTGAATTAAGTGCATGACAATGATGAGGTTGACCGAAGGACTGAATTAAGTGCATGACAATGACGAGATTGAACGAAGGACCGAATTAAGTGCAATAAAATGACAAACGATTGAATGAAGTGCGCGACACAATGGCCGTGAATGATAATGACTCCATGGATCTTGTTGAGTGATTTCTAGATGCGAATATAATAATGTAAGGCCATCAATTCGTCAGTTCTGTCTGATGGGCCTGGCATAATGATCTGCAGCTGTAATGCTGTTTTCCCCATAGTAGGATTCCACTTAGGAAACGCATTGTCCACTTACGAAACGCGTTGTCATGGAGACAGTAATTAAGACGATGTCAGCAGCCTCTGAAACATCGTCTGCCGCCCTATATATAGACGAAGTGCAGAGTGTGTCGCATATGCAGGCATCCATCGTTCTCTTAGTCTTCGTCATCATCATCAATTATGTATGCATGCATGTCTATATGTGTGTATATATATGTATGTATGTATGTATGTATGTATGTATGTATGTATGTATGTATGTATGAATGTATGTATGTATGTATGCATGGATGTATGTATGTATGCATGCATGTCTATATGTTGTATATATGTATGCATGTATTATGTGTGTGTGTGTGTGTGTGTATGCATGTAATGTAATTATGTAATTAGCAACTTCTATTGCGCCGGTGTCTAATGCACAAGGCATCAACCGATGGCACACCAAATCCAAGCCGTAATCAGGTCAACTTCCAAAAGATCAGTCCGTAAGAGACAGAGTGACAGCCTACGGTGGATAAGCAATTTGAAAGAGGTATGCATGGATGTATGTATGTATGTATGTATGTATGTATGTATGTATGTATGTATGTATGCATGTATTTATGTATGTATGTATGTATGTATGTATGTATATATGTATGCATGTATGTGTGTGTGTATGTGTGTATGTATGTATGTATGTATGTATGTATGTATGTATGTATGTATGTATGTATGTATGTATGTATGTATGTATGTATGTATGTATGTATGCATGCATGCATGTATGTATGTATGTATGTATGTATGTATGTATGTATGTATGTATGTATGTATGTATGTATGTATGCATGTATTTATGTATGTATGTATGTATATATGTATGCATGTATGTATGTGTGTGTGTATGTGTGTATGTATGTATGCATGTATTTATGTATGTATGTATGTATGTATGTATATATGTATGCATGTATGTGTGTATGTATGTATGTATGTATGTATGTATGTATGTATGTATGTATGTATGTATGTATGTATGTATGTATGTATGTATGTATGTATGTATGTATGTATGTATGTATGTATGTATGTATGTATGTATGTATGTATGTATGTATGTATGTATGTATGTATGTATGTATGTATGTATGCTTGTATGTATGTATGTATGTATATGTATGTATGCAGGTGTACGTATCTGAACACTCACATAGCGTGTTTTAAGAACCTTACAAAGGCGTGCAATACTACGACCTCATATATAACGTGTAACACGTCCATCTAGCCGTTTTAAACATTAACGCAGCCTTCAAAGACTGCGTCGTAGTGTTGAGTATGATGATGATGTGTTGTGATGACTATGGTAGTCAGACATGATGGCACGCAAAGGCAATGTTTTGCTTTATTAATGGTCTCAGTTATTTTGACGTTCAACGACCAGTAGACCCATGAGGACCAGTTGCATATCATCCGCAGAAGTAGAAACATAGGAATGCTGTGCTGCCACTGTACACTTGATCGTTGGATGCAGTTGGAATTAATATGCTACTCAAACTTTGATATGCCTGACAACTGAGTCATTAAGAGGCTCGATATTGTATCTGATTGCCCCCATACATAGACGTATATTCGTAACGCATGCATAGTTAGGCCTAGGCTTTGTGTCTCTATGTCTAAGATGACATCTCTGGCAAATACATTGGTTTTCAGTCGCTTTGATTACTGTAATTCGCTTCTTGTCAAATGGGCCTAGGCTGAAACTCAAAAGAGTTCATAACTCAACAGATAGGGTAATAGCTAATAAGTCAAAATATGAAACTATAACCCACGTATTTAGATCTTTGCGTTGGCTTCCTGTTCAGCAAAAGGATTTGTTTAAAACTCTGAGTGGATATCTTGAAGGGGCGCTATATAAATGTTTAGTTGGATACATTAAAATTCGGGCTCTTAGTTCATAAAACGTTGCCAGCCACAATACTTAAAATCAATCCTTGTTCAATAGACTTTTCATTATTCAACCAGGTCATCTGATACAAATATTATCTTTACCTGGTCACTAGAACTGTATCTGTGAGCGAGTTCTTTCTGCTGCTGGACAGAGATTGCTGTGGAGTCTTTTATGTAATTCCGCTATCAAATTAAGCCTTACCTTTACAATGTGTTTATTCATAATCGGCTCCCTGTCTGTCTCAGCGCACTGCTCTAAATGTCAAATAGATTACGGCCTGTTTTTGGTGGGTTGAAGTCTTGTGCAATAGACTTTGGAGCGACAGAAATTACTAATTACAATTGCAATTAGTTTTGCTCTTCAACTTCTAGCATCTATTCTGGATGACTAGCCTATAGTTACAAACTTCTGCTGAATCCTTCTACAACCGAATTTTTTCTGGTAGAAAAATGTCATCAACTGCGCAAGTTTGACTGACTCACATCAATTCAATTGGATGGATTGCTTGTTGATCGCACCAGATGCTCTCGCAGTTTGAGGATAATCTGCGACGCCACCATGTTATTTTCCAACAATGTTTAGGCAATATGCAAATCAGTCCACTTTCACACATACGGGATATTCGTAGAATCCGATCTTACATGACTCAAACTGTCTTAGTTTCACTGGCAAATGAAAAGGTTTCCAGCCGACTTGATTCATCTGACTCGCCTCTCATTGGCATCACTAACAGTGATTTTACAATCCGCAGATGGCTCAACATTTTCTGGCTAGAGCCATAACATCATCATCATCATCATCATCATCATCATCATCATCATCATCATCATCGTCGTCGTCGTCATCATCATCATCATCATCATCGTCATCATGCATGGTCCGAAGACTCGTGGTTGTCCAATGCATGCCTAATCGTTTGTCTCCACAGTCCAATATTTGGCGCTGATATATTCTCAAACTGAGCAGATCTTGTTTGCACCAATCCTCGACATCATCCGTCCACTCGCTGTCATGTCTTCCTCGTCGCCCATTTCCATCAATAATTCCCATCATCACATTTTATTAGATTTCCGTCGTCTCTTTCTTATGAAAACGGAGTATCTGCTGCACCCATCTGTTAGACATTCGCACTTCTCACATACAGTGAGTTCCAGGCTTGGGACTGGCTCTGATACCCACTTGTAGTGGTACCATAGGAGGTGTATCACCTACGTTAGCCGGCTATTTCCCGGATAATGCTGAGCCTGTCCACCTCCACCCGAAGTGGTAGGCTTACTTCAGCCAAGACCTTCACCACTGATGGCATGACCTTATAGCCTTAACGGGCATTTCCATATTTGGCTGTTTTCACCCCGACCGCGTTGAGGTGTGGTTGGACTTTGAATGGGATGACAAAGGATAAGAAGGAACCAGCAGCAGTGTGATGCACCTAGTTCCTTATAATAAGGACACATAGCAAAGACCACTAAATACGAACATATCGTGTATATCTTGCACATATTGCACTGGTTGCCAGTTGAGCAAAGAATCCAGTTTTATATCTGTTTGTTGTCCACAAGGCATTACATTTAAATGAGTACTGCTTTGGGGTCATCCATTAATTATGTCAACAAAATAGGGGGGAGGGGGTTTGGAAAAGTTTGACAGTTGTTGACAGGGGGGAGGGGGGGTTCGGCCGAAGTTGACGTCAAACATTTTTTTTGCAATGAATCCCAGAAAAAGGTAGCGAAAAAGATTAAATGTCTAAAAAAAGGGTCATCTAGAAAAATGTCTTAAAAAACGGTCATCCGAGTTCAAATCTCTAAAAAAAGGTCGTTGAGAAAAAAATGTCAGTCGGGCTACGCTGCTGGTAGGGGGTTCTGGGATTGTTGACATAATTTTTGGGGGTCCGTCAATGTTTGACAGTTGTTGACAAGGGGGAGGGGGTCAAAAAAGGCCTAAAATTTGTTGACATAATTAATGGACGACCCCTTTTCCACCCCCTATAAAAGCAACTATTGATTTGATCCACCGTATACTGTTACACCTTTGCTTCTGCCAGAAATGTATTGGCGCGCTACCGTTGGCTCTCGGCAGCTGGTCCAAAGTGGTAGAATTCGCTGCCCCGCTTTGTGAGTTCTATCAGTTCTGTGCTGTCTCTCAAGTCCAAACTTAAGACTCGTCTCTTTCGACTCGACGCTCATCTATCGTAGCCTGATTCGTTGATTCCATCTTCTTCTCCGTCATCATCATCTTATTCTTCTTGTGATTCTTCTTTCTCCGAATCTTCCACTTTCGATTTTCCTTGTCTTTTTGTTGTTTTGCCTTAATTCTTCGTCTTTTCTTCTTCGTAGAAAATAAGTCTTACGCTTCAGTTCCTGAATTTAGACCGTGCTTCTACAACCGTCCAACGAATGACGATTTTTGAAAACGATTTACTTGATGTGACCATCGATTGATGCCTTGTACGTAGTGATAAGGGCGATAATAGAAATCGTTAGATTACAATCAGTCTTGTATCATACAAATAGCCTACGTGACCTCAGTAGAACCCGACTTATGTTTGACCCAAAAACCGCATCTACAATTGGCGCATAGTCGCATACATATTCCATGCTAAACTATACAACTGCAATTCACTTTTCTTCAACACAGACTCCGCCCAAATAAATCACATTCAAGCCATACCCGAATGCTCTCGTTCGCGCTTTCACTCAAAGCCTCAAACACCACCAGCTCTCTCCTGCTCTCCACTGGCTGAAACTACCTTAACGAATAGAGTGGAGAGTTCTACCAGTTATACCTGCAACACACTCTAATCTTCCCAGTCCTTCATTATGCGTCAGTTATTCACAATCCCACCCCGCTCAACACGTTCTTTTTCCGCCCTAACACTTATCCGCCCTTCCGTCGCATTATCACTAATTTGGAAATGGCTTCAATCGCTCCATAGCCGTAGCTGTTCCGGCTTTCTGATGGAATAAAATTCCCGTCGGAATTACGACAATTATCTGATCCATTCTGCGAAATCACCAAAACTACTCGTTTGCAATCTTTGCCCATGTCCTTCACACAAAGCTGAAAGCTCTCCTCTCCCCAAATCCTTCTCTTAGTCCTCCTCCTTCATTGCATCTCTTGCGCTCTATTTCTAAACACCATCAACCGTAGCCGTCTGACTGTAATATAATGTAATGTAATGTAACAAGACATTTATATAGCGCTACTTAAGAGTCTCACAGAAGCGCTCAACACGTGGCCATCAAACAGCTGAAAAAGTGCGTCTTTAAGAGTCGAGAGAAAACCACGTAGCCACATGCAGCTTGTCCGACCCTTTGAACCTAACTTGTAACCGATTCTGATCTCACATGCATAGATCGATTTTTTGATCGAGAGCCTTTGAATAAGGAGCTTCCACGATTTCGTTTTTTTGGGCGCTATAGAAGTCTAGAGATTTTTATTAGGATTATGAATGCGAATCCATAGCAACCATATATCCATAACCTGGAAATGATGATCGCATTAATTAAGCAGATCCGTTACGCAATGCCTTGCTTCGTGATCCAATCTCATTGTGAGGTTTCTTGTGGTTCACGAAGAGTCAACAGGATCCGAATATAAACTATATATATATATAAAATATATATTAACTATATATATATTAACTATATATATTAACTATATATTAACTATATATATTAACTATATTAACTATATATATATTAGCTATATATATATATTAACTATATATATTAACTATATATATATATATATATATATTAACTATATATATATATATTAACTATATATATTAACTATATATATATTATTAACTATATATATATTAACAAAATATATAATCTCCGTATATAAAGTATATATATTATAGTTTGCAGATATATAGTTATATAGAACCGTATATAAACTAATATATTAACTATTATATATACATGTACACATTGTACAGTTGTACACACATGTATAGTGTGCATCACCTGAAGCAGTGGCAGCATCAGCAACTGATGACGACGGTTGGATGCGGGAAACCATCTGCGATGCAACTGCAATCACCCGTCCATCGGTCTCAGGAAATAAAACGAGATGCATTCTCTCCATCCATCCATCTTTCTCGCTCTTCGTCTGCTCCTATCCGTCTGTGTCTCTGCCCGTCACTGTTCGTCTGTGTTTGTTTATCGCATGTGTGGGTCTTGCGTAGCCGCTGCTCAACTGTACAGTTAAGTATGGCACAAGCACGTCGTTCTCACGCTGTGTAAACCTGGCTGACCATCGGTCTTGCTTAGCTGCAACATTTATATAGCGCCGTGATCTCGCCTTTAAATCGCGTTCAAACTCTGATCCGTGTAAACATAGACCGTGGGTTGATGGACGGACGAATGTAAGGATATATGGACTAGTGGTTGATGCCTTGTGCATTAGACACCGGCGCAATAGAAGTTGCTAATTACATTACATCTCTTCGTAGGCTAAGTGTGTCTTTCGAAGGACGTCGACAAAGAAATGGCCAGAAAATTTATTCCCCAATGAAAACGTGGGCTGTGTCGTGATTTTGGCCCTATTTGTAAACTCTATAAGTAAAAATCTTTAGACCTAAATTCTCAGGAATGATATATGGCTTACAGCAAACTAGTCCTGTGCTAATGAATTTTAAAATAACATCTAAGAAAAATCAGCCTTATCGCTACAGTTGTATGTATGTATGTCAGAGATGGGTAACTTATCGATTAGATGCTAATCAATTAGCTAATCGATTAGACAAACAGCTAATTCTAATTCTAATCGATTAGCTGTCATCTGATGTCTAATTCTAATTCTAATCGATTAGCAATTTTCAGCTAATTCTAATCGAAAATCGATTAGATGATCGATTAGATGTGTGAAAATTAAGCGGAGAACGCATTCATTAAGAATGAGTTTATTAATATTGAGTTTTCAAGAATTCCGTACTTACTTATTTATCTGAAGGCTGAACATTCAAACCTGCAATGATCTGTTCATGGTTATCTGTCCATTTTGTTCATGCAACACTGAAAGATTTGCATGTCTTCATGTTCTTCATCTACACATCACTGTGTCTCTGCAACCTCAGCTGCCATGGAACGCGTATTTAGTTTTGTGGCTACATCGTAAACGCTAGGCGCTGTATGCTAAGTGATGCACTGATTCAAGACATGCCACTGCAAAATGCAATAGTGAATTTATCAGCAGCAATGTCAATAATTGCAGCATGTGTTGACCGATGTGGTGTTGCTTGTTGGCTTTGGACTGTTCTCACACATAGCAGTTGTGCAGCTTTAGATATTGTAATAGGTTACAGCTTTAGGCATTGTACATAATAGGCTACAGCTTTAAGCATTGTAATAGGCTAAAGCTTAAGGTATTGTAAGCAGGCTACAGCAACTTGCTGTAGTAACTTGCTGTGCTCCGATTACAATTTGACAAATTCATGAAGCAAATAATATGTATCGAACTATCGATCGAAATCCAATTCTAATTGCTAATCGATTAGCTGCTGCTCATTCTAATTCTAATCGATTAGACAAACAGATAATTCTAATTTCAATCGATTAGCAAATTCAGTTGCTAATTCTATTCTAATCGATTAGCAGTTCTTGCTAATCGTACCCATCTCGATGTATGTATGTATGTATGTATGTATGTATGTATGTATATGTATGTATGTAATGTATGTATGTATGTATGTAACTATGTGTGTATGTATTGTATGTATGTATGTATGTATGTATAACCATAACCATAACCATAACCATAAATTTTATTGAACCCAAACAACGAAAAGTGTTGAAGTTCACTTTAGTTCTTGAGGATTATTTAGATATAGAACTGATCAGAGTTTAAACATTTTAATTAGCACAACGAGCAGAGAAGAACGTAAACGGAAGTAGAGTACATAGAGTACTAAAGAGTCCTCTTATCACGCCACCTATTGTCCAGAATGTGTACAACACAGGCTTAATTCCAACACCCCCACTTTATACACATTCTAAAAATAGATCAGAGTCTTATTTCAGAAACCCCAGTGCCTAAGATGCATTTTGGTCTTGGCTCGATGTACATCTTTAAACATTTTGTATGTACATCTTTAAACATCTTTGTATGTACATCTTTAAACATCTTTGTATGTACATCTTTAAACATCTTTGTATGTACATCTTTAAACATCTTCCCCGAACAAGTCTTGGTTTGGATCAAGTGGAGTTGATACACCATTACACTCATTCATATTGAAACGAATCAGCATTTCTTCAATATATTTCTCTTGATCAAGTGAAATTGTTCCCTTTTCACGATCTCTCTGAATGTGTATGCCTACACAATAATGCGCTTCTCCCAGATCCTTCATCTTAAGACGTTTCATCAGATCCACTTTCAGTTTCTGTTTCTTATCGTTCGAGAAAATCAAGAGATCATCAACATACACAGCAATGATTAATATCTTTCCATTCTCATTCTTGTAATAAATACATGTGTCGAAATTTGACTGCAAAAATCCAAGATCTTTCAGCAATTTGTCTAATTTCTTGTTCCAAGCTCGGCTGGCTTGTTTCAAGCCATAAATTGACTTATTCAACCGACAAGTTCGATTATTTAGCCGATAACCACTTGGTAATTCCATGTAAACTTCTTCTTCTAATTCAGGATTCAAGAATGCCGTTGTGACATCCATTTGATCGATGTCCAAGTCATACTTTGCTGCAAGTGCCATTAGAAAACGGATGGATGTGTAACGCACAACAGGTGCGTAGGTTTCCTCATAATCAATGCCTGGCTTTTGTGAACAGCCTTTAGCCACCAAACGAGCTTTGTAACGTTCAACTGTACCATCTACTTTCAGTTTCGTTTTGAACACCCATTTACATTTTATAGCTTTCCTACCATCAGGTACATCAGAGAATGTCCATGTATGATTTTCAACATGTGCCTTGATTTCGTCTTCCATGGCATGTTTCCAATCATCTGCATTCTTAGAACCGAGGGCTTGTTCAACTGTTAACGGATCGATGTTTCTGCATAAGGTAGCTTGATTTACCACAAAGTCCTCATTAAATATCCTCTTATTCGGAACATGAGTTCTTTTTGGCCGTCCATCATCCTCAGAAATATTTGCATTGCTCAGTGGAATATCTGCTGTTGTATCATCAACGAAATCAACATTGGAATCTCTCAACTCTTCATTTTCAGTGCATGTGTCATCAGTAATGTTAGTCTTTGTACTGGTAGACTCCCCCACTTCAACAGGAGCCTGGATGAACTGGAACTGCTGTTGAGGAGGTATCAAAGAGTCTGTAGGAGAAACAATACTGTCATCAGAAATAACTGGGAAAGGATCGAATGAAGATAACTGTCGAACTGAGAACTGAGATTCGAAGAAAACAACATCTCTTGATTGAGTGAGTTTCTTGGTAATTGGATGAAGAAGTCTGTATCCTGTGGTTCCTTCTGAATAACCAACAAAGATATACTCCTTTGACTTTGAGTCCCATTTTTTGCGAGAATTTCCAGAAATTTTTGCCAAGGCTTTGCATCCAAAAACACGAAGATGACTAAGATCAGGTTTTTTTCCCGTCCATGCCTCTTCAGGGGTCATGTTTGTTAGAGCTTTTGTGGGTGAGCGATTCTTCAGGTAGTTGGCAGTGTTAACTGCTTCTGCCCAAAAGTCTGTGCTTACATTGGATTCCATTATCATGGATCGAGCCCTTTCCACCAAAGTTCTATTTAGACGCTCTGCGATTCCATTCTGTTCTGGAGAATATGGAATCGTCGTCTCATGTCGAATTCCGCAGCTTCGTAGAATGGTCAAAAAGCATTATTGACATATTCTGTACCATTGTCTGTCCGTATAGCTTTAATACGTGCACCAGTCTGGTTTTCAACAAGTGCTTTGTATTCCTTGAACTTGTCGACAACCTCAGTCTTTGACTTCAGAAAATAGACAACCGAGTGTCGTGTGAAATCATCAGTGCAGGTAAGAAAATACCGTGCACCACCAACAGATGATACTTGCATTGGACCACAAAGATCAGAATGAATAAGCCCCAGAACGTGTTCTGCACGTTTGACTCCTGTTTTCTTAAATGGTTTCCGATGCTGTTTGCCTTCACACATGCTTCACAAGGAATACTTGAGACTTCGTCTGATTGAACACCAGACGACATCTTAATTTGCAACAGACGCATCGAAGGACGATTAAGATGTCCAAGACGACGATGCCACAAGTTCACAACGCTTGTTGACATTACTGCAAACGAATGTGATTTCTGGCGATCCAGGCAATATAGTCCATTAACTGCTGTGGCAGTAGCAATGACATTCTTTGAATTGACCTTCAACTGTTGGTTGATTATACGACAACCCTGTTCGTCAAACAAAACAGTTTTACCTTCCTTTGCTATCTTGTGAACTGCTAAAAGATTGATTGCTAAATCTGGAGCATGAACCACATCAAAGGCAGTCATTGTTTCTTTTGACGACAATGGAATGGATATGTTCCCTGTTCCAGTACTTTTCAATTTAGTTCCATTTGCAATTCCAACCTGTTGACTTTCATTAGGAGTAAAACTCTCAAACCAGTCAAGTCTCGATGTTAGATGTACTGTAGCACCAGAATCAAGGTACCAGTCATCACCTGTCGAAGTGGTGGAATTCACTGATGAAACAGAAAAATTCGTGTGTGCTGACAAGGCACCAACATGTGCACTGAAAAAAGGTTTATTTTGTTTAGCACTGATCCTTTTTGAAGATTTGTATTGATCGCACTGTGGACGAGTATGCCCATACTGATTGCATTCAAAACATCTTGGTCCTTTTGTTTTACCCTTCTTTTGGAGTCTGGGCATGGAGAAGGCAGACTGAGTTGCACTTGCACTTGCTCCAATACGGGACCTGGAACTAGATTAGATTTGAGACTTAATCCTGATGGCACTCCTAAAGAGTGGAGTAAGCCCGTTGACCGAGTCGATAGCGCCGCTTATATTCACGATTTAGCTTACAATCAATACTCTGATACGGCTAATAGGAATGTCGCTGATAGAACTATGATTAATGATTTGAATAATATTTCTAATCCGAGCTTACGTGAACGAATAGAGAGGAGTTTAGTTAAACCTATATTATCAGCTAAATCGAGTTTGGGATTAGGTTTAAAAAAAGCTTAAAATGGACTGATGAGCTCGCGAATGAATTACATAAACCCGTAGTAAGGCATTTTAGAAAAAGGAAGGTGTACGTCGGGGGTATAGATGACATTTGGGCAGCTGATCTGATCGATATGCAGGCTTTCGCTAAAGATAACGATAACGTGAAATACTTGTTAACGGTTATAGATGTTTTTTCAAAGTATGGTTGGATCGTGCCACTACATGATAAAAGTGGAAAATCTACAGCTAGTGGCTTCTTGAAAATACTCGAAAGCGGAAGAAAACCGGGTAAAGTGTGGGTAGATAAAGGAAAAGAATTTTATAATAAGGATGTAAAGAATCTGGTTGAGTTATATTCCACTGAAAATGAGGAGAAATCCTGTGTTGTTGAGAGATGGAATCGAACGATGAGGGATAAAATGTTTAAGTATTTTACAGCTAATTCAACTCGAAGATATATCGATGTATTAGGCGAAATGGTTAGTAATTATAATAACGCGAGACATTCTTCTATTAAAATGACGCCTGCAAAAGCGAGCCTGAAAAATAATGAAAAGACTGTATGGATGAACTTGTACGGTGATGAAATTTCAGAACCTATTAAGCCTATGTTCTCGGTAGGTGATAAAGTTAGAATAACGAAGAAAAAGACTACATTTGAAAAAGGATACACGGCGAGATGGTCTGAAGAGGTGTTTACCGTGTCTGGAGTTCAATACACTGATCCTCCAACCTATAAGATTAAAGATTATAACGGAGAAGAAATTCAAGGCTCATTCTACGAGCAAGAGCTACAGAAGACGACTCAAGAATTATTTAGAATCGAGAAGATTATTAAGAAACGCGGAAAGAAATCGCTCGTAAAATGGCTTGGTTATCCCGAGTCCTTTAATTCGTGGGTCAATAATGAAGACTTAACGACCGTGTGACGGCTCATCATCAAAACTGACGACTGATCGAAACTGTTGGGAACTTTCGCGACCTTTGACTCATCGATCGATACCTTGGGGATTTCCGATAGTTTCGATCGATGAGTCATAAGCGAGAACTTGGGTATTATATATAAATGTGGTTTCTTATAGGTTCAATTTGTAATAATAACCAATAGTTTGGATGAATGGCCCAGAGGATTTATATTATTACCAATGTTTAGGCTACTTCAGGCCAAGCGCCCACTAGCCGACAGCGCAACTAAGGCCTAAGACTAAACCCGCTTAACAATCGAATACACATTATATATATATATATCAACATAAGGAACACCTGTGCTCATTACATATGCAAAACATTAGTTCACAATACGTATATATATATGTACTTATGTAAATACATGTGTGTGCATGTATACATGTTTATGCACATATATATGTATTTGTGTATATATGTATGTATAGTTATGTGTAAGTATATATATGTATAATGTATTCATGTATATATATATATGTTTGTAGTTATACATATATACATGCCTAAATATATATATATACTTACATGTAAGTATATGTATATGTATAAGTATATGTATATTCATGTATATACAGGTATGTATGTATTTAAACACATATGTATACATGCATAAATATATATTTACTTACACATACCTATATAAACATATACATATGCATATATATGTACATGTACATATATACACACATATATATATTTACATAAGTACATTTATTTACGTATTTACATGGTATGCGGACGTTTCGTCAAAGGACGATTCGTCAACGGACTGTTCGTCAAGGACTGTTCGTCAAGTGGACGTTTCGTTAACGGACGATTCGGCAAACGGAATCGATTATTAAGTCTCGTTGACCAATAAAGGGATTGCTAGCCCACTAAGCGTGACGGCAGGTGCGCAAAATGCATGCAATTGTAGTTGGATTGGTGATAATAACTCTTCCTTAACTAGAAGTCGGATTGATGAAAATAATTCTTGCTATTTAAGCACAGAATTAGTTTCATCAATCCAACTTCTATTTCAGCAAAGACTTTCTTTTATCAATCCGACTTCCATTTAAGCAGAGAATTAGTTTCATCAATCCAACTTCTATTTCAGGAAAGAATTATCTTCATCAATCCAACTTCCAGTTCAAATTGAGAGCGCGTAATATGTGCAAGAAAATGGCTTACATAATCTGCTCCCCCTCCCATGCGAGGACATAATCCCCACCGGCTAGGATATTATTATATAATATGTCATTATGTCTTTTCAACCACGGTTCGTGACCTCGGCGTCCAGCTGGACCAAGAGCTCACTTTTGCTCCACATCTTCATCGTCTTGCTCGGGACTGCTATTACCAGCTGCGCCAGCTTCGTACTGTTACTCGCTCGCTTACGTCTGCTGCCAAACTTACTCTAGTGCATTCCTTCATCACAGCTCGTCTTGACTATTGCTCATCGCTCTACTTTGGCCTCCCATCTAGCCGCATAGCATGCTTGGACCGAGTCTTGCGCTCTGCAGCGCGACTCATTGGGCAAATTCCAAAGTATGGACACGTCTCCAGCTACATGCTGGAGGTCCTCCACTGGCTCCCTATCTGCCAGCGCATAGAGTACAGGGTAGCTGCTTTGGTTTTGCGCTGTCTCCAGGGCCTCGCCCCAACTTACCTCCGTGAGCTCTGCTGTTTGATTTCAGTTGTCCCAGGGCGTCGCCTCCTACGCTCCGCAGAAAAAGGAGTTCTTATGGTTCCTTTTGCTCGTACTGCAACAATGCAGAACCGAGCTTTTTCTGTGGCAGGGCCAATGATCTGGAATGGTCTTCCTCTAGAGCTGCGTCTACACCCTGGGAGTCTGCCTGAAACTTTTCTTACTAAACTCAAAACTGTTCTTTTGGGCGCGTTGGAGTCGGGAGCGCCTCTGAGTCAGTTTCCTTGAAGGGGCGCTATATAAATTCCCGAATGAATGAATGAATGAATATCTTTTGATTCCACTGGAAAAAGTGTATTATTTCCCCAGGACGAACAGTCCGTTGACAGAATCGTCCGTTGACGAAACGTCCACTTGACGAATAATCCTTGACGAATACCTATGGTCTCCATATATATATGATCTATCAGGGGCGGATCCAGGATTTCTGGTTAGGGGGGCGTAAATACTACCAATCCAATCCCGTAAATATATATATATATATATATATATATATATGAAATTAGATCACGCAAAACTATAATGATCCTTTTATAGAAAATGTTATGGAACTTTAAAAAAATATATAGTTTCTCATATAAAACAACTGGTCTCCACTGAAGGTTAACAGTGAAACGATTATAAATCAGTTATCGGTTTTGATCATGCAACCCTTGATCCAAAAATAAAATAATTAAGTGTCACATGCCAGTGGATTAAGCAGTGTCATTTCTCCTTGGATGCTTTCTGGCGTAGGCATTGATAATATCATCAATGTCTAACTTGATGTCCTTGTGGACAAACAATAAAATGAGTGCATTAAATCTGTCCTCGTTCATTGTACTTCGGAAACACGACTTCACAAATCGCAGACTAGAATTTGCTCGTTCAACACTGCAAGCCGTGACAGAAGTGAGCAGCAAAATGTGAATTATTGTGGTAATATTTGGATACATAATACGACAGGAGCGGCTGTCAGCGAGGATGTCCGACAGGGTGCTTGGTGTGCTGTCAGCGTTTCTCCACATCTGCTGCCAAAGCTTTAACTCTTGATGAAACGAATCCGGCGAAGGCAGGTCATCATGATAGTAATGAAGTATACCATCAGCAGTGAGTGCGTCGATGTTTGAAACATTAGATGGAATGAGACTTAGACCACGAATTGCTTGTTTCGCAAGATCTCCAAATCGTAGGCTAAACTGCTGAAGTAGACTGTCCAAATTGCAGTTATATTAGTTTTAGGTCAGTTTAGTTTGAGAACATTTGCTGCAGGTTTAGGGGGCGTACGCCGGCTCCGCCCCCCTCTAAATCCGCGCCTGTATATATACATGTACATATAGGCACAAATATATCTATATACATATATAGTATATACATACATATATACATTAGATACATACATATATGTATATACATATATATACATGTATATATATGTATATATATACATAGGCCTATGCACACATATATATCTATATAGGCCTATATATACACTAATATCCAAATATATAACATATCTACATGTATATAGACATAAATACATATATATAAACATATATACATATACAAACATATATATATATATATACATGCATATATATACATATAATGTACATATACATTTATATGTACATATACATAATTATATGTTTTCAGTTTTACCATGAAACCTTCGGACTATATAACCTTCGGACTATCGATACGTAACCAATCAGATGACTGTAAAACCGTAGTTGCTCAGTTATTTTATATCGTCAATTAAAAATGGAAGCTGGATTGATGAAAATATTGTTGACCTAAATGAAAGTTGGATTGGTGAAACTAATTCTTTATTTAAAAAGAAGCTGTATTGATGAAAAATAATGTTTCCGTAAATAGAAGCTGGATTGATGAAAGAAATTTTCTGCTTCAATAGAAGCTGGATCTATAATTTTTTGCTTAAGAAGAAGTGGGATTGACAGGAAAAATCCTGCATAGATAGAAGCTGGATTGATTAAAAAATTCTTGGTTAGATAGAAGTTGGAATGATGACACTAATTCTTGCTTTAACAGAAGTCCGATTGCTGAAATTTTGTTCTCTTAAAGGGAAGCTGGATTGGTGAGTTATGATGAACATTGGTAGACTGCTTACTTACCAACGTCAAGTACGGCAATGAAGACATTGAAATAATTTAGTAACGTAAACTTAGGATAACCCGTGCAGATGACCTTGTTGAATAATGATAAGACTGGGGAATAAGAAATGATTGTTATCATTGTGGCTGGCAAGATTATTTAGCCTACGGTTTACGCGCGGGCGGCGAGTCACCACGTTCAGCTGGTGTCACGACAACTCGTCGAACGACATTTCGTCTACGACACTTCGTCGAGCGACAATTCGTCGAACGACATTTCGTCTACTAAGTTATTTTATATTGTCACTTTAAAATGGAAGCTGGATTGATGAAAAAAACTGTTTCCCGAAATGGAAGTGGGATTGATGAAAACATTCCTGTGTTGAAATAGAAGCTGAATTGATCGAAATAATTTGTCACGTAAAAATAAGCTGGAAATCAACCTGGATGCATGGATCAAAATAGGTTTCCATTCAACAGAAGCTGGATTGATGAAAATAATCTTGTCAGTAATTAGAAGCTGGATTCCTGAGAATATATAGCACGTTTTAGCGAAACTATAAGAAAGCGGCCTCTGTTGATTAGCCGTAATGGATACAGATACACTAGTAGACGAAATGTCGTTATATACGAATTGTCGTAGACGAAGTGTCGTTATACGAAATGTCGTTCGACGAGTTGTCGCGGAACCGTTCAGCTGCATGTTTGAGACGTCGACATTGTATCTCCTCGTCCTTTAGTTTGCGGATGAAAATCCACAAGTTCGTGTAGTAGTAGTACAAACCACCTCTCCTCTGCAGGTACCATGCGTTCATTATTCCTACTCATTATTATAAATGGAGCCCAGAACCAGAATGGCGGAGTCAGGCGGACCCGGAATAGTGGACCCGTAAAAGTGGACCCCCGAAATAGTGGACCCCCGTAATAGTGGACCCCCGGAATAGCGGGCCGGTGCCGTTCAGCTATTTTGGATTTCAATTCTGGAACATTATTACGGTAAAATAAAACAAGTATGTGCTATTTGCTGCCGTAATTTTGTTTGAAAGCAAATATTTACTATTTAATTTAAAATAATAATTAAGACTGCTAGTTCAAATTATTATGTTACACAGTGCAAATCAACTACTTTTATCGACAACAGGTATTTGTTATAGGCTAATATTTGCTTGATAAATAAATTCCAAATGATACATAGTTCATTAGTGTAATATTATTTCGTTGTGGCATTTATATAAAACTGTATTATCAAATGAAAAAATAAATAAAATGAAATACTAACTAGTTTTACAGATGTAAAATAATATATATTTTTAAAATCGACTCATATTTTAAGTAGCAAAATAATTTTTATAAAATATAGGCCTAATTAGTTTATTTATTTTATTGAAACATTCTTTACACAATATGTAAATCAAGATTATTTTGCTACTTAAAATATAAGTCGATGGTAGAAAGATTATTATTTTAAATCTACACTGTATAAAGTTATTCAGTTTTCAGTTAAATAAAAATAATGTAATCATCAGTGCTATAGGGCCTATAAATTCAATTCTGAAATAGTCGGTCACGTATAATTTGAACTTATCGACATTTCAAACACAATGTTTACTATTTAGTATAAAGATTTACAGAACTTAAGTACACCAAACTATTAATCTGCATTTTTAATATTTTGCTTTATTAAAATTTAAATTGCCATATGATGTATTTGGAAAATGTTAACTAAATAGAACAGAAATGTGTTGGCAATTTCATAGTTCGTTCTCAGGTTCAAATTATCCTAGCTACGCCACTGCTTGTTTATAGGCTAACAATCAAGCGAATCACACAATCATGAGACAACAAAACAGCAACAATTCAGAGAGCATTATCTTGATTATATCTTTATCCTTCATAATGGAAAATATAACACCTGCATAATGGAAAATATAACACCTGCCACTAATATAAGTAGGCTAAGCTAACAGACTTTGTTCCGTAATACATCAGGAATGCAAATACAATACAAAAAACAAAGTCTAAAATAGTCTCACAAAATGATGCACAGCTAACTGCTTCTCACACAATCTCGTTCTGTAGAAGTACTGATCTCCATGTTATTGGATTCAAGACTTAACAGTCAAGTTTTCAAAGAGTGGAACTCAGAACGGAATACTTTACTGCGTCCACAGGATATTAGTATAGTTTCTTTTTCATCTTCAGCAAATTTGCAGCGTATTGCAGTGATGCAATGAAAAAGACGATTAGTCTGACATCTTAGAGTTTAGAGACAAAGCACTTACAGACAGGACCTTGTGAATACCCTACACCCGAGTACTTGACGCCCAACTATTTTGTAATTAAAATGATTCCCAATAAGAATTTGTCTGTATGTATCTCGGCACTGCAACAGCACAACTCATTTACATAAAGTAACAATCAATCTTAATCTTTCCTCTCTCTTTAACTACATGCATTAGGAATTACAACTCTGCACAGGTCAATAAATAAGTCGTCAGATGCAGAAAAGCGATGGCTGGAACAATGCTGTAGAAATTCCTTCTCAGTTTCAAGCATTTCACCACATACACCACATCCAAAAGATTTTTCCACAAACTGTTCTGCATCCTCAGGTGATTTGATTTTGTCAATAGAAAGACATTCTCCAAGATTAATTTTCACAAAACGACCTGCTTTTTCATTAGAATCAACATGCTTATTTCCTATCAAACGTTCGCGTGGTTTATCAACAACGTCTGCACTACTTAATGTCATGAATCGAGCATAGAGATTGGCAATTGATTCACTTCCCATTTTCAGATCCTGTGGTTGTTTAAACTGCTTGGTTGAAGAACTGTTCGGATGATAAGGTTTACTGCACATGAGTTGCTTCTCATTTAGATGAGATCTTTTGTGTATCTTTAGACTTCCAAGTACTGTGAATCCTTTATTACAAAACTCACATATGTACGGTTTTTCTCCTGTATGAGTTCTCATGTGACTGTTGAGCTTTGTAAATGATTTCTGACATAAATGGCAACTGTATGGTTTTTCGCCAGTGTGGGTTCTCATGTGAACTTTCAAATTACCACGTAGAGCAAATGACTTCTGACATAAATGGCAACTGTATGGCTTCTCTCCAGTGTGGGTTCTCATGTGGCCTTTCAGATTACTGCCTATAGTAAATGACTTCTGACATAAATGGCACTTGTATGGTTTCTCTCCAGTATGCGTTTTCATGTGTGTCTCTAGAACGAAGACACTGACAAAGAATTTCTCACATAACTGACATTTGTAAGGTTTCTCTCCGGTATGGGCTCTCATGTGTGTTTTCAGGTCACCACCTACAGCAAATGATTTCTGACATAACTGGCACTTGTATGGTTTTTCTCCAGTATGGGTTCTCATATGTCTTTTCAGATGACTAGTATCACGAAATGATTTCTGACATAAATGGCACTTGTATGGTGTTTCTCCACTATGAATTCTCCTGTGTTTTTTTAAATTACTACTTATAGCAAATGATTTCTGACAAAACTGGCACTTGTATGGTTTCTCTCCAGTATGAGTTCTCATGTGTCTTTTCAGGTTACCACTGATAGTAAATGACTTCTGACATAACTGGCACTTGTACGGCATTTCTCCAGTATGGGTTCTCATATGTATTTTCAGATGACTAGTAACACGAAATGATTTCTGACATAAATAGCACTTGTATGGTGATTCTCCACTATGAATTCTGATGTGTTTTCTCAGATTACAACGTTCAGCAAATGATTTCTGACATAAGTGACATGTGTACGGTTTCTCTCCAGTATGGGTTCTCATGTGATTATTCAGAGTACTACCTACAGCAAATGATTTCTGACATAACTGACATGTGTATGGTTTTTCTCCAGTATGGGTTTTTATGTGGGTTTTCAGACTACTGCCTTCAGTAAATGATTTCTGACATAACTGACATTTGTATGGTTTTTCTCCAGTATGCGTTTTCATGTGTGTTTTCAGATTGCTAGCCTGAGTAAATGATTTCTGACATGACTGACAATTGTATGGTTTCTCTCCAGTATGCGTTTTCATGTGTGTTTTCAGATTGCTAGCCTGATTAAATGATTTCTGACACGACTGACAATTGTATGGTTTCTCTCCAGTACGGGTTTTCATGTGGGTTTTTAGACGAATACCTTGAACAAATGTTTTCTGGCATAACTGATGCGGATTCTCTACAGAATGAGTTCTCATTTGCAATATCAACCTACCAACTGCAGTAAATGATTTCCCACATAACTTGCATTTGCATGGTTGCTCTTTAGCATGTCTACTCATAGAAGCTGCTAGAATTTTACTTTGAGCATATGATTTCTGAAGTAATTGATGCTTTTGTTGTTTCTGTAAATCTGCGCAATGTGCAAGTGAATCATCGTATAATTTGGATTCGCATGGCTTTTCTTCAGCACAAGTAGTATCCATTTTAAAGCAACTGCATGTGTAGATAGGCTACTTTCTGCTCTCGTTGATGCAACTTTTCAAATGTTTCTTGTGTCAATAATAGTTCTTTTTGGATAAAGTAAAAAAACTAGTTACATAGAAAACAATTATCTTTCTGTTGAAATATTGCAGCAATATAACTTCTGTGGAATAGCACACCATTGAGTTATTAGTCAGTACTTAGCGATGTTAACTGATGAGGTAGTTATTGACGAAAATAAAAGCAGCATATAAATATATCCTCTCAAATGTTGTGTTTTTGATGAAGATCAATGAGACACGGGGTTTCTCAAATAACTGCACTGAGAAGTTCTAACGTAATGTTGTTCGTCTTTGTGCCCTTGTTAAAAAGAACTCCAGCACCTATTAAAGCGAAGAAAACAACACCTCAATAATAGTTTGTCTTGAGAAAAAAAATCATTTCATTATTGTTACTAACTGAAAACTAATTGCTCTTGCATTAAGGCTAGAATCACTTCATCCTCAGTTGAATGAATAGTTGGTGCATGTATTCCATGTATTAATGGTACCCAGGCATAGTTTAAGTATTTAAATCCCTAATTATTGTAAAGTAGTTGGCTTGGGTAATCCATCGCTTTAGACATCTAAATTATTCCCACTATACAGGTAAAACTAAGTAGAAAAGAAGTTGGATTGATTAAAAGAATTCTTGCCAAATAGGTAGAGATGGAGATTCACTAAGTTGGTCCTAAACTCCTTCTTCTTCAGAAGTACGTTCTCTGCCCTCAGGCAGGTTCATATGTCCAACGACGCCATTTTTCTCTGTTCTCTGCTTCTCTCTTCAGTCCGCTGTATCCCTCCTCTGCCAACATCCAGTCCAGTAGCATTGTTCTTGGTCTTCCTCTCATCTTTTTCCCTCTATTCTTCCCTCAATGATGTCTCTTAGTAGGGTGTCGCTCCTTAAGATGTGTCCTATCCATTTCTTCTGCCGCCCCCGTATAGTGCCTACCAGTGATCTTCTTTCTTCCACCAGCTGTAAGATTTCCTCATTCGTTCTTCGCTCCACCCAACTGATTTTCTCCATTCTGCGCCATATCCACATCTCAAAGGCCTCCAGTCGTTTTATGTCTTCTTGCCTCATTGTCCATGTCTCAGAGCCGTATAGGACAACACTCCACACTAGTGTCTTTACCATTCTCTTCTTCAGCTTCCTGTTTAGACCGCCTCTGAGGAGCTCCCCTCTTTTGTAGAATGCATCTTTTCCTCTAGCTATTCTTCTGTTTGGCGTCATTTTACATATTCCTCGGGATGAATAGGGAGGTGGTTTCCCGTTGCCTTCCTCCCGGTGTTTTTATGGAGAGACACCATCTCTCAGCGTCGATGCCGTTCATCGTCCGTCCTTCAGCTCCTTTGCCCATGGGGCACTCGCTTATACCGGCGAGCACTCGGTCGTCCACCACGCACTCCGTTGAAACAGGAGGGACCACGCGAAGGTGGCGTGGGTGGACATTTGAGCAGCAGAGGCTATTTGAGACGCTTGCATACCCCATTCCCCCCTAAACTCCTAATGTCACCAAATATTTCCCGGTGATACCTCGCACCGAAAGTAGTCAAACGCGCCTATTCCCGAATTGCGGAAACGATCATAACATTTTCTACAATTTTTTGACAATTGTATCAAACCCATTGGCAAAACAATTGTTTACCTATACCGGAAGTCGCGTTAAGAACGTGCCGCTCCACCATATTGAAACATTTTATAGCGCAGTGTTGCTTGAAGGATAAGGTACGGGTAGACACTGTTACCGATTTTATAGCGGCATAATTATACATGTTGTCGTGACGTAATACGTTTATTCTAAAAGTACTTCACTGAAGTAATTTTTGAATACACAAGGCAAAATGTTATGTCTGTATCTTAACATGAAAATTAAAATATTTGTATTACTTAAGCAGGGCTCAAATACATTTACGTATTTGATTACTCTCCTTCTTACATTCGGGTTCATTCAAGTTAAGCAGATGATTTGTTTGGGCTCAACATTTGTCTCAATGTCTCATTTCCTTCAATGCACACAATCATTAATTTTAAAACCTGTTCCGATTACTTTTCCCCCAATAGTATTGTTGATGTGATTACTAAGTATGCGGTTAATAGCCTTGCATCCATCATTAACTTTAATACGTTATAACTACTTAGTGCTGTTCTTAGTTTTACTATGTAAGCTAATAGTAGGTATAGGAATGTTGGTTTATGCATTAGAAGGTAGAATAATGTTGGTTTATGCATTATACCATTTATAACATTTTATAATGCCTAGTTAAGTTTAGTCAAGTCAGACTTATTATATTTACTGCTTATTGATGATGAGTACAAAAGACTGTAACTTCAACCGCCATCCACTGAACTTAGTTGGTAATTAAGGAGCTTTTAATTAGTGGGACCTAGGTCCCTTCAGGTCCTCCTTTTGTCCCCAACAAAGAACCTTTTCTGTTTAAAAAATGCAATTACAGGATTTGTTATGTTTTTTGCTGGACCAATAAATATATTGATTGATTGATTCAAATCACAGCTAAAGACTTACTTTCTAACCAAACACATGACCCCCACCCCCATTGACTTTGAACTCATGTACGGCACAGTGCTTTGGCCTCCGTTAAGCTTTGGCAATAGATCAATCGGTATACATATATATTTATATATACATGTATGTATATATCGTATCGCATCTGAGAATTTGCAAAGCACCTCTTACAGCACCAGCTATTCAGATACGAGAGCCACTGGGAAGACAGTGTAGGACATTTATGTTAATGCTAATGCTAAGTTATATAACAGTTTCTGACGTTGTGTTCACACTGCATGCGGTATAGAGTTGCGCTATAAAATCGGTAAAAGTGTCTACCCGTACCGCATCCTGCACGCGATACTGCGCTATAAAATGTTTCAATAAGGTGGAGCGGCACATCCATAACGCGCCTTCCGGTTTAGGTAAACAACTGTTTTGCCGTTGGGTGTGATAGCATTTTCATTTTTTTTTAGAAAATGGTGTGATCGTTTCCGCAATTCGGGAATAGGCGCGTTTGACTACTTTCGGTGCGAGGTATCACCGGGAAAAATTTGGTGACATCGTGACCAACTTAGTGAATCACCATCTCTACTGCCAAATAGATGTTGGATTGATGAAAATAATTTTTGCTTAAATAGAAGTGGGATTGATTAAAGGATTTCTTGCTTAAATAGAAGTTGTATTAATGACAAGATTTCTTGCTTAAATAGATGTGGGATTGATGACAAGAATTCTTGCTTAAATGGAAGATGGATTGATGAAAAATAATAATGCTACAATCGGTGAATAATTTAGAACGTTGAAACGATAGATTACCGTTGCCTTGCTGAATCACACCATCCAGGTTATAAGCGATCGATTCATAGCATCAAAATACGTATAAATACACCCAGTTACTTCCTTGTCTCAAGGGCTTCTACTCTGACCACCATTAAGTTCGAACTATTAAATTAGCAACAACAACAATGATCGAGATTTGTAAAGGTAATACAAGGCAAAATTATACAAACGAAAAATGCAAAATCTTACCAGTCTTTGCTTTAGAAATTCTATTACAACGAACATCTGACTTAACTTCCATCCGTACAAAATGGCGAGTGGTTCTAATTCTGGAGTGGTGCTCAGTAGGAATAGAAGCTGGCTTGAGAAAGTATATCCTGCCATCTTGCGAATAACATAGAGTACTGCATTATTAAGCTAAAACTTGACAAAGGCCTTCTTTGTGAGCAAATTGTAGGGCAGATGACTCACTATTTATTACCAACAATTTACTTGTTTATAAATTGACAACCGCCCTTTTGAATTGCAAAATCTCTCGTTACGCCCGACAAATTTAAATTTGGGAAAGAATTATTATTTAGGGGCGAAACCATAACTGTAGCCTACTGCATGGTAGGCTTACAATTAAGTGACTACGGAGTGTAACGCTAAATATACTGACTTCTTCGAAATTATTTCTTTTTACATAAAAAAGTAAAGGTAAGAATATTCCTTATTTGACTACCAGAAAACGCACAGTAGCTTACAGAAGAAATAAATAAAACTTATCATCATCATCATCATCATCATCATCATCATCATCATCAGCATCATCATCATCATCATCATCATCATCATCATCATCATCATCATCAGTTCCTGACGCCACCCTCTTGGCGGCGATGTGTACGAATAAATGACCTTCATGTCCTCGGTCTCTTGTCAAGTCCATTGCTCTCATTAGTGTCAGTCCAAGTGATGTTATGTCTTCATTTATATTGTCTATCCAGCGTTGTCTTGGTCTGCCTTTGTGTCTTTTTCCTTCGAATCTTGCGTGTAGTGCGTTGTGTGGAATTCGGTCAACTGGCATTCTTTCTACATGTCCAAACCATCGGAGTCTTTGTTGCACGACTTTGTCTAGCAGGGTTGTTTGGATACCTAATGCTTGTCTAATGTCGATCATCGTTCCTTATTTTCTGCAGTCTTGAAATCCCTGCGATCTTCCGCAGCATTGCAACTCATTTCTGCTGTAAGAATTCTTTTCTCATCCTGTTTTCGCATTGTCCAGCATTCCGAACCGTATAGGAAAATCGGTTGTATCATCGTCTCGTATTATAATTATTAATCTTGGTTTTCTGTGGCAATTATCTGTTTCTCCATATCCAAGTGCACTTTCAACATACTGCTTCATTCTGTTTTGTATCATTTTCGTGAAGACTTTTCCTGGGATGCTCTGTAGGCTAATGTCTCTGTAGTTTTTGCAGTCTTGTGGATCTTTTTTCTTTTGTATATTGGGACGATTGTCGACTTTGCCCAGTCTTCTGGTATTGCCAAAGTCATAATAAAAATTATTATAACATTCTCATAATATAACTTCATTTTGCAAAGGCATCAATTCTAGACAGGGTGAGATCACTTGGCCTGGGTCGCGTATTGCTTGGAGTGACCTTATGGGGAGGGAGGAGGTCGTGAAGGACGTGTAATTTGTTTAGGAGAATTGAGCGGAAAAGAGTAGAATCAGCTCTCGAACAGTGTCTGTCAAAGCTAGAAAAATCGGCAGGGAGATACTGTAGACTGAACGGGTAAATTTTATCAGAATACCGTTAAGGCCTTTAAGTTCCCGTACAGTGGCAAATCCCCACCAAACAGGGTTTTATATATGACATGCAGCCAGATTTGCACAATGTAGGCTACCGCAAGGCATGATCCCCAAAATTTCCAAGCCTTTGTGCGTGGCCCTCCATCAGAGCAACTCGCTCGTGTGGTTTCTATCTATATACTCTCTATCTATCTCCGTCTGCCAATCGGCTCTGCAACTGCTTAAAGACCCAGTTGATCTGGTTTGGCAGCCTACTAAACAGCAGCTGCTCAGATTTGATTTTCCATTACTGTCAAAGTACCAAGCGGTTACTTTCTCAACCAGCATTCGTTATTCAAGTGTCACTTTGGACAACAATAAGCCATTGGTGCAATAACCAGGTAAGTGAAAAATCATAGTTTTCGGCAAATCGAGTTTTAATGTTTTTGCTCTTCAAAAGCTTGCCGTTTCGTCAAGGAAATAGATAACGACAAAATTTAAAAAGTATAAGGTGCATCTAATCGTAACTGATCATAAAATAAAATTATTAAAGGTTGGCTGTTGCTAATTAGTATTTTATGGGCAAATGAACAAGAAACCTGGTTATTGCACTGAAACTTCGCTGTAGTTCTGGAACTTTTTTGGATGCAAGAATCACATATGTCAACTAACCTGGTTATTGCACTTAAACTTCCCT
Organism: Aporrectodea caliginosa; assembly: GCA_020284085.1. NCBI lineage: Eukaryota > Metazoa > Annelida > Clitellata > Crassiclitellata > Lumbricidae > Aporrectodea > Aporrectodea caliginosa. The sequence goes on along the minus strand of JACEVL010000534.1, from coordinate 330,650 downwards.
GTAGTTCTGGAACTTTTTTGATGCAACAATCACATATGTCAACTAACCTGGTTATTGCACTGAAACTTCCCTGTAGTTCTGGAACTTTTTTTGATGCAACAATCACATAATTATGATTAACTAACCTGGTTATGGCATTTAAACTTCCCTGTAGTTTTGGAACTTCTTTCCATGCAAGAATCATGTATGTGAACAAAATTTGTTGTTGCATGTAAATTATAAGCAACTTTCGTGTGGTGCTGGAAACTTATTTACATGTAAGAATCTAATATGTGAACAAACCTTGTTATTGCATGGAAATGATAAACATTAGAGACATGAGCCAGAAGAAGGTAACTGAATGACACCGATTTGAAGTTCGTGAAAATGGCTCAATGGTCTTCATCTAGTGGCAGAATATTGTTATTATATCCTTACTTACTTCGCTAATGCATCCGACAACGTATAATTATAACTGGCTCACGGTTGCGTGCAATAATCAGGTTTGTTCACATGCATGTCTATTGCCCGCAACCGAGAGGCTATGATCTTTATGCAATAACCGGATTTGTTGACTTATCTCATTTATGCACGCAATCATGGCACCGGAATGCGAAAATTCTCAAAGCAGGTAAGTTCAGTTGCCTGGTTATTGTCCTACCTACTCCCTTAATTTTGCAGCTACCAGCTTGAAAGTTACACCATAGATGCGCCTCTACGTCAGGAGCATTTTAAGCTAACTTTCACGATAACCAGGTAAGTCGACTTTAGGGGTCTGCGGGTATACCCGTACCCGACCCGTACCCGCGGATCGGGTACGGGTCGGGTACACATTTCACGGGTCGGGTCGGGTACGGGTAGGGTCGTCACGGGTACGGATATACCCGGTTTTACCCGTACCCACGTGATGTTTTGGGGTTTCAATGTCAACGTTACATATAATAGAGAATGTAGGCTCACAATGGGCCTGACCGGGTCTGCAACGCGCTATTAACAGTTACTTAGTGTTCTAGGTGACAGTAAATAGACTACGGAGATAAAATGTACAATGCAATTGAGACAGCACAACAGTTGCATGTAAACAGGTTCAATGAATTGACTGACTATTATTATTACTAATACTACAACTGCTGCTACTAGTACTAGGCTACTACTACTACTACTACAACTACTATTACTATTACTACTACTACTACTACTACCACCACCACCACCACCACCACCACCACCACCACCACCACCACCACCACCACCACCACCATCATCATCATCATCAGCAGCAGCCTATTTATTGTTATTACTACATGCCATTCTGAGTTGTAAGCCTAATGGCCTGACAGGAACAGGGACTATAATGGGAAGGCGTGCTAATGGCTAATGACGTGACGGGTACTGTACGGGTACGGGTATACCCGCGGGTACGGGTAGGGTCGGGTAGTAATTTTGAGTACGGGTCGGGTACGGGTACGGGTAACAGTTCTGTGTTACGGGTACGGGTCGGGTAGCAAAATGCTCTACCCGCAGACCTCTAGTCGACTTACCTGGTTCTTGCACCATTGTCTTCAATTGAACGTTTTCCGAACATCAGCATCTTCTGAACCTAACGCCCTCTTACCACTACGTACCACTTGAGGTGTCTGCATGCTTTTAGAAGATCTGTCTCCTTCAGCTCCTCTGTTCTCACAGCCATATAGGCCTACCATGCTTTCATATGGACTTCTCCAGATATGATTATCTATAGTTTCCCTTTTGACGGTCCTGAACTCCGTATACGCTAAGCTCACTGTCCGTATTCTCCGCATCTATCACATTTAAGCTTATATTATGGCTGATGAGCTTCATTGGCTTCGTTGCCTTCTCAAATCCGGTGCAAGATTTTGCTAGTAAAACCGTACTAGTTTACGTTACTAAATTAATTTATATTGTCAATTTAAAATGGGTGCTGGATTCATGAATTTAATTGTAAGCCTAAATGGAAGTTGCAGTGCATATTGTAACTGTATAACTACTGGGACAAATGTCCCAGTAGTTTTATGATTTTGCCCCAGTAGTTTAGGATTTGTTCCAGAAGTTTGGTGATTTGTCCCGTGTAATACTCTACTTTCAATGTTAGTTTCCAATAACATTGAAAGTAGAGTAGCAGACTTTGTCCCAGTAGTCAAAACCCGTTAAAATATGCACTGGGAAGTAGTATTGTCGAAACTAATTCTTTATATTTAAATGGCAGCTGGATTGAGGGAAATAATTGTTTCTGTAAATAGAAGCTGGATTGATTAAACTAATAACTTACAAAAATTGGCGGAGTTATATGCATGCAAAGTCGGTTCATTTCACCCTGCATATAAGTGATGTTCTTCACCGGATCCATGTTTCTGATCGAGCGCATCTCCCACCGAGTCGCTGCATTTGTCTGGCGATGCCTTCTTGGCTGCGCTCCATCCTACTTGTCTGACCTTGTAGCCCGTCGAACTCTTCGTTCTTCAGCAAGGGGGAGCTTTTGGTCCCGCGAGCTAGAAAGCTACGAGCCTTTTCGATTGTGGGTCCCTCCATCTGGAATGGCCTCCCACTAGACTTGCGATTGATGCCTCAGTTAAACTCGCCTGCTTTTTGCAAGTCCCTCAAATCACACCCTTTTTTAGCTGTGGCTGGGCTGGGAGCGCCTCTGAGTAGGTCTCTTGAAGAGGCACTATATGAATTCTCGGAATGAATTAATATTGGGGCTCAATGTCTGGACAGGCCTGGCGTCTTAATTATTGGGGGGCTCGAGCCTAGCGGCCTAGAGTTTACTCATAGGCCTAATATGGTATCAATTTGAACAAATATATTAAAGAAGAAGAGCTTAAGCTAGCCCTGAGGCAGCCATGGGTTTGAAGTGATAGCGACTCCATTTTCTTAACCTCGGCATATGAGGGCGGGTGGCCAATCCTCTCCCTTACCGTCTCAACTTCCTACCGACTTGTTTGGTCAGTGTACTCATCATAGCTGAGTTGGCTAGGGGTGCTGGTGGAACTGAAATCTCGAACCAAATTGTCTGCCCTGGCGAGGAGTTGAATCCCCGACCTTGTGATTGAAAGTCCAGAGCGCCAACCACTATGCTATCGAGCACCCCTATTGAATAAACTGAATATTGATTGTTTAAAAATGTATTCGCTAGATGACAGGATATACTTTCAAAAATCCAGCTTACTGTTATTTTTAGTGAAAGACTTCAATCACTCGCCATTTTGTGTTGATGACTGTATAAACCTGATTACGGAGAAATTCGAATTTAATGCCAAATCTGGTTAGACATTGCTTGAAAATATCACTAAAATGAAGCATGCAAGTTATCTGCTAATAGTAGTGTATACAACTTTGAGGATAGGAGTGATATATGCCTAAATCATAATCAACCTAGACAGTTACAGTGTTTTCAGTGGAGCTGCAGTGTTTAAGTGGAGCTGCAGTGTTTAAGTGGAGCTGCTGTGTTTTCCGCTACATAATTATTAGCAGTGGACCTGGATCTATTGCATAATTCTTCAGGTAAACGTGTAGTTTAGCATGGTGAATTATTCTGCCATTGCATGGGTTTCAGCGTTGGTCGAATACAAGTTGGACTGATGAAAAGAATTATTGCTTAAATAGAAGTCGGATTGATGAAAATAGTTTTACCTAAATAGAAGTTGTATTGATGAGAAATAATTGTTGCTTAAATATGAGCTGGATTGATGAAAAGTATTTTTGGCAAATAGAAGTTGGATTGGCGAAAAATAATAACGCCACAATGGGTGAATAATTTATTACACTAATCGACACGTTTACGGTCTTTCAGCCTCCCACTGATGCCCATCACTTATTACCATTAGTTGTTGTTTGTGATTGGATACTTGCATAACATTAACCTCTATCTGCTGTCTCTTTCCGCCCTCTCGGCTCTGCAGATCGACTTGATATCCTAGTTCCCCGGGCAAGGACTGCTACCATGCCACGGCTCAGCACCGTGCCTTTGCCATCGTGGGGCCTTCTATGTGGAATGACCTCCCACCCTCAATCCGTAGTAAGATTTTAGTCGGGGTCCCACCTTCATCCCTTCGTTGCTTGAAAACTTTCTTATTTCCCCGGGCTGTCACGCTGAGAGCACCTCTGAATAGCTAGTATACTGTAAGAGGCGCTTTACAAATTCTCAGATACGATACGATACGATTAATGGTGTTTGATTCATCTGGTGAATTGCTAAAGTGCATGGTGTCTCAGCATGCAATTTTCTCCAAGATCTCAAATCATCTGGATTGTATCTTCATTTACTCAATGGTGATGGTAGATTTCAGTTATTCTATATAAAATCAACCTGATTTCTAAAAGGCAACATTGTGATCTCAGATCTGTTTAATACTTTTTTCCTATTGGTTGCTACTATAAAATTCTGAAGAGTGAAGTGACATAAGATTATCTTGGTTTCTGACTTAAAAATTTCTTTGTGCAAGTCTTGTGTCTAAATGCAGCAGTTAATGAAGACAAGTAATTAATGTTGTCAGAGTGCATGGTTGCAACTTCAGACGTAAACATTGATGGCAGAGTTTTTTGTGCTTAAAGAAGAAGCAGGTGAATTTGACAAGGCACAAGTGGAGCACATAATGGACTGGGCAGAATGAGCAGATACAGGGAGGGAATTGACAAATTGACGTCCAGCCACTGAAAACGGATATTTACCTAGAGCAGTTGTAGGTTTAGATTATGATGACGTTGTGTAATAGTGATAAGACTGAAGAACAATACCTGATTTTAAATGATGTGTTTGGCCATAGTTCAGTGTTTTTTAGACCATGAAGACCCAAGTTAAAGTAAATGCTCTGCTGAACATGAAGCCAATACAGTGATTTTGTACAGCAGTTATATGTTCATATCATGATGTGTTTGCTATGATTCTAACCAAAGAGAACTCTCTGAAGCTTTTGTAGATTGGACTTCATGATGCGCTTATAATCGAGTTACAAGTATTATTGTTATTATGATTATGATTATTATTATTATTATTATTATAACAATATTTATTCTCTCCATCAATCAACATCAATACTGAAAGCTACAATAGACAAGGATGCAGTAGCTGTCTAAAATTAACGTCATAAGTGCCGTTAGTGTCACATCTCCCTAAGGTCTGTATATGTTTTTATTATTATTATTATTATTATTATTATTATTATTATTATTACAAATAGTTTTAATGTGCACAAGTCACACAGAAATACAAATGAGAGGCTTGGTTAGTCAGTTTCCATGGCAGAGCAGTTAGATATCCAGATAAACATTTGAAGGCCAATGAGAAGTAGTGAGTTTTGAGGCGTTTGTTGATGGAAGTAAAGGAGTTAGAGCAACGTATAAGCATTGGTTGTCGATTCTATTCCTGGGGGTTAGCAAGACAGAAAGCCCATGACAATATTAAATCGAGGTTCAACCAAAGGACCCGAAACCTAAGATCGTAGACAGCGGGGCAGGATGTGGAATCAAATCAGAGAAACAAGTGGTTAGAGGTAGGCAGAAGTGTTCGTTGTGATGATTTTATAGGTCAGACAAGTCAGTTTAATTCTTATTCTGAATTCAACAGGAAGGCTATGCCGTTGATCGAACAGAGTAAAAGGAGTTTGAATGAGAAGATACTTGCAACACAATGCGAGCCAGAGAAGCGTTGAAG